>JASVEL010011131.1:0-539356 GCA_032618575.1 Nicotiana noctiflora
GGTTCATTGATGGCCTCAACTACTCTATCCGTATTCTTATGACCGGCGAGCGAGTTCTGTCATCATCGTTTGAGCAGGTAGCTGATATGGCACGCTCCATTGAGGCGGATCGTCGCCGAGAGAGAGAGGAGCGGGAGGCCAAGAGGCCTCGTAGTTATGGTAGTTTCAGTGGTGCTCCATCTAGAGGGCATTCCCAGCAGAGCAGAGGTCGCTCATCTAGACCTTCTCATTCAGGCCGCCCAGAGCAGAGCGGAGGTTCTTATGGTCGTGGTCGACAGGGGTTTCAGCAGGGTCGGTCATCACTTAGTGCCCTCCCAGCCCAGAGTGCAGCACCTACTTCTCCAGCACCAGGTGCATGTTACGAGTGTGGTGAGTTTGGCCACATGAGGAGGCAGTGCCCTCGACTACGTAGGGGCAGGACTCAGCAGAGGGATCAGCCCTCCTCTTCAGCACCATCTCAGTCTAGTAGAGGTGGAGGTCAGTCTTCTCGTGGTCGCCCCAGGGGCGAGGAGAGATCTGGTGGAGGCCAGGCACGGTTCTATGCACTTCCTGACAGGCGTGATGCGGTTGCCTCCGATGCTGTGATTACAGGTATCATTTCTGTCTGTCACAGAGATGCCTCTGTTCTATTTGATCCAGGGTCCACATATTCTTACGTGTCCTCTTATTTTGCACATCATTTGGGTGCGACTCGTGGTAGTCTTGATTTATCTGTTCATGTATCCACCCCCGTGGGTGATACGATCATTGTGGATCATGTCTATAGATCCTGTGTTATATCTATTGGGGGTCTGGAGACCCAGGCAGATTTGTTATTGTTGGGGATGGTGGACTTTGATGTTATATTGGGTATGGACTGGTTGTCTCCGTACCATGCTATATTGGACTGTCATGCTAAGACAGTTACGTTGGCCATTCCTGGTATTTCTCGGATTGAGTGGCGGGGTTCGACCGATTTCGTCCCTAGCCGTGTTATTTCGTTCTTAAAGGCTCGGAAGATGGTTGAAAAAGGGTGTTTATCGTACTTAGCTTTTGTGAGAGATGTGGGAGCTGAATCTCCTAGCATTGATTCTGTACCTGTTGTGAGGGACTTCCCAGATGTATTCCCCTCAGACATGCCGGGCATGCCGCCGGACATGGATATTGATTTTGGCATTGACTTGGTGCCGGGCACTCAGCCCATATCCATTCCTCCTTATCGAATGGCACCAGCCGAGTTGAAAGAACTGAAAGAGCAGCTTCAAGAGCTTCTGGATAAGGGTTTCATCCGCCCTAGTGTGTCTCCGTGGGGTGCGCCGGTATTATTTGTTAAAAAGAAAGATGGTTCCATGCGAATGTGTATTGATTATAGGCAATTGAACAAAGTGACGGTGAAGAACAAGTACCCTCTACCGCGCATAGATGATTTGTTTGATCAGTTACAGGGTGCGAGGGTGTTTTCTAAGATCGATCTTCGTTCAGGCTATCATCAGCTGAAGATCAGGGACTCGGATATTATGAAGACTGCATTCGGGACCCGATATGGTCATTATGAGTTTCTTGTGATGTCGTTTGGGCTGACCAACGCCCCGGCAGCATTTATGCATCTGATGAACAGTGTGTTCAGGCCCAATTTGGATTCATTTGTGATTGTGTTCATTGATGACATTCTAGTCTACTCCCGTAGTCAGGAGGAGCATGCTCAGCATTTGAGTATTGTGTTGCAGAGATTGAGGGAGGAGAAGCTATATGCTAAATTCTCCAAGTGCGAGTTTTGGCTCGAGTCCGTAGCATTTATGGGACATGTGGTGTCTCGTGATGGTATTCAGGTTGATCAGAAAAAGATAGAGGCGGTGCAGAGTTGGCCTAGACCGTCCTCAGCTACAGAGATCGGGAGTTTTCTTGGCTTGGCGGGGTATTATCGCCGGTTTGTTCAGGGATTTTCATCCATTGCTTCTTCATTGACTAAATTGACCCGGAAGGGTGCACCATTCGTGTGGTCGGATGAGTGCGAGGAGAGCTTTCAGAAGCTCAAGACAGCTTTGACCACAGCTCCAGTGTTAGTATTGCCATCAGCTTCGGGTTCATATACCATTTATTGTGATGCCTCGAGAGTGGGGATAGGTTGTGTGTTGATGCAGGAAGGTAAGGTAATTGCTTATGCTTCTCGGCAGTTGAAGCCACATGAGAAGAACTATCCTGTTCATGACTTGGAGCTAGCCGCCATTGTTCATGCATTGAAGATTTGGAGGCACTATTTGTATGGTGTGTCTTGTGAGGTGTATACCGACCATCGTAGTCTCCGGCACTTGTTCAAACAGAAAGACCTTAATTTGAGACAGCGGAGATGGCTTGAGTTGCTTAAGGATTATGACATCACTATATTATATCATCCGGGGAAGGCCAATGTGGTGGCCGATGCTTTGAGCCGGAAGGCGGTCGGTATGGGGAGCTTGGCATATATTCCAGCTGAGGAGAGGCCATTTGCTTATGATGTTCAGGTGCTAGCCAATCGGCTAGTGAGGTTAGATATTTCGGAGCCCGGCAGGGTATTGGCTTGTGTTGTATCTCGGTCATCTCTATATGATCGTATTCGTGAGCGCCAGTATGATGATCCACATTTGGCTGTCCTGAGGGACAGAGTTCAGCATGATGATGCTAGAGATGTCACCATTGATAGTGACGGCGTATTGAGGATGCGGGGCCGGATATGTGTGCCCAATGTTGATGGCCTTCGTGAGTTGATTCTGGAGGAGGCCCATAGCTCGCGGTATTCTATCCATCCGGGAGCCGCGAAGATGTATCAAGATTTGAAACAACACTATTGGTGGAGAAAGATGAAAATGGACATTGTCAGACATGTATCACGGTGCCTCAACTATCAGCAGGTTAAGTACGAGCATCGGAGGCCCGGTGGCGTATTTCAGCGCATTGATATTCCTGAGTGGAAATGGGAGAGGATCACTATGGACTTTGTTACTTGACTCCCTCGGACGGCGAGGAAGTTTGATTCTGTATGGGTGATTGTGGATAGACTGACCAAGTCAGCTCACTTCATTCCAGTTAGTACTACCTACTCATCGGAGCGGTTGGCAGCGATCTTTATTCGAGAGATTGTTCGGTTGCATGGAGTTCCGGTGTCTATCATATCCGACAGGGGTACTCAGTTCACTTCTCAGTTTTGGAGAGCATTTCAGTGAGAGATGGGTACACGGGTTGAGTTGAGTACAGCATTTCACCCCCAGACAGACGGACAGTCTGAGCGCACTATCCAGATCTTGGAGGATATGTTACGAGCTTGTGTGATTGATTTTGGTGGTTCGTGGAATGAGTTCCTACCACTTGCTGAGTTTGCCTACAATAACAGTTATCAGTCGAGTATTCGGATGGCCCCGTATGAGGCATTGTATGGCAGGCGGTGTAGATCCCCCGTGGGATGGTTTGAGCCTGGTGAGGTTAGATTGATAGGGACTGAGTTAGTCCAGGATGCTCTGGATAGAGCAAAGTTGATCCGGGAGAGGCTTCGTACAGCACAGTCTCGTCAGAAGAGTTATGCGGACCGTAGAGTTCGGGAGTTGTCTTTCATGGTTGGTGACAGAGTATTGTTGAAGATTTCACCTATGAAGGGTGTCATGAGGTTTGGGAAGAAAGGAAAGTTGAGTCCCGGGTACATTGGTCCTTTTGAGATACTTAGGAGAGTTGGAGAGGTGGCATATGAGTTGGCCTTGCCGCCCAGCTTATCCAGCGTTCATCCAGTATTCCATGTGTCTATGCTCCGGAAGTACATTGGAGATCCGTCTCATGTATTAGATTTCGGCACCATTCAGCTTGATGGTGATCTATCCTATGATGTGGAGCCTATTGCCATTTTGGGACGTCGAGTAAGAAAATTGAGGTCTAAGGAGATTGCATCAGTTAAGGTTCAGTGGAGAGGTCGACCCGTGGAGGAGGCCACTTGGGAGATCGAGCGGGAGATGCGGAGCAGATATCCTCACTTGTTTGAGACTTCGGGTATGTTTCTTGACCCGCTCGAGGACGAGCGTTTGCTTAAGAGGGGGAGAATGTGACGACCCGGCCCGTCGTCACGGGAATTACCACCCCGTTATTTTGTAAATACATGTTTTATGATTTTATATCGGTGTTAGAGTCTATCGGGTGAGTTAGGAGTGATTGGGATTGGAAATGAGGCATATAGCCTTTGTGAAGGAAACTTGAATAAGGAAAGTCAACCCGGAGTTGACTATTTAGCTAGAGGGCTCGGAATCGGATTCGGATGATTCGGTTAGTTCCGAGGAGGTGATTTGTGACTTAGGGGAGCGATCGGAATTGAATTTGGAGGCCGGTGTAGAAATAGGCTTGAATTGGCTAAGGTTGAATTTTGGCGAAATCCGAACGGTAGGTGAGATTTTGATCCGGGAGTCGGAATGGAGTTCCGACAGTTGCAGTAGCTCCGTTAGGTGATTTTGGATGTGCCTGCAAAATTTCAGGTCATTCGGACGTCGTTTGGTCGGGTTTTTGATCGAATGTGTAATTCGGAATGTTTTAAAGAATTTAGGCTTGAATCCGTGTGTAATTGGTGATTTTAATGTTTAGGATGGTGTTTTTATGATTGGAACAAGTTCGTATCGTGTTTTGGAGTATGTTGGTGATTTTCGTTGGGGTCCCGGGGGCCTCGGGGTGTTTTCGGATGGTTAAACGGAAGAAAATCATGAAAATTGCAAGTTGGGATCCTGTTTCTGTTGTTTCCGCTCCTGCGGAATTTTGGACGCAGGAGCGAGTCCGCAGAAGCGGACGAGGGGCGCAGGAGCGGCTGGTTACGCAGAAGCGGAAGTCATTCCGCTGAAGCGGCATCGCTGGTGCGAGCCAGGGATCACAGAAGCGGACGGGAAGAAAATGGGCGTGGTCCGCAGAAGCGGACATTTGACCGCCTGGGCGAGTCCTTAGAAGCGGACTATGGTGCGCAGAGGCGGATGTTTCCGCAGAAGCGGAAGTTTCTTCGCAGAAGCGGGCCCGCTTAAGCGGCGCAGAAGCGGAAATGGCCGGCTAGGCCTGGAACCGCTGAAGCGACCCTTTGGTCGCGGATACGGACGCGTAGGAGCGGAAATTCTTCCGCGGAAGCGAAAATCGCTGTGAGTTAAGTGTATCAGAAGTTAGAAAAATTTCAGAACATTTCACACATTTGGGGTCTCGGCTTTAGAGGAGATTTGGGCGATTTTGAAGAGAAATTCAAGGGAAATCATCAGGTAATCAACTATGGACTTAAACTATGATTAGTATTGATAATATTATGCAATTATATCATGAAAATGGAGGAATTTGGGGTAAATCATGGAGGATTTAGCCCTAGGCTTGAACTTTAGAAAATCAAGGTTTTGAATGGGCAAATGGAGTCCGAATTTGGTAAAATTGATATGCTTAGACTCGTATTGAGATGAGGGTTCCGAATATGTGACTTTCGTGATTTTTCGATAAGCGTACCGAAAGTCGGGTTTTGACAACTTTGGGAATTTTGATGTAAATTGAGTTGTATTGATTGGGTGTAGTCCCATTGGCCTAATTTGTTGTATTTCTACTGTATTTGATCAGATTCTACGCGTGCGGAGCTTAATTCTCGTGGCAAGGGCATTGCGGAGTAGTCGTCGCGCCGTATTGAGGTGAGTAATAGATGTGGGTGATGACCAGCGGGTTCGAAACCCCGGTATACCACTTTGTGACGCTGTATAGCGGCGAGACACGCACACTCTTGAGAGTGCGGGGTCGATCATGAACTGGAGACTATATATATTAGTCCGACCTGTTGATACCGTATTATTGGCTATTCTCGAGCCGTTGAACCCCCTTCTTGGGCGGTTGAGTATACTTGTATTGTGATAATGGCCACTCTTGAGCCGAGGAACCCCCTTCTTGGGCGGTTGAGTATACATGTGGGCCGTGAGCCGGTTATTGGATCCCGCGAGGATCGTTATCATTGTCTTATCATATAGACATGCTAGTTTACTACTAGTCGGCAACTATTTTTGTTATTATGCTAATTCCAATCTCCGGAACTTGGTATTACCTGTTTTCCAATCGAAAAATGATAAAAGAGTTTTCAAAAACTATTTTTGAGCCTCCGAGGCCGTATCTGCATATTAGCCGACTAGTAGTGGATCGGGCTGCGCGCCGCGGCGAGATATATGTTGGATCGGACTGCACGCCGCAGAATATCTCTATGAGATGTGCTTGGGCTGTAGGAGCCCCTCCGGAGTCCTGAACCCCCACGGTGAGCACGGGTACCCAAAATTGGAGTCGGGCTACGCGCCGTAGCGGTCATATCATGCATTGCATTGCATTTAGCTACATCTGCTAGTTGTTATGCTATTATTGGTATTTGTTGGTACAGGTACAGTGAAGATTGATTCTATGACAGGGTAGCTGATTATAGCTTTACATAGTGCTTTATTGCGGATTTCTTATCTGCGCTGTCTTACCCTTGTTTATTACCACTGAGTCTGGCAGTACTCATTTTACTCCCTGCACCTTGTGTGCAGATCCAGGTACCTCTCAGCAGTGATCCAGTATCTGTGCGAGGCGACATCTGTGGGATTTACGAGGTAGCTGCAGAGTCCGCAGGACCCGATATTCCTTACTACTGTCTTTTGATTTTGTATTGACATTTCTTTCCGCACTTGGTATCTTGTAAACCTTTATACACTCATGTTCAGTAGAGGCTCATGACTCTTGACCCTTGGTCTATGGGAGTTGATGTATTATGGGACTTGGTTCCCCGTTTTCGTTACATGTATCGCTGTTATTTCGTGAATTAATTTGCTTAAATGGGTTAAAGAGAGCTTCTAGCTCCGTGGTTAATATGGATTGGTCAGGCTGGCTTAGCAATGTGCTGAGCGCCATCACGACCGGATTTGGGGTCGTGACAACTCACTCATCTTATTATTTTCTCTCATTGTTCTGAAAAACGAAGGTATTACCCATGATGTAGAGAGATCATACTTCCACCAACACTTGATATGTCATCCTCAATGATTGGTCGGAAGGTCTTTGTGACTACCCAAACGGTCCTGGAAGGTCCGTAGGAAAATATGGGACTTGGACATGCGTCCGGAGTCGAATTCTGAGGCCTAGAGCCCAAGTTATGAATTTTTCTGTGAAATTGTTTTTGCTGTAATTATTGAAGGAAAATGAATTAAATGACCATGGTATCGGGCTTGTATTTTGGTTCCGACGCCCGGTACAAGTCTTAAATATTATATGTGTGATTTCTACAAAGTTTGGTGACATTCGGATATCGTTTGATATGTTTTGGACCTTGAGTTCCAAGTTTGAAAGTTTTGAAAACCAAAAGTATGAAAATCATGAACTTGAGGCTTGATTTGATGAAAATGATGTTATATTGGCGATGTGATCGCACGAACAAGTTTGTAATGTGTTTTTGATGTTGTGTACATGTTTGGTTGGGATCCCGGGGGGCTTGGGTAAAGATTTGATAGGTCGTTGGATCAATTTCTGAATTTTTCAACTGCTGGTTTTTCACCCAGCTGTTGGCTTCGCAAATGCAAAGAATTTCTCGCAAATGCGAAGGTGACATGTCAAGGCTGGGTTCGCAAATGTGAACCCTTGATCGCAAATGCGAAGGGGTGTCTAGGACTGCTTGGTTCGCAATTGCGAACATAACCTCGCAATTGCGAGGTCCTCAATTAACTGTCTGGCTTCGCAAATGCGAAGCTCCTGTCGCAAATGCGAACATCCCTTGTCCCAGCCAGGTTCGCAAATGCGAAGCCTGTCTCGCAAATGCGAGAACAGCAGGCCCCAGACCTGTAGCGTTCGCAATTGCGAACAAATGTTCGCAATTGCGATATCCGCAGCTGTGTAATTCTATACTTAAACGAATTTTTCAGTTCATTCTTCACTTTTTCAAAAAAACCTCACACCACACACGAGCTCTCAAGGCTAAATTCACTCCAAAGCAATTGTAAGTCACTTTTTACTTAATTCGTTCAATTCCTAACAACATTAAACATGTTTTTCAATAAGAATCAAAGGTTTTCATGGTAGAAATCCATGTCTTTGGGTAGAACCTAGGTTTTTCATGAATTGGGCAATTGGACCTCAAATTGAGGTCCGATTTTGAAACAAATCATATGTTTGAACTCGTGGGGGAATGGGTAACCGGATTTTGGTCCGAACCCCGAGTTCCGACCACGTGGGGCCAGGGGCATTTTGGGAAATTTTGGGGTAAACTTTGAGAAAACCATTTTTAAGCATTCAAATCAAGTTAATTAGTGATTATTAATATAATGGAATCAATTGTGATTAGATTCAAGCTAGTTGAAAGCGGAAATTAGGGGAAAAGCTATAATTGAAGCATAATTTGGACTTCAAGGCTAGAGGTAAGTGTTTGTTCTATCCTAGCTTGCGGGAATAGGATTATGTGCTATGTGCTATGTGATCGAGTGCGGTGTATGGGATGTGGTGACGATCATCCATACACTAACGTCTAGCATGACCGTGAGTCGTTGTTAATACTTGTTGTGAGACAAATTTGAAGATAACTTGTTGAACCCTTGCCGGGTTGTAGAATTTCTATTGTTCTTCCTTGCCGGGACTTATTGTGAAGTGAGATATTGATTGCCCTTGCCGGGACTTTGTTGTGGTGATTATTGTGTCCCTTGTCGGGATGGTTCATGATTTACTATTTTCATTCTCTGCCTTTAACTGTGATTGTTATTTGGGTGAGGAAGAGTGATAATGCACGAAGGGTGATGTCGTGCCTTGATTTATTGTTTATGCACGAAGGTTAATGTCGTGCCTTGTTATTGATTATGCATGAAGGTTAATGCCATGCCATGTTATTGATTATGCACGAAGGATCATGCCGTGCCTTGTTATTGAACCATGTACGAAGGATCATGCCGTACCATGGATGTGAGGATGAGAGTAAAAGCACGAAGGGTGATGCCGTGCACTTTATTTGCTTATTTGGCGAGGATGAGAGTAAAAGCACGAAGGGTGATGCCGTGCACTTCATTTACTATTTCATTGACTTAATATTACTTGTTTCTCATTATACTTGTTTTCCTTGTTGACTTAATGACTGTTGTTAACTGTTGAGTTCTTATGTGACATTCCTTGTTACGTTGTTACTTGGTTATTTCTCGTTATCTTGTGGTATACATATATATAGAACTGCAGAGGTTTATGTGGGTCTCTGGTCCTAGGCTTGTCACTACTTCGCCGGGATAGGCCAGGCACTTACCAACACATGGGGTCGGTTGTGCTGATACTGCACTTCTGTGCGTTTTTGCACAGGTACAGGATTCGATCAGGAGCAGCAGCAGTAGATATTTTGCGTGGGAGTTGACCATATTTGAGACCGAGGTAGCTTGCAAGCGTCTGCAGACCCGGTGTCTCTTCCTTTTATTTATGCTATTAGCTGTAGTCTCCTTGTTCCGAGACAAACAGATTATGTTATATTTCTTTCAGACCTTTATGTGTAGTATTCATATAGTAGTTCGTGAGTTGGTGACTCCACGTCTTGGGTAGAGGATTTCAGTATTATTTTACCTTGAAACTGCTTATTGCTATTTTTATAAAGTCTTCCACACTTGTTTAATTAAGGTTATGGTTTGGTTGTTAAATTGAATATGAAATATTGCTAAAAACAGGATAGTGTGAATAAAGTGGCTTGCCTAGCTATCACGAGTAGGCGCCATCACGATCCCGATGTTGGGGGAAAAATCCGGGTCATGACAAGTTGGTATCAGAGCTCTAGGTTACGTAAGTCTCACCACTCACGAACAAGCTTAGTAGAGTTTGAGAGGTAGGTACGGAGATGTCTGTACTTGTCCTGCAAAGTCTATTGAGTTAGGAAAGAGTCTCTCATTAGTTCTTTCTTGTCGTGCGATTTGTCCTTCAAATACTGATTGAACTTCTACTCTGTCCTTTCGCAGATGGTGAGGACACGCGCTTCTTCGTCCGCTGACCAGCAGCCCAAGCCCCAGGCAGCTCCCGTGAGGGGCAGGAGCCGAGGCCGTATCAAAGGCCGTGGCAGGGGTAGAGCTCAGCCCCCGGCAGCTATTCCAGAGGTGGAGCCTCATATTGAGACTGGCGAGGAGGTTCCAGTCCCAGCAGCTCTAGTGGGCCAAGCTTAGGTCCTAGGAGAGGCCTTATATACCCCGGATCTTCGGGAGGCTTTGGTCAGGATAGCGGGATTTATGGATAGCGTTGCCAGAGCAGGCTTATTACCAGTTGCACCAGCCGCTTCTGAGGTTGGAGGAGGGGCCCAAACTCTTGTTGCTCGTACTCCGGAGCCAGTAGCTCCTCAGCCTCATGCACTAGTGGTTCAGCCAGCTGTGGCCACTCAGTCAGGTACCACAGCTCAGGTCGGAGATAGAGCGGCCATGATTTCTGATTCCTTATGGAGACTCGATCGGTTCTCCAAGTTGTTTACTACTACCTTCAGCGGTGCCACATTAGAGGATCCCCAAGATTTCTTATTCAGTTTCCATGAGATTCTCAAGACTATGGGGATAGTGGAGTCCAATGGAGTTGACTCATGTACATTCAGGCTTTCATGATCCGCCAAGACTTGGTGGAGGGATTATTGTTTGACTCGACCAGCAGGGTCCCCGGCTTTATCATGGGATCAGTTTGCAGAGTTATTTCTGGAGAAGTTTCTCCCTGTTACACAGCGGGATGCACTTCAGAGGCAATTTGAGTGCCTCCAGCAGGGCACTATGATTGTCACTCAGTACGAGACGAGATTTGTTGATTTGGCACGTCATGCAGTGGTGATACTTCCCACAGAGAGGGAGAGGGTCCGCAGGTTCATAGATGGGCTTAGTCAGACAATTAGACTCCAGATGGCTATGGGAGTGAGGAGTGATATATCATTTCAGGAGGCAGCTAATGCAGCACGTAGAGTTGAGATGGCTCTTGCTCGGGGAGGTGGTTATTCTTCAGACAAGAGGGCTCGTCATTCAGGTAGGTTTAGTAGTTCTTCTTCTGGTGGCAAGGAATCTTTTGATATGGGCCAGTCGTCCAGGCCTTTCCATTCCGCCCTTTAGGCTTCATAGGGTGGACCAGGCGATCGTGGGTTTCGTGAGCAGTATTCAGATCAGTCTCCTATTAGTGCCTCAGCCTCTTCAGAGTGTTCTTGGAGGCCATTCGGGTCGTCGGGGCCAGCAGCCCTATCAGTCTAAGAGTTGCTACGGTTGTGGTGACCCAGGTCATTTTATTAGGAATTGCCCTCTAGCAGCGGGCAACTCTCAGCAGCGAGGTCCTCGTTCTATGATTCAGGCCCCAGCTGACCATCAGCCTGCCCAGCCAGCTAGAGGCGGGGGCAGAGATCATAGAGGTGGAGGTCGAGACCGTAGAGGTGGAGACCGTCAATCTAGAGGCAGAGGTCAGCCAGTTGACGACCGTCCTAGGGATGTAGCTTAGAGGGGATGTGCTGATCTCCGATTCTATGCTTTGCGAGCCAGGCAGAGGCGGAGGCATCAGATGCTGTGATCACACGTATCATTATTGTTTGTGGCAGAGGTGCTTCCGTATTATTTGACCCTGGGTCTACATATTCATATGTGTCTTCCTACTTTGCACCGTATTTGGCCATACCCAGCTATGCTCTGGATATTCTAGTTTACGTGTCTACACCAGTGGGCGACTCCATTATAGTCGACCGGGTGCATCATTCATGTGTAGTTATCTTTGGGGGTCTTGAGACCCGTGTTGATCCGTTGCTTTTGGACATGGTGGATTTTGATGTCATATTGGGGATGGACTGGTTGTCACCATACCATGCTATTCCAGATTGTCATGCCAAGACTGTGACCTTGGCCTTGCAAGAATCACCCCGACTAGAGTGGAAAGGTACCTCAAGCCACTCCGTTCGCACTGTTATTTCCTATGTTAAGGCTCGACGCATGGTCGAGAAGGGGTGTCTTGCTTATCTGGCTTATGTTTGTGATTCCAGCGCAGAGGTTCTTTCTATTGAGTCAGTCCCCATTGTACGGGAGTTTCCTGAGGTTTTCCTTTCAGTCCTGACGGGCATGCCACCTGACAGGGATATTGATTTTTGTATTGATCTGACACCGGGCACTCAACCCATCTTTATTCTACCCTATCGTATGGCCCCGCCGGAGTTAAAAGAGTTGAAAGATCAGTTGCAAGACCTTCTTGAGAAGAGTTTTATCAGGCCCAGTGTTTCCCCCTGGGGAGCACCTGTATTATTTGTGAAGAAGAAAGATGGCTCGATGCGGATGTATATTGATTACCGGCAATTGAACAAAGTGACAATAAAGAATAAGTATCCACTGCCGAGGATTGATGATTTGTTTGACCAACTCTAGGGAGCGAGGGTGTTCTCAAAGATATACTTGAGGTTAGGCTACCATCAGCTGAAGATCAGGGCGGCTGACATTCCTAAGATAGCCTTTCGCACTAGATGTGGGCATTATGAGTTCTTGGTCATGTCCTTCGGGTTGACTAATGCCCCAGCAGCATCCATGGAGTTGATGAATCGGGTGTTCAGGCCTTACTTAGATCTGTTCGTGATAGTCTTTATAGATGACATCCTGGTATACTCCCGCGGCCAGGAAGAGCACGAGCAGCACCTCAGAGTGGTTCTTCAGACTCTGAAGGATAATCAGCTATATGCCAAATTTTCAAAATGTGAGTTCTGGTTGAGTACAGTTGCATCACTGGGCCATGTTGTGACGGCAGAAGGTATACATGTCGATCCAAGGAAGATGGAGGCAGTCAAGGACTGGCCTAGACTAAGATCAGCCACCATGATCCGGAGTTTCTTGGGGTTAGCAGGTTACTACCATCGATTTGTAGAGGGGTTTTCTTCTATTGCGGCCTCGATGACCAGGTTGACCAAGAAGGTGCCTTGTTCTAGTGGTCAGATGAGTGTGAGGTGAGCTTTCAGAAGCTCAAGACAGCCTTAACTACAGCACCAGTGCTGATACTACCTACGGGTGCAGGGCCTTATACAGTTTACTGTGATGCATCCCGTACAGGGCTTGGAGCGGTATTGATGCAGGATGGTAAGGTTATTGCTTATGCTTCGAGGCAGTTAAAAATACATGAGAAGAATTATCCAGTACATGATCTTGAGTTAGCAGCAGTGGTGCATGCCTTGAAGATCTGGAGGCATTATCTATATGGTGTGACGTGTGAGGTATACACCGATCACAAAAGCCTACAGTACTTGTTCAAGCAAAAGGAGTTGAATCTACGACAGCGGAGATGGTTAGAGTTGCTAAAAGACTATGATGTTACTATCTTATATCACCCAGGTAAGGCCAATGTGGTGGCCGATGCATTGAGTAGAAAGTCTACCAGCATGGGTAGTCTTGCATGCATTCCGGTCAGTCAGAGACCATTAGCACTAGATGTCCAGGCCTTAGCCAACCGGTTCGTGAGATTAGACATTTCTGAGCCTAGCAGGGTGTTAGCCTGCACGGTCGCCCGTTCTTCTCTATTAGAGTGTATCCGTGTGAGGAAGTTTGATGATCCTCATTTGCGTGATTTGAGAGATACGGTACAGCAGGGAGGTTCCACAAAGGTAAATCTAGATGATGATGGGGTATTGAGATTGCAGGGTCGAGTTTGTGTGCCTAATGTCGAAGGGATTCGAGAGTTGATCTTAGCGAAGGCCCACAGTTTGCGGTATTCTATTCACCCGGGTGCCGCGAAGATGTACTAGGACTTACGGCAGCACTATTGGTGGCACAGAATGAAGAAAGATATCGTTGCATATGTCGCTCGGTGTCTAAATTGTCAGCAGGTGAAATATAAGCACCAGAGGCCCGGTGGTGTATTCCGGAGGATTGAGATTCCCGAGTGGAAATGGGAGCGGATCACTATGGACTTCGTTACGGGACTTCCTTTGACTCGAAGGAAATTTGATGCTATTTGGGTCATTGTTAATAGGCTGACCAAGTCAGCAAACTTTATTCCAGTATCTGTCTCCTAATCATATGAGAGGTTAGCAGAGATTTACATCAGAGAGATTGTTCGACTTCACGGGGTGCCGGTATCTATTAACTCTGATCGGGGTACACAGTTTACCTCGCGGTTCTGGAGAGTAGTCCAGCAGGAGTTAGGCACCCAGGTTCAGCTGAGTACAGCTTTTCATCCTCAGACAGATGGTCAGTCCGAGAGGACTATTCAGATTCTAGAGGACATGCTTCGAGTCTGTGTCATTGATTTCAGAGGCTCGTGGGACCAGTTTCTGCCATTAGCAGAGTTTGCCTACAATAACAGCTACCATTCAGCATCCAGATGGCCCCGTATGAGGCGTTGTATGGTAGGCGATGTCGACCTCCAATCGGATGGTTTGAGCCGGGAGAGGCTCGGTTGTTGGGTACAGACTTAGTTCGGGAGGCCTTGGATAAGGTCAAGACTATCCAGGAGAGATTGCGTTCAGCTCAGTCGAGATAGAAGACTTATGCGGATCGTAAGGTTCGAGATGTAGATTTCATGATTAATGAGCGAGTGTTGCTCCGAGTGTTGCCTACGAAGGGCGTGATGAGGTTCGGGAAGAAGGGCAAGCTCAGCCCTAGGTATATTGGCCCATTTGAGATTCTAGATCTAGTGGGAGGGGTGGCTTACAGACTAGCTCTGCCGCCTATCTTATCAGTCGTGCATCCAGCTTTTCAAGTATCTATGCTTCGGAGATACCACGGCGATCCCACACATGTATTAGACTTCAGTACTATCGAATTGGACAATGATCTATCCTACGAGGAGGAGCCGGTGGCTATTCTAGACCGGCAGGTTCGACAGTTGAGGTCGAAGAGTTACCCTTCTGTGCGTGTTCAGTGGAGAGGTCAGCCTCCTGAGTCATCGACCTAGGAGTCCGAGTCTGATATGTGAAGCCGCTACCCACATTTGTTCCCTGAATCAGGTACTTCTTTCTCTTGTCCGTTCGAGGACGAACGATTGTTTTAGAGGTGGAGGATGTGACGACCCAAAGGGTCATCACCTGCTTTCCTCATTTGTTCTACACTTTCGAGGCCTTGAAAACCTCATTCTATGTTGCCTCGATTTACGTGCACGATCCAGGCATGTAGCCGAAAAGATTTTGTGTTAGAAAATATGAATTCTATGAAATATTTGGAGAAAAATGATATTAATATTGATATAGTTGACTTCGGTCAACATTTTTGGTAAATAGATCCGGACCCGAGATCGGACGGTCCATGAAGGTCCGTAGGAAAATATGGGACTTGGACATGCGTCCGGAGTCGAATTCTGAGGCCTAGAGCCCAAGTTATGAATTTTTCTGTGAAATTGCTTTTGTTGTAATTATTGAAGGAAAATGAATTAAATGACCATGATATCGGACTCGTATTTTGGTTCCGACGCCCGGTACAAGTCTTAAATATTAAATATGTGTCTTCTGCAAAGTTTGGTGACATTCGGATGTCGTTTGATATGTTTTGGACCTTGAGTTCCAAGTTTGAAAGTTTTGAAAACCAAAAGTATGAAAATCATGAACTTGAGGCTTGATTTGATGAAAACGATGTTATATTGGCGATGTGATCGCACGAACAAGTTTGTAATGTGTTTTTGATATTGTGTACATGTTTGGTTGGGAGCCCGGGGGGCTCGGGTAAAGATTTGATAGGCCGTTGGATCAATTTCTGAATTTTTGCACTGCTGGTTTTTCACCCAGCTGTTGGCTTCGCAAATGCGAAGAATTTCTCGCAAATGCGAAGGTGACATGTCAAGGCTGGGTTCGCAAATGCGATCCCTTGATCGCAAATGCGAAGGGTTGTTCAGGACTGCTTGGTTCGCAATTGCGAACATAACCTCGCAATTGCGAGGCCCTCAATTAACCGCGTGGCTTCGCAAATGCGAAGCTCCTGTCGCAAATGCGAACATCCCTTATCCCAGCCAGGTTCGCAAATGCGAAGCCTGTCTCGCAAATGCGAGAACAGCAGGCCCCCGACCTGTAGCGTTCGCACTTGCGAACAAATGTTCGCAATTGCGATATCCACAGCTGTGTAATTCTATACTTAAACAAATTTTTCAGTTCATTCTACGCTTTTTCAAAAAAAACTCACACCACACACGAGCTCTCAAGGCCAAATTCACTCCAAAGCAATTGTAAGTCACTTTTTACTTAATTCTTTCAATTCCTAACTACATTAAACATGTTTATCAATAAGAATCAAAGATTTTCATGGTAGAAATCCCTGTTTTTGGGTAGAACCTAGGTTTTTCATGAATTGGGAAATTGGACCTCGAATTGAGGTCCGATTTTGAAACAAATCATATATTTGAACTCGTGGTGGAATGGGTAACCGGATTTTGGTCCGAACCTCGAGTTCCGACCACGTTGGGCCATGGGTGTTTTGGGAAATTTTGTTTAAACTTTGAGAAAACCATTTTTAAGCATTCAAATCAAGTTAATTAGTGATTATCAATATAATGGAATCAATTGTGATTAGATTCGAGCTAGTTGAAAGCGGAAATTCGGGGAAAAAGCTATAATTGAAGCATAATTTGGACTTCAAGGCTAGAGGTAAGTATTTGTTCTATTCTAGCTTGAGGGAATAGGATTATGTGCTATATGTTATGTGATCGAGTGCGGTGTATGGGTTGTGGTGACGAGCATCCATACACTGGCGTCTAGCATGACCGTGAGTCATTGTTAATACTTGTTGTAAGACATATTTGAAGATAACTTGTTGAACCCTTGCCGGGTTGTAGAATTTCTATTGTTCTCCCTTGCCGGGACTTGTTGTGAAGTGAGATATTGATTGCCCTTGCCGGGACTTTGTTGTGATGATTATTGTGTCCCTTTCCGGGATGGTTCATGATTTACTATTTTCATTCTCTGCCCTTAACTGTGATTGTTATTTGGGTGAGGAAGAGTGATAATGCACGAAGGGTGATGCCGTGCCTTGATTTATTGTTTATGTACGAAGGTTAATGCCGTGCCTTGTTATTGATTATGCACGAAGGTTAATGCCATTCCATGTTATTGATTATGCACGAAGGATCATGTCGTGCCTTTTTATTGAACCATGTACGAAGGATCATGCTGTACCATGGATGTGAGGATGAGAGGAAAAGCACGAAGTGTGATGCCGTGCACTTTATTTGCTTATTTGGTGAGGATGAGAGTAAAATCACGAAGGGTGATGTCGTGCACTTCATTTGCTATTTGATTGACTTAATATTACTTGTTTCTCATTATACTTGTTTTCCTTTTTGACTTAATGACTGTTGTTAACTGTTGAGTTCTTCTGTGACATTCCTTGTTGCGTTGTTACTTGGTTATTTCTCGTTATCTTGTGGTATACATATATATAGAACTATACAGGTTTATGTGGTTGTCTGGTGCTAGGCTTGTCACTACTTCGTAGGGATAGGCCAGGCACTTACCAGCACATGGGGTCGGTTGTGCTGATACTGCACTTCTGTGCGTTTTTGCACAGGTCCAGGTTTCGATCAGGAGCAGCAGCGGTAGATCTTTTGCGTGGGAGTTGATCATATTTGAGATCGAGGTAGCTTGCAGACGTCCGCAGGCCCGGCGTCTCTTCCTTTTATTTATGCTATTAGCTGTAGTCTCCTTGTTCCGAGACAAACAGATTATGTTATATTTCTTTCAGATCTTTATGTGTAGTATTCATATAGTAGTTCGTGAGTTGGTGACTCCACGTCTTGGGTAGAGGATTTCAGTATTATTTTACCTTGAAACTGCTTATTGCTATTTTTATAAAGTCTTCCGCACTTGTTTAATTAAGGTTATGGTTTGGTTGTTAAATTGAATATGAAATATTGCTAAAAACAAGATAGTGCGAATAAAGTGGCTTGCCTAGCTATTACGAGTAGGCGCCATCACGATCCCGATGTTGGGGGGAAAATCCGGGTCGTGACAGTCTTTCTTTGGACCGTAATGTAGGCTTTTGGAGAGGGTTAGAAAGAAAGGGTAGCATGATGGCTCAAAATAATTCAAGATGAAAGGGTTCAAAATTACAAATTTTGGAATCAGCTCTTTTGGCAAAATTAAAACTTCTGCCCAGGTTTCATGAAGTTTGGGGATTTTTTTATGGGATTTCTTAGAAAATCTGCCCAGTATTGATTTCGGGGATTATGAAATATTTTATTTGGTGTGACCGAACCGTAAGGCTGCCTACGTATCTTGTGGTGACAAGAATCAGGTCGAACGTAGTTCAGAAGACAACTTTTTGTTACTATTTCCTTTTTTCTTTTTTCTTTTTTGTCTTTTTTTTTCTTTTTCTCATTTCCTTTTTTTTCTTCTTTTTCTCTTTTTCTTTTTATTTTCTAGGTCCTAACTCTATTTCTGATTCCAAAATAGGGGAACGAAACAACAAATTAGGGCTCAAAATGGGTAGCAAAAAATAAAAGTATTTGGGTAGCAGAATAAAAAGCCTTCGTCATACCAAACTTTGAGAATGCCAAGTACAAGCGTGCAATTGAAGATAAGCAAAGAAACCATGCATAATATCTATTGATGGCATCATCACAAATAGAAAGTGCCGACAGGGAATACCTTTGTCCCAATGAATGATCCTTGCCAACTCAGAGCAAACTTGATTCAACCTTACCTTGATGTGGAAGAATGCATTTTAGCAGTGACCCATTTACCTCAAACTGCTTGAGAAACATTTCCTTGTTGTATGCTCTTATCAACCTCTTGATTTCCAGACTTACTGCCTTAGTTTCACTCAATTTAAGCTTAAGTTTATCTCAGAATGCGTGAATCTTTACTTATTTTCTCAAACGCCTCTTTTGTCATGTTTAAAAATGTGCCATTGCTTCACGATCAGACTAGTTTTCAAGATCAGACTGAGAATTATGTGTGCATGTCATATCACTTGAGTTGGGATGAAGAGAACTATAAGAGAAAAAGAAACCAAAACAAAAACTGACCAAAACTAATAGAAAATATGAGATTGCAATAGATAGATGGTGAAAAGGGTTTGAACCGTACAAGAAAAACAGACATGGGTTGCAACCCTGGAACAATCCTAAAGAACATTAGACGAGTTACTACAACTAAACAAACAAGACAAAATGAGAAGAAAAAGAGTTTGAGCCACAAGATAATATCTAGATTATAACCCTGAAATAACCCAGACAAGCAGAAATGACAGTAAAATAAACCACCAAAACTCCTCCCGGCCAACCAAGAAGGGAATGTCTTTCCAATTACCAAGCTCAACATATTAACCACTAGATTTCACATCAAAATTACCAGTACCTTCACCAATTTCAACATCATGAACTTCAGCCAGCAACTTCCCAAGAGGATTCTCATACTCCATGTCACCATGCATCTTTCCCACAAAACTTGCATCATCATGTGCAAGTAAATGATTCTGTGCAGTGTCTTGGGTGTCTAGAGCTGGGAATGCGGTTGTTTTGACTGGTGGAGCATGGAAAGTTTGGGAGGAAGCTCCAGGGTAATTGTGGTAAGGGGTAAAGCCCGGTGCATGTTGAGGAGAAAGATCAACGGTAGTGGGAACCTGGGCCTGTGATAGTGATGGGATAGTTGTAAGGTTTTCAGTGTGGTTAGTGGGGAATAAAGGTGGAGGATGCCCCTTGATCCAAGACTGATACATTTCTGCCATTTGTTGCTTCAACCTCTGGACCTCTTCTTTCAATTCAGACTCCGACATCTCAACCTCCCTCGATGGGTTAACAACTCTCGTGTCCAAGTCTTTGCTAGCCATGGGTACCGGATCTTTTGACCTTCTGTTGTGTGAACAAATCACCGATGAGCAAACTAACCACCCTCTATTATAATGAAAGTAACAGCGATGAGCAAAACAAAGCCAACACGTTAGCGTTAGGACATTTATCAGATAGAAATATCACATTACGTGCAATGCCCCTAGCAACAATTAACGGTTCTAGAATGGCTTCGAGGGTCAGAAGGTCATTTGGCATCATCCCCACTTTGTTCATTTCAACTTTCTCTTTCTTTCATTTCTAGCACTTCTTGGCTTTCCCGTTTTCCTTCCCCTCATTTCCTTTTTAATTTGTCACTCTTTTCTTTCCTCTCATTTCTCGCATCCACAATTCATTCTCTTCTTTCTTTTTCTTTTTTTTTCTTTTTTTTTTCTTTTTATTAGTTGTTAGAAAAAATGACTCTATCAAACCCTATGTAGGTTGCCTACGTATCATGCCCTTCATGAATCAGATCAAGCGTAGTTCTTGAAAAGTAATGGATAAACTAAACTAAGAAACAAAAATCTTTTTTGGAATTTTTCATTTATAATTTTTTTTGGTTTTTCAAATACAAAACAGGAAGCACTATTACAAAAGACTCGACAATCTTAGCTAGACTGACAGATTCGATACGACTGTACAAGACTAAAAATTAAAAGACAATCATAAAATAGACTAAAAAATTAAAAAGTTTCTTCAAGCAGCTTGTGCATGCAATGGTCTTTGACTAGAATGGTCCTGGGGTATTTATCATGCTCAAACTCTAGCAAATCGCTTCATACCTGAATGGGAAAAATAAGATTAAATAGAGTTAGTGACTCAAGACACATGCAAGAAAAAATTGGGCTATTTATGAAAATTAACCACATGGCCAAGAGTGGCTATTAATGCAAACTCAACAAAGGTGACTTCTAAGACATGGAAATACACATCATTAAGGTTTATATGAATTCAAACTCTCAATAATCATGGCCCAAGACCAAACGACAAAAATGACCCATTTTGCAAAAAAACAGTCGATATGGCTAGAAGTGGCTAAAGATGCAAACTCAAAAAGGAATGACCTTAAATTAATATGACTCCTAGTTACAGACTCAAAATTCTAATATATGAGTAATTGAACCACTTTTGCAAAAATGACCCCATTTTGCAAGAATGGCCGATGTGGCCAAAAGCGGCTAAACATGCAAACTCGAAAAGGAAAGACCTTAAATTGATATGATACCTAATTGTGGACTCAAAATCCTAAGACATAGGTTTATTGAGCCACTTTCGCAAAAATGACCCCATTTTGCAAGAATGGCCGATGTGGCCAAAAGTGGCTGAACATGCAAACTCGAAAAGGAACGACCTTAAATTGATAAGATACCTAATTGTGGACTCAAAATCCTAAGACATGGGTTTATTGAACCACTTTTTCAAATATGGCCCCATTCTTTCCAAATATTCTTTCCTAAGCATCGGTCCGCCAAATGACCTTTTTACCCTCAAAGATGCAACATATAACATATTGGGATGATTGAATGCCTTTTTGGGCCATAAGCCCATTTTGACATAATTTGGATAGGCCTCCTATAACGGGACACGGTGCTTGGGAACGGACCCTGGTAGGTCTAAATAACATGATGCAAATAAAAATGACCTAAAGGCTAACCTACGGTTGAGGTTCACTAACAAGGCAATTCGGGGCGGCACGTGGTCGATGGCGGTTGCTCTAGCTATCCGCCCACTCCACGCTCCCACGCCACCCCCCTAAAGACACGGGTGACTCACAAAAGGGCCGTGTACGCTCAAACGTACTCCGGAAGACTTGTTGCAGAAAGAAGACTCGGGGTTATGCACATGATGACAGTTATGAAGCAGTAAACACATAAAGCAAAAACTATAAACAAGTACACAACTAGCAAATAACAAAATATAAAAATATAATAACATCAAGTAAAGCTAACGAAAAAGCATAAAAACCTCAACCAAATATTCTAAAAGCCAACAAAATCAAGTACTAGCTCGAACCCGCAATGTCCCCAGTAGAGTCGCTAGAGATGTCACACCCCTTTTTTATCAAACCTTCCACTAAACCCTCTTAAATTAATAAAAAGATTTAGTAAAAAGCTTGAAAAGGGTTTTTCAATTTTGAAAGTGACAAAAAAATTATGTTCAAAAGGATTAACTCAGAGTCGCCACCTGACATTGGTTTCGGTGTGCCACGCCACCGTTTTTAAAATGATTTTCCTTTTAAAACACTTTGGACACCAAAACATAAGTTCGCACCAGAGATTCGGGTAAGGGGGTTCATTTGACTCGGGGAGAAGGTGTTAGGCACTCCCCAAATCCCGTAACTAGTACGGTTGCGTACTTGATCAGGTTGGCTTTCAAAACATTCAAATTGAGGTAAAAAACACAAAAAATAGAATAAACATACAAGAGGCTCGAGGTCGTCCCCACCTAATAAAAGAAAATGAAAAGAAAAAGAAAAAAAAATCCTAAACTATTACGTACTTTTCCACCATGCTCGGCAAGGCCTCCAAATACAAATACTTTGGGGCATACCCCGGATAATAATATGTACAAATCCCTCGGGGCATTCCCCGGATAAATTTGACTAATGGAACGACCTCTCGCCTCGGAACAAACAAAATCCTAAAGCTTGCCTACCCAAGTGTGGTTGGCCTAGTCATGCTCCTAGCGATCCAATTAACGAGAGTAAGTATAAAGAACGACAAAATTATATCAAACCTAATCTAAAAACATTCGGGAGGTTCATATGTAACCCTTAGCTTTCCCCAATGTAAATGCTGCTACATTTTCCTCTATGTACAGTGTAAAATGTAAAGAAAACAAAATCATTCTAGCCATTGGAGCTATATATAATAACAAATTCATCGAGTGAGATTTCCTAGTTTCAAATATTAAAAGAGAACTAAATCTATCTCATTTTTTAGCATAACCCGATCCTAAATTTCACGACAAATTTCAGCATCAGCTAGTTCATATGAATCCAAACCAATTGATATGAGCAGAATTAGCCAACAATATATGATTAACTTGGATCAAACAAACATTTCACCACAAATAACACATAAGTTTTGAAGGAGATAAATTGAACATAGAACTGAAGAATCGGACCTGGAAGATAAAGTTTCAACCAATTTGGTGTTTGAAAATAATACACATGAAGGCAATAACCAAGCTCGATGACAGAGGTGAAATCTGCCAAACGAGAACCGATACGTGCACTTCGAACCTCGACGACATTCAACGAGAATCTACGAATTCGAATCCACCAAACTAACAGACCGCACGGCACCGGAGGACTCGAAATCGAACATGGCCTCTAAATACTCATTCGAACTTCATGTTTCAAGTCAAAATCCAAAAATTGTAATGAAGAATCAAAGATATCATTCTTGCTCTTTACATATTCTAAGATCTTAAGCAGAAACAAAGACTTGAATCAAAAATAAAAATAAGAATGAAGGACACTCCTTGGACTTTAAAGCTTACCTCTATTTCTTTGTAATTGTTACATTCTCGTTGGTTTGGGGTGGGTTTTGTCACTGGAGTCTAGCGGAGATGGCAGTCACAGTCGTTTTCGTGAGGTGAGGAAGCAGGTCACGACTTTGGTTGTGGCGATTGCTGGCGAAGTGTGACGGCGGCAGTAGGTTAGGATTCAGATTTTCTCCATTGTTGTCTAAATATATATATAATATGAAGCTATTTTTGTATTTTTTCAATTTTATGATAAAAATAATGTAAAAGATTTAAATTAGTGTAAATAACTATATGATACCTAAATTAATTATTCTACGTTAAAACGGGTAAAATTTCGGGGATGGAAAAAAATTACGTGTCTACATTAATATATACAAATGGACCTTATGAATATAGCAAAACCTAAGATTAACTTATTGGAAGCTAATGCCTATTTTTCTTAAAATGGGAGTTCTCATTTAAATTATATATAAATTATATAAGGTCCTAATCGTAATACGTATAACCAATTTATGATTCAAATCGTATTATACACTCCCGTTCGAAATATTATATCTTGCTTTTCTAGTTTTTGGTAAGTGAATCTTCCATCATGGAATATTGTTAGTCCATTTCCATTCACCTTAATACGATTATAGTATTGTCCATTACCGATATCAACTTAGAGTATGACATTTTTAGAATCCTCTAAAAACCACGATATATTATTAATATTATTTCCAAGAACCAATAATATAGGTAACAACCCTCCGGCAAAAGTTTCCTGCAAATCATAAATTGGTTACCTAACGTATGACTCAAAAATCGTGGATGTATATCTTTTTTAAGTCAACGTTGTCACACCTCCTTTTGGCGCGCCCTCTACCCGGGAGGTAGAAGCGCAAGGGAGTTTTTCCAATTTAAGTGACAATATTCGAAACGGGATTATTCTATTTATTTCAGAGTCGCCACTTGGAATTAATTAAGGTGTCCCAAGTCACCGATTTATTTAAATCCCGAATCGAGGAAATTTCGACTTTCCAATGAAGTCTGCGAACTAGAAATTCTCTGTAAGGAATTATGTTGACCCGAGGGAAGGTGTTAGGCACCCCCGGATCCCGTGGTTCTAGCACGGTCGCTTCAATTATTATAAATGGCTAAAAATTCCTGATTGTATACATGTTTATAAATTATATGCTTTAATTAAACTTTAAACCGCTCTATTAATTTGAGACTGTACCAAAAGAAAAACTAATTACAACATAGACGCGGACTTTTAACAAATAAGTAAATCAAAAATGTGTCCGGATAACTTACTTCAAACAATGCCAATTAAAACAATTGTTAGACTAAATATTATGATACCTAAATTGAAAACCACAACTGGCCGTTTATGTACTAACAAAATAGTGCTGATTTTGATCTTAGGGCCAGAGAGCCCAAACCATGTAATAACTCATTGGGCAAAACTCTCAGTAACATATACGCTGGGCTTAAGATCAACCAAGTCGGACAAAATATTTGGACGTGTGGAAGATCGATTCCCTTCTGCTCATATTGTGACGGGACATTATCACTGTCCGTTTGAGTTCTATTTCATGCTCACATTTGTCCTATACCTTGATCTATTAATGAAGGTTACTGAAATTGACGATTAAATAAACACAAGAGTTTGGTGATAGTATTACTAAAGCCAACTAGCTATTTTCGAACTTACTTAAACTAACGTTATTAGATAATTTAGACTATTGAAATCGTGATACAAAGCCATTTTTTAACTCCTCTTTCACCACTGTTGAGAATATATCGGTACTTAAGAACTAAGATTAGGCTAACATTATTCACTAATAATAGCAACTAACACTAGTTATTAACCTTATTCAATATTACTAAAATTAACATGACTTTGTTCACATATCCTGCAATTTCGTAACTGCAATACTGAGTTAGCCTACTGAAACAACCACCGGAATCAATTAAGTATTTAACTTTAAAAAATGTGAGAAAACCATAGTTCGTACAGTATAGTCCTATTGCAGAAATTAATAAAGGACTATAGGACACATTAGCACATATGCACTCTAGTTATACACTTATTAATGAGTTACAAGCTAAAAGATTTCTACTGAAACATCCAGATATAAGGGAATTCAATTGGAAAGAAAAAGAAAACTTGACAGCAACTCCATTTCAATCTCAAAATAGCTCGAAATACAAAAATGTGTACCTGGAAATGAGACACAATGAACAGGAGTGAATGAGTCGGCAAGAGTAACAACAGCAGATCGCAGCAAACAAACACCAGCAGTAACAACTTGAAAACCTCAGTTCAACTCAAAACCCAAACTTTAAACAGAAACAGAATTTAGCCGCAACCCAAAAACAATTTGTAAACCAGCAGGAGACACAAATGATCTCCACAGAACTTTCAAATAGCTTGAACACTCAAAATTCGAAATAGAACAAAAAAGAGAGAATCACTCGAATGTTCTGATTTCTTTTAAAATGTAACTGTGTTCTCCCCAAAGCTGAAGAATGATATCAAAACACTCCTCTTTAGAACTTTTCAAATTTGTATGTGTTCTCCCTTTTTTACTCTTCTCCCCAACTCTTATCTCTGTTTTTCTCTCTGTTTTTTTAGTCAGAATTCTCTCTTGTTCTCAATGTGTGTGTCCTTTGTTCCAGCCTTGATCCCTCTCTTTATAGCCCAAAAAGACACAGGCAGCCCCCTTAAACTACAGTAAAATCCATCTCTAATCTCCCTGTCAGTACCACTAAATCCTGTCTAAGTATGGGTATTGGTATAAAAATACAAAATACAGGGAGCTAATGGGATACCCTGCTGTACAGCAGGTTCCACTAGGTTGTACCATGTGCCTTGCATCATGATTGTTAGCTTTCTGATTTTCTTAAGTAAACTAACAGCTATACCCAATTCCACTCAGATTTTAAAGTCACAGATAAGTTGAAATCTTTGATTTAACAATGATTCAAGGCTTAAACAGGCAAATTCTAATTCACTGCCACATTGTTCTAAACACATTCTCATACGACTAATCGAGGATACTTTAAAACAAACAATTATCAGCTATAACAAACAAACAGTAGTTAACTCAATAAACAGAATCAGCCAACAAATAGATCAATTCAATTCAAACAACAAATGAACCACTGCCCGGGATTTCAAACAACAAATTCGCGAATTTGAACGACGACATTCGTTAAGTCGATAACAACACGTGAGAATCGACAAACAACAAATCGATGAATAATACCAGTAATCCATGGTTTTCGGACAAAAACAGAAAAATACGAATCTAATTATTCGACGACGCTAATCGAAGCGAATACATATTTCATAACAAGCACATTCAAAATGAACAAAAAAGAAAGAACAATTGACCAAATAAAAGGTCGGATGAAGAAGAAGAAGGAAAATTAAATTTCAATAAACGGACAGAGCAAACAATAATCCAAACAATTAAAAAATAAACAAAGAGAGAAAAATGAAAGAAGGAGTACCTCAAACAAAAATGGAAATAAACGGAATCGAAGCAGAATTGGACTATTTAGACTCGAGCTCGGATTTTTGTATTCGAGGTCGAACGGACCTTAATTAAAATGTTTTCAAGTGAAAACAAATTAATTAAGGTCTATTAGACCTCAATTTCTCTGAAATTCGCAAAAATTCCCTAATTTTGGTTCTAGGGTTCTTGAATCTTGATTTTGGGGCTCAACAACTTCTGGCCAGATTCGAAAAGAACTAACGATGGTTAGTGTGTGAGGGAGGTGAGGTGAGGGTGTGGTATCAATTTGGGGTCGATTGGTGTAGGTTGGGTTTGGACTCGAATCTTCGATTGAAGATTCGAGGAGCTCGGGCTTGATTCAAGATAAACCGTTCTTGGGGTTTGAAAAAGGGGGTCTTGGAGGTGCCATGGTGTTAAATATGAAAAAATTCTAATGGAGGTTTGCATGCTAATACTAGAGGTTTGAAACATACTGCTACTACAGTTCCTATAAATCGAGCTATAACCAAGATTACAAGTGATATTTCTTCTGTTGTAGCGAGTGATACACATGCTATGAAGTCGACTTTACACGCCACTTCTATGGTGGATGCAATTGGTATTAACAATTTTGTACAACAAGAAGTCAAACATCTGGTAATAATCATGCATTAATATGGGATGTTGCTACAGAAGTTGTAGGTAATGCACCAACTGCTGTGAAAGCTAAATTACCAGTTGATGCCTCGGGCAAATCAACAACAACAACAACAACCCAGTATAATCCCACTTAGTGGGGTCTGGGGAGGGTAGTGTGTACGCAGACCTTACCCCTACCCTAAGGTTCCAAATAGACCCCCGGCATCCTTCCCTCCAAGAACTACCCACCTTGCTCTTGGGGAGACTCGAACTCACAACCTCTCGAACTCACAACCTCGGGCAAATCTATTATAGAAAAAGGTCCTCTGACTGTTGGTGTTCCTACAGGTCATGTTGCTGGACAAAACTCGAAGGAAGTTATGCATCAAAAAATAGTAATTGAGTTTTCCATTGTTGGTCCACAAACAGCCCTGTTGAACCTTGCAGTAGTTGATCTAGGCTAAAAATCAACAACTGATATAACTAGTGCTGTACAAGATGTAGGGTTGGACAAAAAAGCTGGACAAATGCTTGATCCAGGGCAATCTGGTGCAAATCCAGCTGAAGAAACTGCTGTTGTGAATGCAAGTTTGGAGACTACTAATATGGTGAATGCAACTATTGTGATTAAGGAGATTAGGGCAGAAGACTGGAAAAATATGTCCAGTAAAAAAGGCACTCCAAAAAATAGCAAAATGCAGCAGGATGGCTCAAGAGACAGTTCATGTGCATGAAGTAGTACAAATCTGTTTGTTGCTCTTGCTAAGGTGAATGACGAGGACGGAATGGCTACTGTTTGTCTACCTATGTTCGCTCCCTCCAAGCTACATTTTTCCAGTCCTCATGTCAAAACAATAATCAAGGACGCCCAGAATGCAATGGTGTTTAATAACACTATGGTGAAGCAACCATTGGTCATATTGAACACCTCCGTTTTTGAAGTACCGTCAGTCTTTGGAGTCGTTTGGTGAATATGGAGGTGAGTTGATGTTTTCATCCAAAAATAATAATGAAGTTATAAAGGCAAATTTGAGGGGGATGGCAATCAATTCTAAGCTATGGTCAGACCAGCACGAGTATGATGATGAGGAAGATTATGGTGATGCGTTTATTGGGAATTCGAGTGAGGATGATGCTCAAGAGAGTGGGGATGAAGGATTACTCTCAATTTGTTCACCATCTTTACTAAAAATAGGCAGTCCTGCAATGGCAACATCTAGCAGCAAACTAAACGCAAAAGCACCAGTTTTTGTGCCTAAAACTAGACAGTAACAATGTGGAACAACTACAGCAGGTGATTCTCTAATAAAAAATGCAAAACCAAGTAGGCCCAAGCAACAGGGGAATACAACAATCATACAAGCAGCAAACTAAACAAAAACTAAATGCAAAAGCGCCAGTTTTTGTGCCTAAAAATGGACAGCAACAATGTGGAACAACTACAGCAGGTGATTCTCTAAGAAAAAAATGCAAAACCAAGTAGGCCCAAGAAACATAGGAATACTACAATCACACAAGTTGTTACCTGTGTGGAGGAACAAATTATATCAACCACATTGAACTCAACAATGTCATAGCAAATTAGAACACATTCAAACAAACAAAAGCACAATATAAAACATTGAGATATACAACTAGGATTGCAATTGTCAAGTAAACAGAATACCAAACTCGAAAAGAAAACATAGGAGTCAGATATCTAATAGCCATTTGATCACAACAAATGCGTATGGAATCCATTTGATGCGTCGGAGTCAGATATCTAAATATCCATTTGATCACAACAAATGCGTATGGAATCCACTAGTCCAGAACACCAATATTGTAGTAATTTGAAATTTCTACTCAATCAAAGTGATGAACAAAGATGTTTTACACAATATTTTTCTACTAGCCACCTATATAACTAAATGCCTAATGTTCAACTTGTGTACCATGTTTTCATCTTATTCATTGCGATTAATACGAGTTCTCTGTCTGAGCTTTTCATCTCAACTTATGTACCAGCTTTTCAATAAACACAATTAGAAATTCACGAAAGTGATTTTGGTACTCTTCTATAGCACACAAACAAGATTGCTAGTTACAGGGATTAGTTAATCCATGACAAAGGCAGAAACACACATCAATAAAGCAAAAGAAGGCAATTAAAATCTATCGCTTAGGATAACGAATTGCAATTTTATATATAACTTTAGAAAATTACATTATCAAACAAGGAATCCCAACCCAATAATCTTTTCACTGATTTTTTAAGAGAAGAAAATACCAAAATATGAATTCTTACCAATTTTTTTATGTTAGACAAGAAAGAAGATTGGAGAACTCGAATAAGCAAATCAATCAGCGAAAGAAAAACTCGAAAGAGGGCCATACCATGAATTCTGAACGAGCGAGATGGAAACTTGGACAGTACTCTCTCGAGGGAAGTAGATTTTTGTTTCTTTTCTTTTCAGGTAGCTTTTGGCCACTGATCTTTTACAAGAGTTTTTATTTAACCGGGTTAGTTAGATTTTTCTTTTTAAGATTAGAGGGTGAAGGTTAATATTTAATCCCAAGTATGCACATTAGCAAAATTAAAATGAATTTGAGAGTGTTTTATTTGAGCTTAACTGTAGATTCTAGGATATGCCTTAAATTGCACAATACAGCTTGCTTGAACAGTTAGATGACTTTGTAGATGAACCTGATTCTGACTAAGTTGCATGCTAAGTATGTGTGAGTTTTTACCTGCATTATATGCTTATACATGATACCAAGAACTTGCTTCGTGTGTGTGCAAATCGAAATAGAAGTTGTTTAGTTATACAGATGTTAGAGGCATTTCTTTGTGTAACCCCATAAATCAAAAACTGTGAATTCACATGTACATAATATTTTAGTTAACCCCTTTGAGCCTTGTTGTTTGATTACACTATAATGTTCACAAAATCTATATCATACATTGTTTTACCTTACCTCGTATAAGCACTTGAGTTATAATGAATATGCAAAAGTGAAAGCGTGGGGTGAAGGGAAATTGAAAAAGGGAAATCAAGAATGAATGGTAGAGAATGGTGAACTGGCAATGTACAGTAAATGCTTTCAAGCAATTATAAAAAAAGATAGAGATGTATATATGTAAATAAGAAAGCCAGTTGCACCAAAAGAAAATGGGGATTAAAAGTAAATAAAAGGTGAATGAATGGTTAGGGGAAGCATAATGAAAAGCTTAAAGGGAAGTTTGTGAAAAAGAAAGTGCTTAGGGAGGTTAGCCACTATAACCAAAAGTATCTTACCCGTCACATCGCCTATATTACAACCCTTAAAGACCTCTTGATCTTTGATTGAATTACTCGATTAGTGGAGTATTACACTAGGGGTAAGCCTATGGTGTATCTGTGTACATATAACTGCTCTTTTCTGAGAGTGACTGAAATTTCCTTCTATATATATAAGTTCCATGTTACAAATTTCTTATGTGTGGGAACTTCTCTTAGTATGATTGTGTGAGTGCATGTAAATCAGGAAGAAAAGGTTAAGTTTGCAAGTCTGTGATAATAATTAGAGTAAGCAATGATGTGTTGGCATTTGAGTTTACAGTTGAGTAAGGATTGTGCATTACTTAGGTTAATCTTGAATGATAGCTTGTGTGACATATTTTGGGGGAGACATTGATAAAACTGGCCTAAAAGTGTGATTAAAGTTGCTCGAGGACGAGCAAAGGTTTAAGTGTAGGGTGTTGATAATAGGTGAATTTGACTATATTTATGCCCTAAATAATTTCCCTTTAATGTTGTTTTGATAATATATATGATGACAAAATGATCTTATTAGTGCTTTTAGTGTGTTATATGTACACAAGAGTTGATGAAGGCTAAAAGAGCAGTTTTGGAGTCAAAAGAAGGCGAAAAGGCCATGTGTGGACAAAGAAAGAAATTGTGATGAAACAGCCCGGAAGAATCAGTAGCACTGTTTGACCGCGTTTCCACCGCAATCGCCGTAGAACCGCAGTAGAACAGGCCTGCGGATGTTGTGAAGATTCAGAAGGAATTATCCACCGTGGTTCCACCGCAAACGCGGTCAAACCGCGGTGGAAGGCGGAAAATTCAGGGACTGTAGTGTAAAAATAGAAATTTTAAAACCTAAACCCTATATATATTGTTAGGATTCGTCCAAAGGAGGCATGTTTTTTACTATTGACTAGTTTTGCAAGAAAACTGGTAAGAGAGAACTCTCTCAACATCTTTGTTTCTTTTACTTTGAATTCATGATTATGAAATCCATTCTTTCTTTTGCTTTCTTAATTAGGAGTAACTAAATCTTTATCTAAGGTTTTGATGGAACCTATTGATTGATGAACTTCTGGGTTATGTGAATACAAATTGTTAGCTAAATTTTTATTTTTTCAACATCGTTCTTGTTGTAGTTAATTGATAGGATCCTCAATTAACTATGCCTATTTAGTGTGTATAACTTGGAAAAGAGTGGATATTTAGGTTATTATTGAACAACACCACACCTAGATTATTGGAGGAATCTATAATTGTTGGCGTAAAGGTTGGATTAGGAATAACGTTGGGTGCAATCTAAAGTGAACTGTGCTAATTAAAGCTAGCTAGGGTAGCTCGGAAGAGTGTAATAGTAAATTATTGTAATTGCTTGGGAGAGAATTACGGTAGAATTAGTGTTCATGATTGATAGAGAAATATTGACAATTTGTATGAGCTTAAACAGAAGGGAGTCCATCAATAGGAGAAATCATCACCTTAGTCTTTCTCATTATTCTTTACAAAACATTAACTATTTTCTTCAATTCTTTAGTTTATTGCAAAAGTGGTTAGTAGAAACCACTCACAAAGATATTTGAAAGTTTAGGAAGCTGATTCAGAAGTATTGTTGGGTTTTGAAGGTTGTAATTGATAGGTTAAATCTCTGTGGGATTCGACTCCGGACTTATAAAACCGGGTTATATTGACATCAACTGCATTGTCCTTTTACAAGTCGTAGTTGGGCGTGATCAAGTATTGTTTGAAATGGGTGGCTCTTCCCCATGATGGATGGGGTGACAAACTTCTTAGGGTTTGAGTCCATTTCTTTGATTTTTCTTTTGTTTTTGGTAGTTGTAGTTAATGGTTCCTCAAGCAAAGCTTCACTTGAGCCTAGCACATTTGCCTTTAATCCCATGGTAAAAGACATAATGTTGTGTTTAGGATGGTGAAAGTCGTGGCTTTGAGAGTCTCGCATTGACCAAACAATCATCATGTGGTCTTTTCGGACCATTATGTGCTTGAATCGAAACTAAGGTCATTGTGGGCCCTCGACTCGATGTCTTTAGCAATCCCCTAGCGTGTGTGGCAAGAAATTGAATTGTGAGTCCAAGTCCCGAGCCGATGGTCTAGAACATGCCCTGAATGTTTGTTGAGGTGAAATCCTAGGTGAAATTTGACTTAAGAAGTGATTATAGGCTTTTCTTGATCCAAATGTTAAGTTGAACAATTCCATGACCTAATGAAATGATCCCTAGTTAACCCTTTTGATCCTTGAAACTTTTTCTTTTAAGAATCGATACTACAAGCACGATAATACATGTCTTAGGGTACGGTTATACTTGGGAAGAATTCTATAATTGGTCGCCACCATGGTGCGGCCCCTACTATCCACTGGAGCTTTCGATATCTAGCCTGGAGCAGACTTTCCAACTGGCAGATACTATATATGGGTCAGAGGAAGATAAAGCATTGGAAGCCATGAAAAATCTATTTCTCGAGGATGTTGATATGGACTCCTGTGTTCTTTTCGAGGAGGAAGGGGAGGACGACCTTTCCATACAAGTTTTGAATCGAGGAGACTGCCTCAGAAATTAGTCAATTAGAACTGTTAGGGCCCGAAAGGCTTCGGGGTAGCAAGGCTAATCAAAAGCACCATGCATCTCATTTTTACTTTTTCGTACTAGAAAATTTTCTTTCTACATTGTCTTTAATGTTGAAAAGATCTCCGATGTTCCAAACAATTATGAATTTAATCAAAGCATTTTAGTTTATCATATATCTCTCTCTTATTATTTTATCTATCATTTACTCTATTTTTACACAGCGTTACTATTACTTACTTTGACGATAGCATGAGTTGTAGCCCTTTGTTGATTATTTCTCCGGATATCATCAGATATGGGTGGATGGGGAAGATACAGAGAAAATGGCTTTCATTACGCTGTGGGGAATGTATTGTTACAAAATGATGCCATTTGGGTTGAAGAATGTTGGTTCCACCCGTATGAAAGCCATGATGACTATCTTTCATGACATAATACACAAGGAGATTGAAGTATATATGGATGACATTATCATCAAATCAAAGAAAGCCACTGATCATATGGAAGATCTGAGAAAGTTCTTCAACAGATTGAGAAGGTACAATCTGAAACTGAATCCCGCAAAGTGTGCATTTGTGGTTCCTGTTGGAAAATTACTAGGTTTCATCGTGAGTCGTCGAGGAGTAGAATTGGACCCATTAAAGGTCAAAGACATTTGAGAATTGCCACTGCTAAAGAACAAGAAGGATGTGATGAGTTTCCTGGGGAGACTCAACTATATCAGCTGATTCAAAGCTCAGTCCACTGTCATTTGTGAACCCATCTTTTAAATATTGAAGAAAGACGTTGCTACTAAATGGGCTGATGATTGTAAGAAAGCCTTTGCAGAATCAAGGAATACATGTCAACACCGCCAGTCTTGGTTCCGCCCGAGCCTGGAAGGCCTCTATTGCTTTATCTTGCGATTTTGGATGGAGCATTCAGTTGTGTTCTGGGACATCATGATGAAACAGGGAGAAAAGAGAAGGCCATCTACTATCTTAGTAAAAAGTTCACCCCGTACGACGTCTGGTATTCTCTATTAGAGCGCACTTGTTGTGCTCTGACTTGGGTAGCTCAGAAATTGAGGTATTGTTTCTGTGCCTACACCATTATCTCATATCAAGAATGGACCCGCTGGAGTATATCTTCCAGAAGCCTATGATCACTGGCATGCTCGCCAAATGGCAAATCCTACAATGTGAATTTGACATTGTTTACGTGACTCAGAAAGCAATCAAGGGTCAAGCCATAGCAGATCACCTTGCCAAGAATCCTATTGGTAGAGAATACGAACTCCTAAAAACATATTTTCCTAATGAAGAGGTGTCATTTGTAGGAGAAGATATTGCAGAATCCTATGATGGTTGGAGGGTTTTCGATGGAGCCGTAAATTTCGAAGGAATCGGCATAAGGGCAATCCTGGTATCAGAAACTTGCCAGCATTACCCGGTTTCCGCCAAGCTCAGGTTCCCTTGCACAAACAATATGGCCGAATATGAAGCGTGCATCTTGGGGCTCAAGATGGCCATTGACATGAACATTTAAGAGTTGCTAGTGATTGGGGATCCACACTTGCTCATACATCAGGTTTGAGAAGAGTGGGCAACCAAGAACTCTAAGATACTCCCCTACTTGCATCACATCCATGAGTTAAGGAAAAGATTCACAAAGACAGAATTTTAGCATGTCCCCAGGGTCCAGAACGAGTTCGCTGACGCATTAGCTACTTTATCATCCATGATCTAGCATTCAAATATTGATTTCATTGATCCCATCCCATTAAAGATATATTATGAGCAAGCTTATTGTGCTAACGTTGAGGCAGAAGCAAACGGAAAATGATGGTTCCATGACATCAGGGAGTATTTGACAATGGGAGAATACCTAGAAATTGCCAACACCACTCAGAAGAGCACACTTCGAAGATTATCCAACAACTTCTTTCACAGTGGGGGAATCTTGTACATAAGGACTACTAACTTGGGTTTACTAAGGTGTGTCGAAGCAAAAGAAGCATCCAGACTATTGGACGAAGTGGCCGCGGGGACCTGTGGGCCGCACATGAATGGTTTTGTCTTAGCAAAGAAGATAATTCGAGCAGGGTATTTTTGGATGACAATGGAAACAGAATGTATCCAGTGTGTTTGCAAATGCCATCATTATCAGATACATGCAGATATGATAAAGGTGCCTCCCAACAAGCTTACTACAACAAGCTCACCATGGCCATTCGCAGCTTTAGAAATGGATGTTATCGGACCTATCGAGCATGTCGTATCAAATGGGCATAGGTTTATCCTAGTGGCAATTGATTATTTTACCAAATGGGTTGAAGTAGTGTTATATAGGGTAGTGACTGAAAAAGTTGTGGCAGATTTCATTTGTAACCGTATTGTTTACCGATTCAAAATTTCTGAATCAATCATCACTGATAATGGTTCTAATCTCAATAGCGATTTGATGAAAAACAATGTGTGAGGCATTCAAGATCAAACACAAGAACTCCACAACCTACAAGCCTCAGATGAATGAAGTTGTAGAGGCAGCCAACAAGAATATAAAGAAGATACTAAGGAAGATGGTCGAAAGTCACAAAAAATGGCATGGGAAGTTATCATTCACCTTACTGGGATACCGCACCACGGTCCGCACATCGACTGGAGCAACTCCCTACATGCTAGTTTATGGTACAGAGGCGGTCATCCCCATCGAGGTAGAGATTCCCTCCTTAAGGATCATACAAGAAGCATATTTGGATGACGTAGAATGGGTAAAAGGTCACTACGATTAGTTAGTCCTTATAGATGGGAAAATGATGAATGTAGTTTGCCACAGTTAGTTGTATAATAACAGAATGTCCAGAGCCTTTAACAAAATAGTTAAGCCAAAGAAGTTTACACCGGAGTAGCTGGTGTTGAATAAAATATTGCCATGTCAAGATGAAGCCAAGGGAAAATTTTCTCCCAACTGGCAAGGCCCGTACATGGTTCATCAGGTTCTAATCGGATGAGCCCTTATTCTTGCAGATATGGACGGAGAAGTTTGGTCAAAGACAATCGATTCAGATACAGTAACACGATACTATGTGTAACCACCTACGATTTCTTTATGATATAATTTGAACTACACCTGACCTGATTCCCATTTAAGATGGGATACATAGGCAACCTTATGGGTTAGGTCACAATTTAATAAAAAATTCATTTTCCCCCTACTATTGGAACTGGGGCATAATTTTTAGGAGGATCCTTAAAATTCTGAAGTTAGTTCTCAGCCATTTACCGCCAAGAATGCCACCTCAGTAAACTGGAGCAGAATTTTGAGGAGGACCCTAAAAATTGTGAAGTTAATTATTGAGCCGTTCAGTGCAGCCGTTCAGTGCAGCCGTCAAAAGTGCAAGCCCAGTAAACTGGTGCAGAATTTTGAGGAAGACCCTCAAACTTCCGGAGAGAAAGAGGTGCAAGGTCTTGAACCGTATCGCAGTCATTGGTTAATCTAAAGAAAACTATTTTGTACTTAAGTTGTATTTACTAAATCATGCATAACTATTGTTGGAATTGCTGCTGTTTAGCGACGCTACCCCAATGATACACAACGCCAGAAGCCAGGGGAAAACGAACTAACCTTTCCCCCTTACAAAACTCACTATTTTTCTTTGGATCTAGGCACTTGACTAGCAATATCGTCAGGCGTATTTATGTAGGCATACTTTCTCAAGAATGCAACTTCTAAGAATCATCATTTATCCGTAATCGCTATCCGCATACAACCCCCCCCCCCCAACAGTCACGATATCATAATCAGCTATCAGCTAAGAGATCTCACTACTATACGTCCTTTTACATTCTTGCATTGCATAAGGCTAGCTTTCTGCCTTTGGAGACGAAGCACTGTCTCCATCTGCATTATTCTCATAAGGCTACCTTTCTGCCTTTCGAGACTAACCACTATTTCATCCTGCATTTTCTTGTATTGCATAAGGCTACCTTTATGCCTTTCGAGACTAAGCACTATCTCCATCCTGCATTTTTCTTGCATTGCATAAGGCTACCTTTCTTCCTTCCGAGGTTAAGATATACCTCTACCTGCATGGCTGAAATACCGCCAGATTCATCCAAATCTTGCATGGCTAAAACACTGTCAATTTTTAATCCTTATCGGCTGAAATATTGCCATTTATAATTATCCTTTCTTATCGGCTGAAATATCGCCAACTTTATTTAATTCTCAGTATCGGCTGAAATAGCGCCATTTATGTTTTACATCGACTAAAATATCACTACTTTATTGAAATTTCTGTCGGCTGAAACATCACAATTTACATATTTTTTACATCAGTTGAAACATCGCCATTTACATTTTTATGCATTAGTTCAAACATCGCCAGCTTTATTTAAATTTCTATAGGCTAAAATATCGCCATTTAGACTTAACCTTCATATCCCACCAAATATTGCACTTCATCGGCTGAAATACTACCAAATCTTGCATTTCATCGGCTGAAATATCGCCAAACTGTCCGAGGGCATCATTGTTCGGAGGTATCATCTTCATAGCCCGAGGACAACACGCCATGGCCCGAGGACCCCACTTTATATCCTACACATCATTATTCAAAATAATCATGGTTTGGAGGCAACATTACCACACATTATTTCATAGCCTACGAATACTTTATTTTTTGCTTCATGGCCCAATGGTCTGAGGACGTCATCCTAACCATCTGAAGACAATATTCATGGTCCAACGGGAACTTGCATCACGTTTAAGTTTATGCATGACATATGCTCATATTAATCACTTGCAGGTACACCGACTAGCAATGGCCATCTCAGTAGGAGCGATCCTGCTCCGGTTGTCACAGCCAATCAAACTTCAAATACCTCCTACAACCCAAACATCGTGTCAGTCTCTTTCGAATCTCCATTGGCATGTTCCGTTAATGGTTACTAAACAACATACGGCCTGATTCCTGCAAAACCAAGGATGTGTAGGGAGCTCAAAAACCAAAGCTTGGTCAAATTCTTTTCAAATTGCCGCTTCCGGTCTAAATTGTCCATCATATCATTACCCGACAACTCTTTCATCCTTCCCGGGTAAAAAGGGGCAATTTTTGATACCTAATTTTTCCCTAAGTGTTTTTATACCCAAAATACTTCCAAAATAGAATATATATATATATATATATATATATATATATATATATATATATATATATATATATATATATATATATATATATATATATATATATAAGCACGAAGAGTTTTGGCATTTTTAATGATTTTTAAATCAATTTATTCCCTATTTAATACAACAAAATCCAATAATTAATAGCAAAATTATCATTTTTGTGAGAAACTTATTTTATTCTCACATTTACTCCAAAATATAATTAAGGAGATTTTTTCATATTTTTACGAATTTATTTGGTATTTTTAAAGCTAAATTGCATATAATTCTAGTCATAGCCTATTTTACGATTAATAGTATCTTTATAATTATAAAGTTAGTTCCAGTATTTTTTAATTAATATTTATGAATTTTTAAGGGGTTCAATGCTTTTGATTTCTCCCAAAGTCATTTCACTATTTTTATAAAATTAAACAAAGGAAAATTGGCTATTTAAATATTAGCCTCATTTATTCCAATTTTAGCCTTAAATTAGACCCCAATCTCAACCCCAATTTCTAAATTACCTGACCCATACCCTCTCTTATCCAACCCAAACATGATCCCTGTCTAACCCGTTTAATCTCAACCGTTGATCTTTTAGATCAACGGTTCCCCCCTACCTTTTTAATCCAAATGACCACCCTAATTCCCTCATTCTCTTCTATCATCCGCCCTCGAATCCCCTTTCCTCTATGATTCTCTCTAAGAACTAAAACTAACCCTAGCCACCTCCCTCCTGTTACCACCCAAAACCGCAAGAATCCATGGCTTCCAAAGCCATTAAAGGCCGGTACCTGTCATGCCCCAAAATCCGAGGGACATGACCGGCGCCCGACTGGGTAGCCCCAATCAAGCGGACGTGGGTGCCTTTCCTATCCCACGCGTTACCCCATATTTTCAATGCTCATTAATCAAGGAATTAGCCATTTTTAATTAAAACACCTCTTTACAAAACTTACATAACATACATGGCTACATAATAAAATTTACAACTTATATCGCCCAACATACAAAATATATTTTTACATAAGTTCATAACCCACATTTGTTGTCTTGGGACCTCTAAGGATACAAAGGATATTACAATACTTGGCGGTAACAAGGCTCCGGTTATACCTTACACAATTACCCAAAATATGACTTCGGAATAAAAGAAGCATGAGCCACGCAGGGCCCCAAGAGGAAATGGGCTCACCAATACAGCTGACGGAAAGTAAAAAGGGAGCTACGATCGGTGGACTGGAGTAACTATGGATCTACCTACAATCATAACACAAATGTAGTACCCCCGGTAAAAGGGACGTCAATACATTTGAATTGTACTGGTATGCATGAACAAACTATTCCCTAAGTAAACTCAAACCATACACATGAAAGGAAACAATCAAACCAAACAAGTTTACAATATCTCCATTCAACATTTTCACATCAATGATCTCACAATTTTCTGGAACAACCAAAGCCAAACAAGTTTCACAATCTCTCTTTTCCCTTTTCAACAGTTTCACATCAATGATTTCAATTGTTTCTCATATTTTTATTTTAATAGTGATTTTGATCACTTTCCACCCTTATTACCTCAGCCACCGTTATCACCACAACCCACACCATATTACTTCGTGTTGCGGAGTGCAACCCCATCCCACCGAACAATCACAATTCACAAGCAACACAACAACCACAACAATTCATAAGGACAACAACAATAATTCTCAAGAACAACAACCACAAATCTCAAGGACAACAACAACAATTCTTAAGGAAATCAACAACAAATCTCAAGGACAACAACAACAATTCTCAAGGAATAGCAGCACAGTTCACAAAGGATTTCCATAACCACCAATGCTAGTTCAATGTTATTCAACAGCCCAATGTACAATTTAATTCACAACGATAATTGCCCACGATAAGCCACATATGATATTACCACAATTGCATCAGTTACGATTCTGTTCCATCATTTGTTACACAGCTCTTACCATACAACCACATTCACAACACACATTTGGTTTGTTGCAATTTACTTGCATTATCATACTGAAAGACTTAACCAACAATGTTAAAGGCACAATAATCATATGAATTCACAAATATTCCGCATAAGTAAACACATACCAATCACAAGAATTTAGTTTCACAAATAATCCACGTTGATATCACATACCAAATATTTGTACACCACACAAGGTGATTTTACAAAAGTAAAAGTTAGCTATACATACCTTTCTTGAGCTTTCCTTTAATTACTACAATATTCCAGAAATTCTAGCAACTTCAATCAATTGTGAGACATGACAAAATTAACACAAATTAGGAAGATATTCATGGTTTCAGCTCATTTGAGCATTTTATCAAACACTAGTTGAGCATCTTAATTTTTAATTCGTTTTTACAAGATTTCCTTCGTTCCCCAACCCAATATTTACCTATTTAAGTTCATCAATCTTCCCACAATCCTAATTTGCACATGCATGTATACATAATACTATTACCCCAAGAATCTTACCCCAATGACCCATCTCATAATCTCTACAATGCCAACACAATCAAGGTTACGTACCTATGGCTCCCAATCACCATCCCATTAGTTCTAATGTATATATCATACATAAATAATCACCATAGAGATGTTAGAGATGATAGACATACATCTTGTAGTAAGAATTTGAAGAATCTCACTTGTGGTGTTCCTGATAAATTCAAGGATTTGAAAGAAGATCCAAGGATTTTAAAAATTAATCCTTGTTAATATAAGTGTTTAGGAGTAGTAATCAAATCTAAATACTCCAAAAATCTTACCTTGGTTATGGGATGAGTTGAAGACTTGAGGGAGTGGAAGAAAACCCTCAAACATTTGATCTTGAATGACCAAAATGAAGGACAGATGATACCCCTTCGGTTTTTACACAGACCAGGGGTTTTTAAGATATATTACAGGTTTTCCCGCGGTCCCCGCACAGTACAGCCCACAGTTTCGGGTATTGAGCTCCGTGGTCCAACCCGCGGCCGCGCGCCTGGGAGAGCTGGTGACGCATGTCCAGTAAAATAGTTATAACTTTCTGTATACACCTCCAAATAATGAACAGTTTGATGCGTTGGAAACTAGACTCAAAGGATTTTAATTTCATTGGTTGTTCATCACAAAACTACTTATATAACTAGATATATGATCATTCAAAGTGAGGTCTTGTGCGCACTCTTTTTCAACTTTCGTCTAATATGGAATTTTCCAACTTGGCTTAGACTTAAGCCTCTCCTTAGATCCCAATTAATTTATAACAAGACTTATACACTTATTACCACATCTAATTGGTATCCATTATATCATGAATCCTCATTTGCACACATAATAATATAATTAACCTACATTGGCACGTCGAAATCTCAAATTACTTGGAATTTTTTTTTTCCGGGGCCTTACAATATGTGCCTCAAATGGCTCCTGCATGCCTGTTGTTTGAGGAATCGAGGCCAGAACTTGAGGGTATTCACTCAGATCTTCACCTATTCGAAGATCTCCGCCATTTCCAGCCTTGCTGCGGGGGCTCTCGGTCTTTTGGGCCTGATTGTGATATTCTAGCTCAGATCGTGACTTTTCCAGGCTTTTCTTGCTTCTAGGGTTCTTCTGAAACCCTAGCCTTTCGAGGTTCTCCTGATTTCTCTAGATCTTTTCAAGATCTATGTTTATTTTATGGTTTCAAACAATTTCCCAAAGTTTCTTTCAAAAGTCTGCTTTCAAACGTTTCATCTTCTCCGACTTAAGGTTTCTCTGATTTTACATGCTCTACTATGATTCTTATGTGTTTTCTTCTACTGTGTTATTTTCTACCTTGTTCTTGTGATTTCCCCTAATGTATTTGCATGATTTTTCTTTTATTATGTTTTCATGAATTTGTTTGGGAAATACATGTTTAATGTCTCAGTCCCTTGAGTTCTTTTAACTTATTTCATTAGTATTTCTGCCTGACCTGCTAGTTTTCATCCGTGGATTAGATTAATGGTAAAATCCCTAGAATTTGGGTTTCATTCAAGTTTTGAGGCCACTTGACGTGCTTTGTGTGCTTCTAATCTCTAAACTTGCTTGGTTTGAAAACCCTAATCTCTGAGTTCCTGAAGTTGTTTCGTCTTTGTTGCTCTATGTGGTTCTAACTATTTGCTAAATTCAATAAGACCTTGTTTACTTTACTCTTTAGCATGCTTGTGATACCCCCTTCTCCCTGTTACTAGATTAGCCTATATGACTATCATGTTTCGTTAGCACTACTGTTTCTTTTTGCCAAGATTTAACCTCACACGCCCAATATTGTGCATTCTTTATATACAATGTTTGTCCCTCTAGAATGACGTTCAATTTTGGGATTGATTTTAACTTCCTTGTGTAATTTTGACTGATTCTTTCCTTGTTTAATTTGACGACTCTCTTTAACCTTTCGATTCCCCTATTTCTGACTTGGTTAATTAGTGGTTTTGAATCCTTGATTCCCTAATTTACTATGTACTATTTGATTTACTTTATTCTTGCCTTATTTACATAACCGTGTATTTCAAATTTCCTTTTCGTAATTAAAACCCCTATGTATTTACCCCTTATTTGTATGCTATGCACAATACGCCTACTTGATCTCCTTCCTTAAACAACTTATGCCCTCCTTAAATAAAGGAATTTCTGCTACTGATTGATTCTAATTGATACATGGTTATTTTCTTGCCTTGTTCACTGCTTGGTTTCAAACTATAAATACTTGACTCTTTCGAAAACACACAACAAACACTCGAGTCTTTTTCTGAGCTCACACACACACGCATAAGTATACTCTTGCTATTTGTATTGTGGTCGCTTACAAGATTTCTGCTCTCTTTGCTTTCTGAAACTAGTATGTCCTAGTTCTAATTCCAGCCCCAACTCCAATGTGTTTACTTACCAATTCTTATGTCCATGTTTACTTTAATGTCTGAAGTATTTAATGTTTGTGCAATGTGCTTATATCCTGCTCACTTCTTGTAATGAATCCGATTCCTATATCCCCTTATGTGTTATGAGATATGGTTCAAAAACATGGCAATATATCTAAAGTTATTGTCCATGGATGTGAACTGGACCTTTTGGGTCCTATGCTCTTTCAATTCCCCATCCCCATTCCCTTACTTTGTGTCCTGGGTTAAAGTTTTTGCCTAACAATATTCTAATTACTGCCCAGGCCATGGCTTCACCTTCAATAGGTCCTTACTCTCCAATGTTTGGCCAACAGGTTTGGTTAGGGGCGTGCCAGCCTACCTCATGGTTAGGTATGACCACCAGCCTGCCTTGGCACTTCCTAATCCTCTCTATTGCAGTTGAACTCATTTTTAGAACTTAAGTTCTTCCCCTTTCTTGTGAGCCTTGCCTTGGGACCCCTGAGCTCCCTCTGAACTTGGACACTTGAGGGTGGGCTCTTCCACACTGCACTATAACTCATTCTGATTAACATTTTGGGTGTAAGCACTGCCTGGGTTCCTGAAACCCCCTTGGATCTCTGAAACAGCCTAGATAAGAGAAGGCTTCGGGAATCTGGATCTCGAAAGTGGCTCAATCTCATATTACTAGATATTAAGTCAGAATTAGGCTATTCAGATGTAGCTGATAATTTCTAATGTATATTTAATTTCAGTTTTATTTCTTCAGGTCTGTAATAATTTGTATAAAGTCATGGGGATTTAGTAAAAAATGGAGGGGGTTTACTTTTATGCACTAAGGGTAGAAAATATGCCTATAGGGTTTTATTTCTGATTTGAGCAACTTCACACATAAAAACATGATTATAGGATTTAACATTTGATTTCTGCAACTAAGCATATATATACCATGCCTATAGGGATTTGCATTTCTGCATATAATAACACCATTAGGGAAACAATTAGGCTTAATAACTAAGCATATCAATACCATGCCTATAGGGATTTGCATTTCTGCATATAATAACGTCATTAGGCAAACAATTAGGCTTATCAACAAAATTGCATATAGATACCATGTCTGCAGTACTCCTGTTTAAAGGGTCAAAATCAGTTAACACATAGAGAGCATGCGTATAGGAACTTCGATTCTGAGCTGTTTAATTAATTCAAAATAGCATTCACCTTTTGAAATTAGTATTTACTAAGCTCGTAAAGTAACAGATCTTTTCTAAACAAATCTGTATTTTTTTTGAAAACTTGTTTAAGATTTGTGAAACTCGTCTTCCAATTAGTCTGCATGTCCTTAGAAGTTCACTTCTTTTTTTTTCATTAAATCTTTTTTCAAAAGCAGTACATTTTTTGTGAAACTCCTTTTACTCTATAACTTTGCTTTATAATCCGTTTGTGTTTTAAAATCGGTAGTTCTATCCAACACTTAGACAAAGGATTAATTAATCAATCAGATCAGTTTTAGACAATTGCATTCGAGCGAGCATAATGCACACTTCCTGTCTAAAAATATGTGTTGAACCAGTCCACTCGTTGCTTTATTTAATTTAAGCCCAAACTAGTACGTGCAAAACATGATAAACTCTATTGCTTTATCTGATTTAAGGAGGCTTATTTAATCCTTACATGCTTATTTGCTTTCCCTTTTACTTGCATTATGTGTTTTGATTGACGCCTTAGTATTTTCTCCTTTAAAAACTCCCAAAAGGCCCCAAACCCCTCTCCCTTTAGGACAAGTAGTCCAAATTCCTCCAGGACTGATAGGATTGGGACGGGTACTAGCATGCAATAAGTAACGATACATTCCGTGCTTTAATACCTTAATGGGGTGGGAAGGGTAGAATATTGATATGATGACCACACGATAACACCACGTGTTTAAACGGTTACCGGGTATTGTGTGGGGTGATCTATATTATTTATAAACGTAGGACCCCTCTCCTTATACCTGTTTATTTTACTTCAAAAACTGATTTTCTCAAACTTCGGCTTCTTTAACTGCTACTTCCAGCAATTATGCAAAATTTCTCCCTCTTCACTCATTTATTCTGAATTTTAAAACTACTTTCTTCGTAAAATTTTAGCTTCTTTGACTTTGTTGTATTTTCAAATTATTTGCAACTATTATATGAAAACCCTCCCTTGTATTTGTAATTCTTGCTTGTCAACATATGTTAGTTATCTTAAAGTCACAATTGTAACATGGCCGGGAACCACACTAGTGGATCTTGAGGGGTGCCTAACACCTTCCCCTCGAGATAATTTCTAGCCCTTAACCAAGCTCTAGTTCTTCATCTCAATGTCTGCCACTCATATGTCTATTTAACTGCAGCATATTTCTTCAACAGTTTAAAGATAGGCTCACAAGTTGACGTAAGCTGAGCAATGAACCTGCTGATATAATTCAACATGCCGAGAAAACTCTATCACTTTTTTTCTTGATCTTTGGCGGAGGCAATTCCTGAATGGCTTTGATTTTGGACGGGTGCAGTTCAATACCACGTCGACTCACCACAAACCCCAACAACTTCCCTGATGGCACTCCAAAAGCACACTTTGATGGATTGAGTTTGAGATTGTACCTGCGAAGCCTCTGGAAAAACTTCCTCAAGTCTTTAACATGATCACACTACTTTTAGGGCTTCATAATTACATCATCCAGATAGACTTCAATCTCCCGATGTATCATATCATGGAACATGGTGGTCCTCGCCCTCATGTATGTTGCCCTACATTTTTCAGTCCAAATGGAACAACTCTATAACAGTAGGTTCCCCAAGATATGATAAATGTTATCTTTTTAGCATCTACCTCATCCATCAAAATTTGATGATAACCCGCATAACAATCCACAAAAGAGCCGATCTCATGTTTGGCACAATTGTCAATCAGTATGTGGATGTTTGGTAGTGGGAAATTGTCTTTTGGGCTTGCTTTGTTGAGATCCGGATAATCAATACACACCCTAGTCTTCCCATCTTTCTTTGGCACAGGCACAATTTTGGCTAACCAGGTGGAATATTTGGTAACCCGTGTAACCTTCGCTTCAAACTTTTTATTGACTTATTCTTTTATTTTTCACACTAATGTCTGTCTTGAATTTTCTCAACTTCCGTTTGACAGTCGGGCATTCAGAATAAGTGGGCAATTTGTGGACCACCAGATCAGTACTCAAACCCGGCATATCATTGTATGGCCATGCAAAGATATCTTTGTATTCAAAGAATAACTTGATCAATTCCTCCCCGAGTGAGTCTTCCAAATAGACACTTATTTTTGTTTTCCGAACATTTTCTTGATCCCCCAGATTGATTGCCTCTATATAATTCAAGTTAGGTTTGGGTTGTTCCTCATATTGACTCAATACTTTACTAATTTCTTCCAAATCCTCCTCGTCATCATACTCCACCTCATTATCACATTCAATTTCTTGTATTACTATTTCATATTGATTATCAAGACTAGGCCGGGAATTCCTCATGCATGACACATAATTGAAATCAGCATAAAATGGATTGTTCAAGCAAAAAGAAGACGAAACAAAGTCTATCAGGAATGAAGCGAGAAAGAAATTGCATTTCATTAAGATTCGTAAGATAACATGGTTTGACTCATCCAATTGGATGGAACATAGAAATCTGAATTACAACCTTGAAATAAAATAGATTTAATACTCAAAAAGTAAATCAAAAACTAATTACCGTGACTCCCTCCGAGTTGGAAGATGAGTAGCTTCCCAGTTATTAAGATTGGCCCGAGATCCCACAAACTGGACATCGATTCTGCTTGGACCCTCATCTGCTTCTACCACAATTACTTCTTCGAACAACTTTTCAAATCTTTCAATCAATTCCCTGTCATGCCTTATCTCTGCTGAGCTAGGCATCATTGTTGTAGGGCGCCTCTTAGTACTAGACCGGACGAAAGAATGGGGGAAGCGAGGGATAGGTTTAGGGAGGGTCCACAGTTTCTTCTTCAGCTTTTGGGCTCTCTTTATATCAGCAGCGGTAGGTTTAAAGCCCATCCAAAAAGTGTCAATGTTACCAGCAATGGACACTGGTTGTATAATGCATTGTAATAAAGCTCCCGATCCCTTTCCGGGTAGAAATCCATTTCTCAACATTTCTGTGGCAACCATAACAGATGCGGTAGCCACCTTTGGCACAGGAACATGTTCACCTTCTGCGACTTTAGTGACCGGTTGTGACGACCCGGCCCGTCGTCATGGGAATTACACCCCGTTATGTTGAAATTGTATGTTTTATGCTTTTATATCAGTGTTAAAGTCTATCGGGTGAATTAGGAGTGAATTGGATTGAAAATGAGGCATATAGCCTTTTTGAAGGAGACTTGAATAAGGAAAGTCAACCCGGAGTTGACTATTTGGTTAGAGGGCTCGAATCGGATTCTGATTATTCGGTTAGTTCCGGGAGGTGATTTGTGACTTAGGGGAGCGACCGGAATTGAATTTGGAGGCCCGGTGTAGAAATAGGCTTGAATTGGCTAAGGTTGAATTTTGGCGAAATCCGAACGGTAGGTGAGATTTTGATCCGGGAGTCGGAATGGAATTCCGACAGTTGTAGTAGCTCCGTTAGGTGATTTTGGATGTTCCTGCAAAATTTCAGGTCATTCGGACGTCGTTTGGTCGGGTTTTTCATCGAATGTGTAATTCGGAAAGCTTTAAGAAATTTAGGCTTGAATCCATGTGTAATTGGTGATTTTGATGTTTAGGATGGTGTTTTTATGATTGGAACAAGTTCGTATCGTGTTTTGGGGTATGTTGGTGGTTTTCGTTGGGGCCCCGGGGGCCTCGGGGTGAATCCGGACCATCATCCGGCATTTGGAAGCATGAAATGGTCTGCTGTAAATTGCAGATCACTGGGCATAAAATAAGCCTTCGCGTTCGCGAAGGAAGGTTCCGCGTTCGCGAAGGCCAGGTTCAGTAAGGCATCGCGTTCGCAAGGGCAATGCCGCGTTCGCGAAGGTTGGGGCCAGTTGGCCATCACGTTCGCGATGGGTGGACCGCGTGCGCGTACGAGGAAAAGGTAAGGCATCGCGGACGCGTGACTTCACGTCGCGTTCGCGTAGAGTAAAAGTCAGGAGGCTGCGGAGTTGATCTTCGCGGACGCGTGAGAGAGTGCTGCGTTCGTGATGAAGAAGAGGAAAAAGGCATCGCGTTCGCGTGAGAGGCGTCGCGAACGCGATGAAGAAAATAGGCTGGCAGTGAAGTTAAGTTCAGAACAGAACCAGTCGCGGGTTTAATACCCAAAAATGCCATTTTTGAGTTCTAGAGAGAGAAACTCACGAGAATTGCTGGTAATTCATCGGGGATTCGTTGGAGGTAAGTTTTGTGGCTTAATTACATCATTTTAACATGAAATCATGGGTTAAATTTCTGTAAATGGAAGATTAAAGGTGGGTTTGAGCCCTAGGCCTAAATTGAAGAAAATCACTGATTTGAGTGGGCAAATGGAGTACGATTTTGGTAAATTTTATATGCCTAGACTCGTATCGAGATGAGGATTCCGAATATGTAACTTTTGTAATTTTTCGACAAGCGTACCGAAAGTCGGGTTTTGACAACTTTGGGAATTTTGATGTAAATCGAGTTGTATTGATTGGGTGTCGTCCCATTGGCCTAATTTGTTGTATTTCTACTGTATGTGATCAGATTCTACGCGTGCGGAGCTTGATTCTCGTGGCAAGGGCATTACGGAGTAGTCATCGCGCCGTATTGAGGTGAGTAATAGATGTGGGTGATGACCAGCGGGTTCGAAACCCCGGTATACCACTTTGTGACGCTGTATAGCGGCGAGACACGCACACTCTTGAGAGTGCGGGGTCGATCATGAACTGGAGACTATATATATTAGTCCAACCTGTTGATACTGTATTATTGGCTATTCTCGAACCGTTGAACCCCCTTCTTGGGCGGTTGAGTATACTTGTGGGCCGTGAGCTAGTTATTGGATCCCGCGAGGATCGTTATAATTGTCTTATCATATAGACATGCTAGTTTACTACTAGTCCGCAGCTATTTCTGTTATTATGCTAATTCCAATCTCTGGAACTTGATATTACTGTTTTCCAACTGAAAAATGATAAAAGAGTTTTCAAAAACTACTTTTGAGCCTGCGAGGTTGTATCTGCATATTAGCTGACTAGTAGTGGATCGGGCTGCGCGCCGCAGCGAGATATATGTTGGATCGGACTGCACGCCGCAGTAAATCTCTATGAGATGTGCTTGGGCTGTAGGAGCCCCTCCGGGGTCTGAACCCCCACAGTGAGCACGGGTACCCAAAATTGGAGTCGGCTACGCGCCGTAGCGGTCATATCATGCATTGCATTGCATTTAGCTACATCTGCTAGCTGTTATGCTATTTATTGGTATTTGTTGGTACAGGTACAGTGAATATTGATTCTATGACAAGGTAGCTGATTATAGCTTTACATAGTGCTTTATTGCGGATTTCTTATCTGCGTTGTCTTACCCTTGTTTATTACCACCGAGTCTGGCAGTACTCATTTTACTCCCTGCACCTTGTGTGCAGATCCAGGTACCTCTCAGCAGTGATCCAGTAGCTGGGCGAGGCGACATCTGTGGGATATACGAGGTAGCTGTAGAGTCCGCAGGACCCGATATTCCTTCCTACTGTCTTTTGATTTAGTATTGACATTTCTTTCCGCACTTGGTATTTTTGTAAACCTTTATACACTTACGTTCAGTAGAGGCTCATGACTCTTGACCCTTGGTCTATGGGAGTTGATGTATTATGGGACTTGGTTCCCATTTTTCGTTATTTGTATCGCTATTGCTTCGTGGTTTAATATGATTTAAATGGGCTAAAGAGAGCTTCTAGCTCCGTTAATGTTATTAATTGGTCAGGCTGGCTTAGCAATGTGCTGGGCGCCATCACGACCGGATTTGGGGTCGTGACAAGTTGGTATCAGAGCCAGGTTTACTAGGCCTCGTGAGTCTTGAGCCGGTTAGTAGAGTCTTGTGGATCGGTACGGGGACGCCTGTACTTATCCTTGGGAGGTTGCGAACCTTTAGGAAACACTTCACATTTCTTGGAATTCTTCGTGCGATCTTGTTGTTCTGAGAACTGAACTTCTATATTCTATTCTCTCGCAGATGGCGAGAACGCGAGCATCGGGACGAGGTGGACGACCTCTATTGCCACCTGTTAGAGGCCGTGGGCGCGGTCGTGCTAGAGTTAGAGGTAGGGCGGCTGAGGCAGTGCCAGCTGACCCGCCCGTTGTACCAGTTCAGGAGCAGCCCCCAGTGGTTGATGCTCCAGCAGCCCCAGTTCAGGGCCAGACTGTATCTATTGCTATTCCTGGTCTTCAGGAGACTCTTGCTCGGATATTATCGGTGTGTTCCGGTTTGGCTCAGGTAGTTTCAGCTACTGCTACTGCAGCGACATCTCAGACAGGGGGTGGTCAGCAGACCCCTGCAGCTCGCACACCTGACCCGGTTGTTCAGGGACTTCAGACACCAGAGGCGGTCCCCGCTCAGGTGGTTGCACCGGTTATTCCTCCAGCTGCACCAGCTCCAGCTCCAGAGCATATGGTTCAGGTTATGCCCGATGACGAGCAGCGTCGTCTTAAGAGATTTGGTAGACTTCAGCCACCCCATTTCAGTGGCGTTGAGGGCGAGGATGCCCAGGGTTTCTTGGACAAGTGTCAGAAGATGCTGCGTACGGCTGGTATTCTTGAGTCCAGCGGAGTTTCATTTACTACATTTCAGTTCACCGGTCCCGCATTTGATTGGTGGGAGGAGTTTGAGAGGCGTAGGCTTGCAAGAGCAACACCTCTCACATGGCAGCAGTTCTCTACTCTCTTTCTAGAGAAATATGTACCTCAATCTCGTCGCGAGGAGCTACGTCGCCAGTTCGAGTGGTTGATTCAGGGCGACATGTCTGTGACCCAGTATGAGCTTAGATTCACTCAGTTGGCTAGGCATGCCACATGGATGATCCCCACTGATAGGGAGAGGATCGGGAGGTTCATTGATGGCCTCAACTACTCTATCCGTATTCTTATGACCAGCGAGCGAGTTCTGTCATCATCGTTTGAGGCAGGTTGCTGATATGGCACGCTCCATTGAGGCGGATCGTCGCCGAGAGAGAGAGGAGCGGGAGGCCAAGAGGCCTCGTGGTTCGGGCAGTTTCAGTGGTGCTCCATCTAGAGGGCATTCCCGGCAGAGCCGAGGTCGCTCATCTAGACCTTCTCATTCGGGCCGCCCGGAGCGGAGCGGAGGTTCTTATGGTCGTGGTCAACGGGGGTTTCAGCGGGGTCGGTCATCACTTAGTGCCCTCCCGGCCCGAGTGCAACACCTAATTCTCCAGAGCACCGGTGCATGTTATGAGTGTGGTGAGTTTGGCCACATGAGGAGACAGGTGCCCTCGACTACGTAGGGGCGGGACTCAGCAGAGGGATCAACCCTCTTCTTCAGCACCATCTCGGTCTAGTAGAGGTGGAGGTCGGTCTTCTCGTGGTCGCCCCGGGGGCGAGGAGAGATCCGGTGGAGGCCGGGCACGATTCTATGCACTCCCTGACAGGCGTGATGCGGTTGCCTCCGATGCGGTGATTACAGGTATCATTTCGTCTGTCGCGGAGATGCCTCTGTTCTATTTGATCCAGGATCCATATATTCTTACGTGTCCTCTTATTTTGCACATCATTTGGGTGCGACTCGTGGTAGTCTTGATTTACCTGTTCATGTATCCACCCCGTGGGTGATACGATTGTTGTGGATCATGTCTATAGATCCTGTGTTATATCTATTGGGGGTCTGGAGACCCAGGCAGATTTGTTATTGTTGGGGATGGTGGACTTTGATGTTATATTGGGTATGGACTGGTTGTTTCCGTACCATGCTATATTGGACTGTCATGCTAAGACAGTTACGTTGGCCATTCCTGGTATTTCTCAGATTGAGTGGCGGGGTTCGACCGATTTCGTCCCTAGCCGTGTTATTTCGTTCCTAAAAGCTCGGAAGATGGTTGAAAAAGGGTGTTTATCGTACTTAGCTTTTGTGAGAGATGTGGGAGCTGAGTCTCCTAGCATTGATTCTGTACCTGTTGTGAGGGACTTCCCAGATGTATTCCCCTCAGACCTGCCGGGCATGCCGCCGGACAGGGATATTGATTTTGGCATTGACTTGGTGCCGGGCACTCGGCCTATATCCATTCCTCCTTATCGGATGGCACCAGCTGAGTTGAAAGAACTGAAAGAGCAACTTCAGGAGCTTCTGGATAAGGGTTTCATCCGTCCTAGTGTGTCCCCGTGGGGTGCGCCGGTATTATTTGGTAAAAAGAAAGAATGGTTCCATGCGAATGTATATTGATTATAGGCAATTGAACAAAGTGACAGTGAAGAACAAGTACCCTCTACCGCGCATAGATGATTTGTTTGATCAGTTACAGGGTGCAAGGGTGTTTTCTAAGATTGATCTTCATTCAGGCTATCACCAGCTGAAGATCAGGGACTCGGATATTATGAAGACTGCATTCAGGACCCGATATGGTCATTATGAGTTTCTTGTGATGTCTTTTGGGCTGACCAACGCCCCAGCAGCATTTATGCATCTGATGAACAGTGTGTTCGGGCCTTATTTGGATTCATTTGTGATTGTGTTCATTGATGACATTCTAGTCTACTCCCGTAGTCAGGAGGAGCATGCTCAGCATTTGAGTATTGTGTTGCAGAGATTGAGGGAGGAGAAGCTATATGCTAAATTCTCCAAGTGCGAGTTTTGGCTCGAGTCCGTAGCATTTATGGGACATGTGGTGTCTCGTGATGGTATTCAGGTTGATCAGAAAAAGATAGAGGCGGTGCAGAGTTGGCCTAGACCGTCCTCAGCTACAGAGATCGGGAGTTTTCTTGGCTTGGCGGGGTATTATCGCCGGTTTGTTCAGGGATTTTCATCCATTGCTTCTTCATTGACTAAATTGACCCAGAAGGGTGCACCATTCGTGTGGTCGGATGAGTGCGAGGAGAGCTTTCGGAAGCTCAAGACAGCTTTGACCACAGCTCCAGTGTTAGTATTGCCATCAGCTTCAGGTTCATATACCGTTTATTGTGATGCCTCGAGAGTGGGGATAGGTTGTGTGTTGATGCGGGAAGGTAAGGTAATTGCTTATGCTTCTCGGCAGTTGAAGCCGCATGAGAAGAACTATCCTGTTCATGACTTGGAGCTAGCCGCCATTGTTCATGCATTGAAGATTTGGAGGCACTATTTGTACGATGTGTCTTGTGAGGTGTATACCGACCATCATAGTCTCCAGCACTTGTTCAAACAGAAAGACCTTAATTTGAGACAGCGGATATGGCTAGAGTTGCTGAAGGATTATGACATTACTATATTATATCATCCGGGTAAGGCCAATGTGGTGGCCGATGCTTTGAGCCGGAAGGCGGTCAGTATGGGGAGCTTGGCATATATTCCAGCTGAGGAGAGGCCATTTGCTTATGATGTTCAGGTGCTAGCCAATCGGCTAGTGAGGTTAGATATTTCGGAGCCCGGCAGGGTATTGGCTTGTGTTGTATCTCGGTCATCTCTATATGATCGTATTCGTGAGCACCGGTATGATGATCCACATTTGGCTGTCCTGAGGGACAGAGTTCAGCATGATGATGCTAGAGATGTCACCATTGATAATGACGGCGTATTGAGGATGCAGGGACGGATATGTGTGCCCAATGTTGATGGCCTTCGTGAGTTGATTCTGGAGGAGGCCCATAGCTCGCGGTATTCTATCCATCCAGGAGCCGCTAAGATGTATCAAGATTTGAAACAGCACTATTGGTGGAGAAAGATGAAAATGGACATTGTCGGACATGTAGCACGGTGCCTCAACTGTCAGCAGGTTAAGTACGAGCATCAGAGGCCCGGTGGCGTATTTCAGCGCATTGTTATTCCTGAGTGGAAATGGGAGAGGATCACTATGGACTTTGTTCACTGGACTCCCTCGGACGGCGAGGAAGTTTGATTCTGTATGGGTGATTGTGGATAGACTGACCAAGTCAGCTCACTTCATTCCAGTTAGTACTACCTACTCATCAGAGCGGTTGGCAGCGATCTTTATTCGAGAGATTGTTCGGTTGCATGGGGTTCCGGTGTCTATCATATCCGACAGGGGTACTCAGTTCACTTCTCAGTTTTGGAGGGCATTTCAGCGAGAGATGGGTACGCGGGTTGAGTTGAGTACATCATTTCACCCCCAGACAGACGGACAGTCTGAGCGCACTATTCGGATCTTGGAGGATATGTTGCAAGCTTGTGTGATTGATTTTGGTGGTTCGTGGGATGAGTTCCTACCACTTGCTGAGTTTGCCTACAACAACGGTTATCAGTCGAGTATTCAGATGGCCCCGTATGAGGCATTGTATGGCAGGCGGTGTAGATCCCCCGTGGGATGGTTTGAGCCTGGTGAGGTTAGATTGATAGGGACTGAGTTAGTCCAGGATGCTCTGGATAGAGCAAAGTTGATCCAGGAGAGGCTTCGTACAGCACAGTCTCGTCGGAAGAGTTATGCGGACCGTAGAGTTCGAGAGTTGTCTTTCATGGTTGGTGACAGAGTATTGTTGAAGATCTCACCTATGAAGGGTGTCATGAGGTTTGGGAAGAAAGGAAAGTTGAGTCCCAAGTACATTGGTCCTTTTGAGATACTTAGGAGAGTTGGAGAGGTGGCATATGAGTTGGCCTTGCCGCCCAGCTTATCCAGCGTTCATCCAGTATTCCATGTGTCTATGCTCCGGAAGTACATTGGAGATCCGTCTCATGTATTAGATTTCAGTACCATTCAGCTTGATGGTGATCTATCCTATGATGTGGAGCCTATTGCTATTTTGGGTCGTCAGGTGAGAAAATTGAGGTCCAAAGAGATTGCATCGGTTAAGATTCAGTGGAGAGGTCGACCCGTGGAGGAGGCCACTTGGGAGATCGAGCGGGAGATGCGGAGCAGATATCCTCACTTTTTGAGACTTCAGGTATGTTTCTTGACCCGCTCGAGGACGAGCGTTTGCTTAAGAGGGGGAGAATGTGACGACCCGGCCCGTCGTCACGGGAATTACCACCCCGTTATGTTGAAATTGTATGTTTTATGCTTTTATATCGGTGTTAAAGTCTATCGGGTGAGTTAGGAGTGAATTGGATTGAAAATGAGGCATATAGCCTTTGTGAATGAAACTTGAATAAGGAAAGTCAACCCGGAGTTGACTATTTGGTTAGAGGGCTCGGAATCGGATTCTGATGATTCGGTTAGTTCCGGGAGGTGATTTGTGACTTAGGGGAGCGATCGGAATTGAATTTGGAGGCCCGGTGTAGAAATAGGCTTGAATTGGCTAAGGTTGAATTTTGGCGAAATCCGAACGGTAGGTGAGATTTTGATCCGGGAGTCGGAATGGAATTCCGACAGTTGCGAGTAGCTCCGATAGGTGATTTTGGATGTGCCTGCAAAATTTCAGGTCATTCGGACGTCGTTTGGTCGGGTTTTTCATCGAATGTGTAATTCGGAAAGTTTTAAGAAATTTAGGCTTGAATCCGTGTGTAATTGGTGATTTTGATGTTTAGGATGGTGTTTTTATGATTGGAACAAGTTCGTATCGTGTTTTGGGGTATGTTGGTGGTTTTCGTTGGGGTCCGGGGGCCTCGGGGTGAATCCGGACCATCATCCGGCATTTGGAAGCATAAAATGGTCTGCTGTAATCTGCAGATCACTGGGCATAAAATAAGCCTTCGCGTTCGCGAAGGAAGGTTCCGCGTTCGCGAAGGCCAGGTTCAGTAAGGCATCGCGTTCGCGAGGGCAATGCCGCGTTCGCGAAGGTTGGGGCCAGTTGGCCATCGCGTTCGCGATGGGTGGACCGCGTTCGCGTACGAGGAAAAGGTAAGGCATCGCAGACACGTGACTTCACGTTGCGTTCGCGTAGAGTAAAAGTCAGGAGGCTGCGGAGTTGATCTTTGCGGACGCGTGAGTGAGTGCCGCGTTCACGATGAAGAAGAGGAAAAAGGCATCGCGTTCGCGTGAGAGGCGTCGCGAACGCGATGAAGAAAATAGGCTGGCAGTGAAGTTAAGTTCAGAACATAACCAGTCGCGGGTTTAATACCCAAAAACGCCATATTTGAGTTCTAGAGAGAGAAACTCACGGGAATTGCTGGTAAGTCATCGGGGATTCATTGGAGGTAAGTTTTGTGGCTTAATTACATCATTTTAACATGAAATCATGGGTTAAATTTCTGTAAATGGAAGATTAAAGGTGGGTTTGAGCCCTAGGCCTAAATTGAAGAAAAACACCTGATTTGTGTGGGCAAATGGAGTCCGATTTTGGTAAATTTTATATGCCTAGACTCGTATCGAGATAAGGATTCCGAATATGTAACTTTTGTAATTTTTCGACAAGTGTACCGAAAGTCGGGTTTTGACAACTTTGGGAATTTTGATGTAAATCGAGTTGTATTGATTGGGTGTCGTCCCATTGGCCTAATTTGTTGTATTTCTACTGTATGTGATCAGATTCTACGCGTGCGGAGCTTGATTCTCGTGGCAAGGGCATTGCGGAGTAGTCGTTGCACCGTATTGAGGTGAGTAATAGATGTGGGTGATGACCAGCGGGTTCGAAACCCCGGTATACCACTTTGTGACGCTGTATAGCGGCGAGACACGCACACTCTCGAGAGTGCGGGGTCGATCATGAACTGGAGACTATATATTAGTCCGACCTGTTGATACTGTATTATTGGCTATTCTCGAGCCGTTGAACCCCCTTCTTGGGCGGTTGAGTATACTTGTGGGCCGTGAGCCGGTTATTGGATCCCGCGAGGATCGTTATAATTGTCTTATCATATAGACATGCTAGTTTACTACTAGTCCGCAGCTATTTCTGTTATTATGCTAATTCCAATCTCTGGAACTTGATATTACTGTTTTCCAAACTGAAAAATGATAAAAGAGTTTTCAAAAACTACTTTTGAGCCTGCGAGGCTGTATCTGCATATTAGCTGACTAGTAGTGGATCGGGCTGCGCGCCGCAGCGAGATATATGTTGGATCGGACTGCACGTCGCAGGAATATCTCAATGAGATGTTCTTGGGCTGTAGGAGCCCCTCCGGAGTCTGAACCCCCACAGTGAGCACGGGTACCCAAATTGGAGTCGGGCTACGCGCCGTAGCGGTCATATCATGCATTGCATTGCATTTAGCTACATCTGCTAGTTGTTATGCTATTTATTGGTATTTGTTGGTACAGGTACAGTGAATATTGATTCTATGACAGGGTAGCTGATTATAGCTTTACATAGTGCTTTATTGCGGATTTCTTATCTGCGTTGTCTTACCCTTGTTTATTACCACCGAGTCTGGCAGTACTCATTTTACTCCCTGCACCTTGTGTGCAGATCCAGGTACCTCTCAGCAGTGATCCAGTAGCTGTGCGAGGCGACATCTGTGGGATATACGAGGTAGCTGCAGAGTCCGCAGGACCCGATATTCCTTCCTACTGTCTTTTGATTTAGTATTGACATTTCTTTCCGCACTTGGTATTTTTGTAAACCTTTATACACTTACGTTCAGTAGAGGCTCATGACTCTTGACCCTTGGTCTTTGGGAGTTGATGTATTATGGGACTTGGTTCCCTGTTTTCGTTATTTGTATCGCTATTGCTTCGTGATTTAATATGATTTAAATGGGCTAAAGAGAGCTTCTAGCTCCGTTAATGTTATTGATTGGTCAGGCTGGCTTAGCAATGTGCTGGGTGCCATCACGACCGGATTTGGGGTCGTGACACCGGTACTGTATCCACCACTTGATACACCCATGGGCCCTTATCATCTTCGGCTTCCTCAAAGTAAGTAACAGTATTGCAAGAATTGTCCTCCTCGTGGACCACGATCTCTTGACGATCTCATTCAAACTTAACCACCTGGTGTAATAAAGATGGCCCAACTTTTGCATGGTGGATCCATGGTCGACCCAGCAAAAGATTATAAGACACATCGACATCCAACACCTGGAACTCCATCGTAAACTCCACAGGCCCTATTGTAAGTTCTAGCACAATATCTCCAATAGTATTCTTCCCTCCACCATCGAATCCTAGTACACCTATGCTATTTTTCTGAATTCTTTCATTATCGACCTTCAGCTTCTCCAAAGTAGACAGAGGGAAAATGTTGGCGCTCCACCCATTATCAATTAGCACCCGAGTCACTACAGAATCTTCGCATTTTACAGTAAGGTACAGGGCTCTGTTGTGTTCCCTCCACTGCCAATTAGTCAACAGAGAATGTCACCCAGTTCACCTCAAAAGTTTTATTTGCAATCTTTTCAAGGTGGTTCACGGTAATTTTCTCAGGCCCATGTGCTTCATTCAAGATCTTCATTAACGCCCGGCGAGGGTCATTTGAATGGATTAACAGAGACAATAGAGAAATATGCACCGGCGTTTTCCTTAGCTATTCCACTACTGAGTAATTATGTGCCTTCATTTTTCTCAGAAATTCTTTGGCTTCCTCCTCGGTAACAGCTTTTTTCACCGGTGCCGGATTATTCTTAGCTGTTTTAGCTTTTCTTAATTCCTCTAGGGAAAAACACCTCCCAGATCATGTCAAACCATGAGTTTCACATATTTTATCCCTGACTTCTTTTCCCCGATATATAACAATCACTTTATTATAGTTCCATGGGACAACTTTTGCATCTACAACGGACAGCTAAGTTACCGGTTTAATGATGATCAGTTTTGCTTGAACACCTTTCACAACCAACACATGCTTTACAATTGCCCCCGGTACTGTTACTTTCAAAGTCTCTGGTTTTGTTATCAACTCTGGCTCATTACCAACTTTTTCCGCTGCAACTATTGCTTTCCCAACAATTGATTTCTCATCTACTTTACTTTCACTTGCTTTGATCACCATTACCGTCTGAGATGGCTTTTTGCACTCTCCCCTCTGTACCAACTCAATCATGTGAGCCTCATGATGAGCCGGTAAGAGATTCTATGTAATATTAGGAGTTTCGAGAGCCTGAACTTCAATTCTCCTCGTGTCAATGAGCTATTAAATTGCAGTCTTCAAGTGACAACAATTCTCCATGTTATGACCCGGAGCTCCTGAACAATATTCGCAACTGATAGAATGGTCCAGTTTCCTTGGTGGTGTGTTTGGGATTTTTGATTCAATAGGGTTTAGAACTCCAAGCTGCCTCAGTCTGTGGAATAGACTTGTGTAGGATTATCCTAATGGAGTGAAAGTCTTTTTCTTCTGCAATCTATTATTTTTGGCAGCAGGGTTTGGGCGGAAGCCAGTTCCACCAGGGTTTCTGTATGTTTTAGGATGTGGGTATGTATTTTGGGTATGATAGGTATTGTGAGGAGGGGGTGCACGCCATAGTGCTTGTGGGTGAGGGTAGGTTTGGGCATGATGGACTGAAAAATAGGGAACACGAGGTTGATAATAATGGTGTGGTGGGCCGTATGGTGCAGGTAGGTAAGGTTGGTTATGTGCACAGGGTTGATGATAGTAAGGAGAAGGACCCCTGGACCATGTACTACATTTCACAATAGCTACTTCTTATTTCCCAAGACCTTTCCAATGCCAGTCTGGATGGCCTGAGTTGTAGCTTTTATTGCTGAATAGATCATGATATTATCAGATATCAAGCCCTCTTTTACCATACTCCCATTTTGACAACTTCATTGAATGTCTTTCCAACAGCTGACATAAAATGTCCATAATACGTGGGCTCTAGAGCTTACAAAAAGTAATCCACCATTTCACCCTCTTTCATGGGTGGATCAACTCTGGCGGCTTGCTCTCTCCATATGAATCCATATCTATGGAACGGGTATTGTACGGATGAGTTGCCAAAATGTCAGCAAGATAAAACCACCTGTCTAGACTAAAGAACAACAATGCTCATTAGTGGTTAGGGCATTATCAATCAAATAATCGCACATTGGGAGCACATATGCATTTAAATCTTTTTGCTCGGCCACATGCATCATCCCGGCTTTCTGAATTACGGCTTTTTCTTTATCTTTGCCTTTTTCTTTGGTTTGCCAATTCTTTTGTTGTGGCTTTTCCCCTCTCTCTTTTTCAATCTTTCAATATTCTTTTTTTTTGTTTTTCAATATTCTTTTGACTCGTATTTACATGTCATATCATTTTTATGATTATTATCGATCCTATAAAATTGCCTATCACAAATGTATTCAAATAAAATTCAAAATAAAAATATGACTACAACTTTTGGAACAATTTTCAAATTTCATTAATAACAAACGACTACATCAATACAAACTCAAAATCTAACTACTATATTATTACTTTTTAAGAATACATCAAAGCTTCAAACCTTGGGGCCCGCGAGGCATCTTTCGGCATTGCAGCAGGCCGGCTCGCAAGACCCCTTTGTAAATGATCCAAATCACTCATAACTTGCTGGACGAACACCAACACTACTGCAGAAGAAGTGGCATAACCCATCTTTTCCCCATTTTGGCATCTTTTAACAACATATCATGCAATACCCTGAATCCCTTCTATAATTTGATCTTTCTCCTGAAGAAGTTGGCTTATTTGTCGATCCTTGGCCTCAAGTATTCGGGAATCCTGAAGATGAAGATCTTGTAGCATTTTTAATTCTTTTTGCATTTCAGCAATCATTTCATAACAACAGGTCCTTTCAACTTGAATATCTTTGTCTAAACGAGCCGCCTTTTCTTCCCGAGCATTTGCTTTTCTTCTCATGTTGGAAATGGTTCCTTCATAGTCTTTTCTCAACTGTTGTACATATTGGGCATTTTCCTCAGTTTTCTTCGCCCAGTGTGTTCAGAGTCTTGCTATGTTCCTTTCGGATTTTTCTAACTCCGCTTGACAATCAGAAATTTGCTTTTTCAACCCCTTGATCATCCATTCATCAGACACACTTCTTTCTCGATTTTTAGCATCGATTTTCATTTGATGAATCTGTGCCTTCAAAGCTTCATTTTCTTGGGCCAATTTCATTTTCCCTCCTTCATCCACCGCAGTTTGCACACTCTTCTCAAATTGAAGGTCCCGTACATGTTGCTCAAATGCCCCAATTTTAGCCCGATATTTCTTTCTCCTTTGCTAACCAATCCCATTGGACTCGAGATCCATCAGTAAACTACTGTACATGATGCCTCTTAGCAGGCCTTTCGGAGACTTAATACCTTTTGTTGAACCATGCCAAGTATTCAGGATCCACTTTACCCCTTGCTCGATCTTCTATCATGGTGTCGGGTTGTAGAAACTGACTTTCATTCCATATCTTTCTAATTTTTGCTTCTAGAAAAGTAGCTTTGGGACCCAACTCAATAATTTGTTAGTCAGATCCTTATCATTGTGAACCATTCAAAACCTTCCAAATTGTCGTAGAATTCTGTAAGGCGAATGCCCATTAGAAGAATATAAGCAACCTCCGCTGAAGTGTAGATAACCTCGGTAGCGGGAAGTCACCCATAAGCCTATTCAACCTTATCTGGATTTAAAGCTCCCAAGCATGATTTCCAAGCCTCCTCACCTTCGGAAAATTTGATGCATGCAACCCGGGTTTCAAACTTGTTGATACAACTAAGCCTAGTCAAACCAAAATTCATATATCCTGTGCGATGGCATAAATGCTCTTAGATCCACATTTGAAATAAAAGATTACACCATTGAAAGAATTTCTCCCCTTCTCGACACTTAGTTAAAGCCCGATATATCTCAGCTACAATCAAGGAGACCACCATGCTAGAGGGTTTTTTCATTGCTACATCCACCATTGATACTGGCTCGAGGTCTATATTTCCATCTTTCCTTGGGCAAATTACGATTCCTAGGAAGGCCACTAAAAAATGCTAACCCTTGCCGAGCCTCCCATTTATCTTTATTTCCAGCATGTATCAGGCCGGTATTAGGTTCCTCAAAACCCTTCGGGTTACCATATCGATGATAGTGAAAATGAAAAGTAGAACACCCATCCTCTAGACACGGGTCTTGGACTTCCCGACTGATACTCAGCAAACCCAAAAACTTATGGGGTGTGATTGGTCTTAGTGACAAAGGATATCTATTTTGCATGTTTCCATTAAGGCCGGCATACCCTGCTAGTTCTTCCAATGTTGCTGTAAGGTCACAATCAGAGAATCTGAAGACATTTCGAGTCAGATGCCAAAACGGTATCAAAGCCTCAATAATATCCTTCCTTGGTTTTATATCCATAAGTCCCAAAAGGCCACCCAAAATTTTCACCACTGAATTTTTGCTTTCATCCCCGAGATCATTCCACCACAAATGGAGCTTAAGGGGTACCTCACTCAGGACTGAGAAAGTTTCGATGTCATTTGAATTCATCCTGCACATTTTATTTGAAGGGATTTAATAAAAAGAAAGTGGCTATTTTTGCAAAATTTACATTAGAAATTTCGTATTCAAAGATAAAAAATGACATTTCTCATCCTGTGGCGCACGGGGCGTCATTCATCGTCACCATAGGCCAATCGCAAGACAGAGAAAGTTTAAATACAAATTGCGGCTATATTAGCAAAACCGGCCATATAATAATTTATTTGATAAAGTGGCTATTTTTTGTATAATCTTTAAATGACCCACAGTTGATTTTATAGATACGGTCTTTCGACATTTCTATGAAGAATATTTCGCGGTTGTGCCCGCAAATCTTTAAAATGACTCAAAGTGGCTATTATTGTAAAAACGACCTTCTGGCGTCTTTTGAGGGACATTCGAATTAATTTAAACAAGAATAGCATCACCCAACTTATTTATAATAAAAATCAAAATTTTGACATTTTCCGATTATTTTTACAAAAAAGGTGTAGTTGAACACGTTAAGGGTTGCCTAAGTATCTCACACGTGGTGAGAATTAAACCAGCATAGTTCGGGACGATAAGCCAAAATCAAAACAGTTTTTGACCAACGGACGATAAGCCAAAATCAAAACAGTTTTTGACCAACAATTTTTTCAAGTATTTTCTCTTTTTCTACTTTTATTTCTTCAAAAATTCTACAGCATTTCAATACTATTTGGGCCTTAGGTTTTCATAGTAAATGGTTATACTTCCTTAGTATTATCACCGCTATTTTTTTTCTATTTTTCACTCATTGTACACAAGCCGGTCAACATGCGGAGCCGATCAAATAAATGCAAATAGCACATAATATGCATGAGGATGGTCATTTTAATTCGGGTCACCTGTCCTAGACGGACCCAACCCCTGTGTTGAGTCCCCTAAGTCAGAATGCATGTGATGCAAATAAGCGTCCTACCAGGAGTTCGGCATGATTTTATTGTTCATCTAGGTTTAAACCCTAGGTTTATTGATCTAGACCTCGCTTACCCGAGCGGACAACTCTGGCCGAGAGGGAGGCAGCGTACGGGGATACAGAAGCTCGCCCGACCTTGCAACTTATCCAAACCTCGTTCTAAATTTGGTAAAAAAAACTATAACATAAGATAAGCTACACGAAGTGCACCCTTCTCCATGATTTAGAAGACTCATAAAGAGGAAGGGATTCACAACAATTTATATACAGTTCAACATATATTAAAGCGGTAAACATTTAGCACGGAAAGCATGTAACATGTATCAAAACCAAATAAAGCCAAATACAATAATTTAACTGAGCTCGAATTCTTGAACCCTGAACCAAAGATTTGAGTTCTTTGTCCCCAGCAGAGTCGCCAGAGCTGTCACACCTCCTTTTTCCAAAGAAATAGCTTTGATCGGCTTTTACTACACCCCGGGAAGGGATATAGTAATAAAGAAAATTTTCCAATTTAAGGACAATCGAAATGGAATTTGTCTTATGAAGGTTGAGAGTCACCACTTTAGAGATTTACGGTGTCCCAAGTCACCTGTTTGAATCCCGAATCGAGGAAGGGTTTGACTCTGTTTAACAATCGCAAACCAGAAATCCGGGTAAGGAATTCTGTTACCCCGGGGCACTCCAGAATTTTATGGTTCTAGCACGGTCGCTCAACTGTCATATTTGGCTAAAATATTTGATTTTAATATATGTTATCCTATGTGTGCATTTTTAGAATTAATTACCGCTTTTGTCAAAAAAATTTTGTTTAAGAAACTGAACATCATTTAAGAACATGTTTTCGGATCACGTCACATGAAATGCACCCGGATCCTCGACATATTTGATTCGATATTTTAGGATTTGGATTTGGGTTGCATGAAATGCCCACCTGTATTAGGAAGGTAAAATTATTTAAAAATCACGCCTAAAGCAGCTAAAATGTTATATCATTTGGGAAGGCCATGAAATTCGCTAAACGGCCTATCCCAAATACTAAGTATTTTAGTAAGTAATTATTAGGTCCCCGCAATTGTATATTTTATTTGGCGAGGCTTGTCTCATTTATTAATAAAGTCCACGCCTAAAATGACTAAATTTTCTATATTTTGTTTCATTTCTAAAGGTCAATTAACTCATAAAAATAGAAATTCGAATCTCAAATTCAAGCCCGAATTCAAACAAAAAAGTTAAGCCTTTTAACTTGAACCAACTACTTAATTCAAAAACCCGATATTTATATTTATTGTTTAATTTCCTTATTCCTATTGTAATTTTAACACACTAAAATTTATAGTAATTTTGGAAAATACAGTTTGGCCCCATAGAACATTTCATTGGGATTTGGGCCTCAGGATGTTTGGCCAACAAGATAAGTCAAAGCCCAGTATTTGCATTAATCTAAAATTCATTGTCATAATCCAAACAATTCAAATAGTTGTATAATAGATTGAACTAGCTAGATTCACAGATGTCACGAGCCAAAATCGGTCGTGATGGCGCCCAACTCTAAACTAGGCAAGCCAGACCAACAGTCATTTTCATATTTAACAATGAGTCCCGAAACCGATAATTTAAGGAGAATTTCATAGTTTATAATAATAATCCAGTAATAATAGAATAATAATAATGGGAAGAGCGAAAACAGATAATAACACTCCCAAACATCAGGGGTCACGAGTCTGGAGCCTCTATGAAGAACTGGATAATAAGAATATCTGAACGAAATACTCAAGTATGAAAGTATATAAATAAAAACTGGAATAAGAAGAGTAGTCAGGTCCTGCGAATGTCAACAGCTACCTCAACAACTCTGATAACTCTGATAAAATGAGACTGCTCAGCTAAACCTCCGGCGTAGCTGAATCTGCACACAAACGTGCAAGGAGTAGGGGTGAGTACTAAGTTCTCAGTGAGTAATAAGCGTATAAAATGTCTGAAGATAAGAAATCCACAAAATGCCACAAAGAAAAGCTAAAACTAATAGTCCGATCCTACTACAAACCAACAACAACAGCTAATAACAGTTAGCACAAGTAAATAACAATGCAATGCACATGACCGTTACGGCGCGTAGCCCGATCCATTTAACGTCGACGGCGCTCACTAGGGCTGTGTACAGACTCCGGAGGGGCACCTTCAGCCCAAACGCAATATATTTATATCATTCGCTGCGGCGTGCAGCCCAATCCATACTCAGTCCACAATATGCATATGAGTCACATAACAGTTTCAATTTACTTATTTCCAATTTCCAATTCGTTAATAAGGAATTACTTTGGTTATTACATTTTAAGGAAAAGTGACTTAGCAGTTCATAATAGTGATTAAACCCAGGACTGAGATTAATGATTTTATAAATCATGCTATCAAATGATATTTATTCCCTAAGGATACTATAAGTCGGCACAAGACCCCCAACATGGCATAAAGCCCAGATATATTCAACACAGGGTGCGTTTCAATCGCCAATATAGTATTATTCTTGTTTGGGATGGACCAAGTCACAATCCCCAATCATAAACAATCATGCACCTACCATGGGATGTGAGTCACGCTCTAAATAACGTCACAATGTGATAAGCTGGGGTTTCAAACCCTCAGGCCATCATATATACCAACTACTCACCTCTAACCGGTCGTGGATTCGTCCACAATGCCTTTTCCTTTAGTATTGACATCCTTGGGCGCCGAATCTAGTCAAAACCACAACGAATACATAATTATGGGTCAAAGAAACATAACCCAAACAAAATACTCGAAAAGTATAATAATTCACGAAGTTGGTAAAACCCGAGCCCTGTGCCCACTTCTCAAAAAATTATGAAAATCATACCAACGGGTTCCTTGTCTCTCCACGAGTCCGTACATATAAAGTTTATCAACATCGGAGTCCGTTTGACCCCTCAAATTCCAACATCACACTTTATTAGGTTTCAAGCCATAACCTCCATTTTTACCCTTTAAATCCTTGGTTTTTCAGTGTTTAATCTATTATTTTACATCATAACAACATAATCCGAGTCTAAGAACTCTTACCTAATGAAATCCCATGAATTCTCTCTTAAAAATCGCCTCAAAAGCTTCTTTCCATTCTAAAATTGGAAGAAAACTCAACCTGCTCATTTTAGGTATATTGTTCACGCGTTTTACTGCTCCCAATAGATTCCTTGTGGAATTCTAATGAATTTAGGCTTTTGAAGCACTCAATTTGACCTTATAATGAAGGAGATATGTAGGTTTTAAGATTTTCAAACAATGCAGGTTTTTAATACGCCGTCAGGGGCAATTTTATCATTAATCTGAAAATCTGGGCAACCTTAGTAAAATGGCCATAAAATCCTCATACGATGTCCAAATTCGATGATTCTTTTTCTACGGGTCCGTAATTATGATACAGATCTAATGCATCATTCAAAACAATAATTGGAGCTCATTTGTTCAATATTGTACCCCTTTATGTCCAAAGATCACAACCCGAAACACACCCAAGGCCCCCGGGACCTCAACCAAAGGCATTACCATATCCCAAAACATCAGCCAAACTTGTTTCAATCATCAAAACACACCTAACAATAGTGAAATCATAAATTCACATCGGATTCTAGCATAAGTTCTTCATAAACTTTTGAAACACGCATTCGATAAAAAAACCCAACCAAGACGTCCGAATGACCTTAAATTTTGCACACACATCAAAAATCACATATGGAAGATATAGAAACTCTCGTAATTCCATTCCGACCCTCGGATCAAAATCTTACCTATCAACCGGAATTCGCCAAAATTCATCCTTAGCCAATTAAAGCTAAATTTTACACCAGACCTCCAAATTCAATTCTGATTGCGCTCCTAAGTCATAAATCATCCCCCGAAACTAGTCGAATCATCGGAAATCCATTCTGAGCCTTCTATATCATAAGTCAACATTCAATTGACTTTTTCAAACTACCCTTCCCATAAAGAGACTAATGGCCTCATTTCTAACAGAACTCAATCCGAATTACTTCAAATTGTCCAAACATACATAATGAAACATATAGAGCATAAAATGGGGAAAACATGGCGGTAACTTTTGTAACTACGTGTCGGGTCGTTACATCCTCCCTAACTTAAACAAACGCTCATCCTCGAGCGTATCGAAAGTTGTTCTAGAAGCCAACCAATAGCTAAATGATCTCACCAACCATATAGCCGGGGTGATCCCTCGTCACCCTACTTCGCATAGACCCGACAACACAATACAGCCGAACTTTCACAATCCATTTAATCCATTAACCAAACCATAGAACCACGTCGCACTTTCCGAAAATCATATACAAGATCAGAAATTCACATCTGAATTCAGAGTAAGCCCGAACCAACTTTAATAACCCATACATGCACCCTCAGGTGAAAATATATGATATACCGCTTATACCAAACACTTGGAATCATAACTTCTATTCACAACAGTTGTCCTCAGCAACCAAATACCAGCAGAGAACCTCTTATTAACTAGAGCCTTGTTCCCACACTTTCCCATACTGCTAACGATGAATAAAACATGCTATAAATCGTAATCATCTCTCAGATCAATCATTCATGAAACCACTTCCCTTAACTGATATCACAATAGATTTCCGGGACAAACCTCGATATTATCTTCCTAACAAGCTGAGATCAAATATGTCTGTATTCATTAATGAACCCAACGATCACCTCAAATCAACACCGCTCTGATGATATGATACCTCAATACAAGTCTAAACCACATCTTGCATAATACACGCACCACTAAGAAACAATCTGAACACATTTGAACCATAACAAATGACTCAACGGAAGAGCTGTACCTCAAGCTCATCAATACCATTACAATACAAGGCTGAGACCCCGTCTCACATCATAGAAATTGAATGCCCGAATCTACCCAGAAAGGTCATAACTCCCGTAGCCTCGCTACAATGCACGATCATATCCCAACACCGTTACACCTGAAGCACCTCAAGTCACTATGCTCAAAATCAACAACCACGCATAATTGATCTCGGAAACTAACGCAATTCATTACACCCACGGTAAAATAGAGAACACACAATAACACAACCCGATAGACCAAAGCCAATGCTCCATACACAGAGCGACACTCAATCACTCTTCCCGCTTGACTTTCTCTATGAATTCTCAATGGAACCGCACCACATGTGCCCATAACCAACAAATCACAATGTCTCACAACATCGAAAAACAACTCAAGCTAAATGCATAGCCATATCGGCCTGCCAACGAACTCAGTACCAAGAAGCCTGAAAATGTCTCTTCAACTTCTCCAACTCCTTCACAAGGCACCAAATAAATACTGAAATTCACAATCTCACCCGGTTACATGCCCGGCCACATGAAACGCATCAGAAAAGTCCCTCAATAATAGAACGAGATCAATGATAGCAACCTCTGAACTGACATCCATCACAAATGCCCAATTAAGAAAGTACTCCTTCCCAGATGTGTGCTGGTTCTTTGAAATATAAATCACACAGCTAAAACATATTCTAACGCATTTCACCCACTTTACTCGTAGCATTTCTGGCATAGCCCCTAATGCAATAGTTCAAAATCACCCCAACACTAAGACTACTAGTCTGAATTCCACTAGTGGACCCAACAAGAACATGCCGCAATACCGCTGAAATTTAATCAGTTTAATCACATTACCTTTTTCTAAAACTCATACTCACGTCAATCACTTCAACTTAGAATTACCATCTTCCCTAATCATCTGAAGCTCTCTTATCTAATCGCTTAGAAGGAAGGACTACAAATCCCATGCTCTGCATGACATACACACGCCTTGTGAAAATTCTTACAATACTGACATGACGGATGAGATCTATATACATCCTTAGACACCATTGGGACAACAGTTCATTAGTTATATACTCTTGGAAAGAACTATCACCTTATCATAAACCAAACAATAGTATTAGCTCTTTACTTTACTTCATATACTCAAATTGCACTGATCTCAAATTCAATGATCTCGTCTCACCCAGTATGAACGGATCGGGCAATAAGCCACTCCAGATATAGTAAAATGTCGCATATGATGCCCCAATGTGCCGATAGGGGCTACCAATTCGAATACGGTACGAAAGAATTTGAGCTCTGGAAGGAATTATCAAATCCTATGCACTAATACAGACTTTCCATGGAAAACAGGAAGCAGGTCATACAAAGACAGCATATAGAAAAACTATACTCGATATCACACTATTGCGGCATGAAACCCGATCTAGATAACATACCTATGGCGGCGTGCCACCCGATCCACACATAGATCACATATAAGGAGATGCACATCGAGCCAAATTTGCTCTTTACAACAAAATAGCGAGTATCGGTCGTACGCATGCTAAGTGCATAATAATATCTCTGAGGGAAATATAGCATTACAAGCTACAACACTCAAGCACAACTGAGGTGCGATGTACAATCTGAATCTCAAGAGACAAGATGCTTATATAACGTCATTCGTACATGGATTCTTAACATATAGCAATTTCTCAAGCCTTCTCACAACTCACCCAGCACAATGCATCACTACGTGAAATATCTGACAAAGAAAGATCAACCTAACTACTCCTTCACGAGGACCGCGTTACAAAAATGCACACATCTGGCCTGATATAGAGCCATTATTCACATTAGATCTATCCACCGACTTCAAGCCGATTATGATCACCCTGAACTAGTCTAATAACCTTTCAAAGGTCCATAATAACTTCCATTTTCTTCATAGAACGCAAAAACAACCATCATAGTTAGAGTAATACTCCCCAGTTCACAACCCAATATGCCAAGTGCCCTCCAGGCATGAATTCCTCAATTTAACGACACTATCACAACCTTCATACTTGGTTTACATCTTTAACCAGTCAAGTGAATGCATGCTAGACTTATATAATCTTCCGATGGGACACACTCCCACAACCTACCACAACAACATTTGGGGCGTACCTCGAAACCACCGGTGGCACTAACGCTGAAGAGCGATCAAGAATCATTAGCCAAGACACAACACCGCTCTCAGGTGATGCTGAAGACGATACTAATTTATCTTAACCATTAAAAATTCGTTCATGCTCATCTGATCTCTTGACATCTTGTCAGAAATTTCCTTCACTCGTGCCGTTCTCGGCTCAATTTCTGCAATCAGAACTGGTTCGCCAGCATACATGAAATCAGAACTAACATGGTACATAACTGTACAATCAGATAATCAACAACAACCTCCACAACTTAGCTCAAAGCCATATATCACAACTCATTATACTTATAACGTGTATGCTTTATTGCTGTCGTATCACCAGAGTGAGATTAAACTCGCTTCTCCATAAGCTTGTGGATTACAAATCATCTGAAGTTTTAACTCTTCTTCACTTTTCTTGCATTCACCCACATAACAGTTAAGCATATTCTCTAGGCGACCAGATTTTTTTACTAAGTCCCAAATTTTTCAAAACTTTCGGCAGAGTTTCCTTTGTAATTGGGCCTATCCACCTGCAAGGGGATCACCACAACAATCCTAATAGCACGGCTACCACTTAACAAAACATCACAATGTATATCAACAACATTAATGTCAATACTACCTGTATTATATTATCAGAATCGATACAGGGACATGCGTTTTGAATCATAACACATATAAAATATCGCCAATTTAGTCTTTATGAGTCTGAACTCATACCGCCACACGTATTGGACTTAACTTTCCAACTAGGAGATAACAATATTCTTCACGTGCCCACAACTCGAGGCACACATTCAATCATAAGGGAAAATCTAACACTTAATGGCCCATCTATCATCTGGAAGTCCTTCTTCAACACTTCCAAGTCATATGGACACACCAGACTACATAATATACTCATTACGTAGCTATCTAGCCAACATTCCCACAATTAAGGACAATATTAAACATATAAGTTCATAATACCAGCTCGCAAAATTAGCACCTTGGTGCTCAAGCCATAGGCGAAGATTCGGCCTCAAGTCCTTAAGACTAGCCCAACATGAACTCACGGAGATTACATCTCACCCCTCGACCGGGGAATCACCAGCCATCAAGGCAAAAATATGTGTGGAAGGAATTTCATGAGTTATTTCACAAGCCGAATCAAATACGCACGATAAGAATCCAAGAAAGTGAAGTGTTTCCTAAAAGTTATGTAGCCTCCCGAGGACAGATACGGACGTCTACGTACCTATCTGCGAGATCCTACTAAATTGGCTCATAACCCGCGAGGCCTAGTAACCTTGGCTCTGATACCAAATTGTCATGACCCAAACCCGATCGTAATGGCACCTAATTCTAAAGCTAGGCAAGCCAGACCAACAGTCATTTTCATATTTAACAATGAGTCCCGAAACCGATAATGTAAGGAGAATTTCATAGTTTATAATAATAATAATTCAGTAATAATAGAATAATAATAATGAGAAGTGCGAAAACTGATAATAACACTCCCAAACATCAGGGGTCACGAGTCTAGAGCCTCTAAGAAGAACTGGATAATAAGAATAACTAAACGAAATACTCAAGTGTAAAAGTATATAAATAAAAACTAGAATAAGAAGAGTAGCTAGGTCATGCGAACATCAGCAGCTACCTCAACAACTCTGATAACTTTGATAAAATGAGACTGCTCAGCTATACCTCTGGCGTACTTGAATTTGCACACAAAGATGCAGAGAGTAGGGGTGAGTACTAAGTTCTCAGTGAGTAATGAGCATATAAAATGTCTGAAAATAAGAAATCAACAAAATTCCACAAAGCAAAGCTAAAACTAACAGACTGATATCCTACTACAAACCAGCAACAACAGCTAATAACAGTTAGCACAAGTAAATGACAATGCATTAATGCAATGCAATGCACATGACCGCTACAGCGCGTAGCCCGATCCATTTAACATTGACGGCGCTCACTCGGGGTGTGTACAGACTCCGAAAGGGCTCCTTCAGCCCAAGCACAATATATTTATATCATTCTCTAAGGCGTGCAGCCCAATCCATACTCAGTCCACAATATGCATATGAGCTACATAACAATTTTAATGAACCTATTTCAAATTTCCAATTCATTAATAAGGAATTACTTTAGTTATTAAATTTTCAGGAAAAGTGACTTAGCAGTTCATAATAGTGAATAAACCCAGGACTCAGATTAATAATTTTATAAATCATGCTATCAAATGATATTTATCCCCTAAGGATATTACAAGTCGGCACAAGGCCCCAAACATGACAAAAAGCCTAAATATATTCAACACAGGGTGTGTTTCAATCGCCAATATAGTATTATTCTTGTTTGGGATGGACCATGTCACAATCCCCAGTCATAACCAATCACGCACCTACCATGGGATGCGAGTCACGCTCTAAATAGCGTCACAATGTGATAAGCCGGGGTTTCAAACCCTCAGGTCATCATATATACCAACTACTCACCTCTAACCGGTCGTGGACTCGTCCACAATGCCTTTTCCTTTAGTATTGACATCCTCGTGCACCGAATCTAGTCAAAACCACAACGAATACCTAAATATGGGTCAAAGAAACATAACCCAATCAAAATACTCGAAAAGTATAATAATTCACGAAATTGGTAAAACCCGAGCCCCGGTCCCACTTCTCAAAAAATTATGAAAATCATACCAACGGGTTCTTGTCTCTCCACGAGTCCATACATATAAAGTTTATCAAAATCGGAGTTTGTTTGACCTCTCAAATTCCAACATCACACTTTCTTATGTTTCAAGCCATAACCTCCATTTTTACCCTTTATATCCTTGGTTTTTCAGTGTTTAATCAATGTTTTTACATCATAACAATATAATCCGAGTGTAAGAACTCTTACCTGATAAAATCCCACGAATTCCGTTAAAAATCGCCTCAGAAGCTTCTTCCCCTTCCAAAATTGGAAGAAAACTCGACCTGCTCATTATAGGTATACTGTTCATGCGTTTTACTGCCCCCAATGGATTTGTTGTGAAATTCTAATGAATTTAGACTTTTGAATCACTCAATTTGACAATATAGTGAAGGAGATATTTAGGTTTTAAGATTTTCAAATAATGCAGGTTTTTAATAAGCCTTCAGGGATAATTTTGTCATTAATCTGAAAATTGGGCAACCTTAGTAAAATGACCATAAATTCCTCATACGATGTCCAAATTCTATAATTCTTTTTTTCTACGGGTCCGTAATTATGATACGGATCTAATTCTTCATTCAAAATAGTAATCGGAGCTCATTTGTTCAATATGGTACCCCTTTATGTCCAAAGATTACAACCCGAAACACACTCGAGACCCGCGGGACCTCCACCAAAGGCACCAACTTATCCCAAAACATCAGCCAAACTTTTTTCAATCACCAAAACACGCATAACAACACTGTAATCATCAATTCACATCGGATTCAAGCCTAAGTTCTTCAAAAACATCCGAAACATGCATTCGATAAAAAAATCCAACCAAACGACGTCCGAATGACCTGAAATTTTGCACACACATCACAAATCACATATCGAAGCTATAGAAACTCTCGGAATTCCATTCCAACCCTCGGATCAAAATCTCACCTATCAACCGGAATTCGCCAAAATTCAACCTTAGCCAATTCAAGCCTAATTCTACACCGGACCTCCAAATTCAATTTCGATTGCGCTCCTAAGTCATAAATCATCCCTCGAAACTAGTCGAATCATCTGAAATCTATTCTGAGCCTTCTAACTCATAAGTTAACATTCGGTTGACTTTTTCAAACTAACCTTCCCATAAAGAGACTTATGGCCTCATTTCTAACCGAATTCTATCAGAATTACTTCAAATTCTCCAAATACATATAATGAAATATATAGAAGCATAAAATGGGGAAAACAGGGCAGTAACTCCCGTAACGACGAGTCGAATCGTTAAATCAGATTAACGAATGAGGATTAATTTTGATTACTTATTAATATATTATCTTACAAATTCAGAACTTCACATATTCACATTTTTACTATCACTTTTATTAAGCAGTGGTCAACAGTTGTTCAATTACTAATGAGGGACTAACAACGTCATTACATCTATTTAGCAATTTGTATATCCAAAGGACTGATTGTTAACTCAATTATTCTTAGAATAGAACCTTTAACGCTATATAAATGGAGTACAACACTCAGAACTACTGTATTTCGCAATAATGTGATAACGCTACTTTAAAATTGGCTTAAATGTTGACATATTTGACTTAATACAATAAAATATTGTTTTTATTTCTCTTTTGATTTTAATAACTAATGCTGTTAATAAAACTATATTGGCGAAAAAATATCAACGAAATATTTTTTTTAATTTTCCTTTTTGACATATATTAAATGAGATATAAATATATTAAAACTTCACTATCGAATTATAAAGACTTAAAACATTTTTGTACTAAGCTACATTTAATAAAGTCCAGTTTTCAAAAGTCCGAATCAATAGTCTAAATTAACAGTCCAAATCACAATTCAAATTATCAATCCAATACAAAATCACTGATCTATCAAATACAAATTCATTTCTAATGCTATAGCTAGTTCTAGTCTAACGATATTAGAATAAGTGTTACTGCAACAGATTCAAATATTAGCCAAATATTTCATTGCATTTGAACTTGCGGAACAACAATAGAATCAGATGTGTATCTGGAAAATTAATAGAACATTGATGAGATTCTAGGTCAAATGAATAGAAACAGGGATCAGCAATAACATCAATGCAATAAATGACAATCACAACCTCAGTAACTCCAAATTTAGACCAGCAAATAATAACAATTAGTGGAATAACCCTCAACTCAGTTAAACACAAATTCATCAGATTTTTTATCACCAGATCCATACCAAATCAACAAACAATCTTCGATTTGAAATTGAAACCAATGAAACAGTAAAAATTTCATGTTCTTCCTACTGTCTTTTTATATTTATTGAGTTTTAAATTTTAGAAGTGAGAATTTGGCATAGAAGACTAACATAAGTATTTGGGAGAGATTTCATATTGCTAAAACTTATTCAATGAGGCATATGGGTGCCTATATATAGATTTAAAAGAGGAGGGAAATTCAAACTTTGTTAATTACAAAAGTAGTCCCTCTTTTATTTCAATTTGTGCCCTTATTCTTTTGTTAGTTATTTGATTACTACCCTTTATTTATGAAGATTTACCCTGGTTCCCCTATCTAGAACATTCTACCTCTGTATCATTCCTATATTGTCCTCACTTCTATTCAGCATTCACTGAATTACCCTTTTCTTGTGCCCATATTACCCCTACTTCCTAAGGCTTATTACCTTTAAACCTTTTGTTGTACCAAACTTACCCCTGAATATGACTTGAATTTACCAACTAACCTTACTGTTTTTTTACCCTTTTACCCCCTTAAATTTGATTAATTTTCAGAATTAACTACTAATGAAATGTAAACAAACATAATCAGCTATAACCAATCGAATCAGTTAATCTAACAAGATATTCAAACTAACTATTATGAATTCAATTCTTAAAATTAACAAATTTAACCAGACAAAATTATTTCTAGAAATATCGGAATCATAAAAGATCACGAACTAATAGTTTAATCGAGAATTCAGAAACCAACAGAAAATCTTCTTATACCAATTTTATTAACCTTAATTTACTAATCATTACCACTGATTATCAATATCAATATCTAAAAGAAATTAGTTCAAACATCAAAGTCAAACAATTGCCACGAAAATCAAACAGATAAAAATAATATTAAAAATTATTAGAATCTAATTATTTAATCCTAAGAATAATATCTAAAAATTAAACCTAAAACATGCAGAAACAAATATGCGAAGAAACAAAATAAAAGAAGCAAAAAAAACATAAAAAGGAAAGAAAAAACAAGACAACCTGCAATTGGTCTAAGTCTAAACCGTATAGATGGAAGAAAAAACTCTCCCAACATCTCAACAATACCAACCTTCAACTATCATTCCTCCAAAACCACCTAACAACATTAATTGTCAAATATCATCAATACAAGAAATACCTACATCTATTACTATGATTTCTGCTATGAATATAGACCAACCACAACAATTGTTTGAATCTAGTACTCAACCGAAATCATACCTCCAAACATTAAATACTCACAACTACCAAATACCTCTCAATAATCCTGAAATTTTAAGCACTGATAATTTAGAATACACTGATGATTTAGAGGCACCTACCGATTCTTCAAATTTCATTCCTCCGTCTGTGGAGGAAAACATAGGCTTTATAAGCCTTGGGAACATGCTATAATTATCAAAGTATTTGGTCGTAAAGTGGAGCATCAGTTACTTAGACAGAAGGTGTATGCACTGTGGAAACCTACATAAAATCTTCCATTAATAGACTTAGGTTCTGATTTCTTTCTTCTAAAATTTCAAAAGGAGGAAAATAAAATTCATGCTTTATAGGGAGGTCCTTGGTTTGTTCTAAATTATTTCTTATCTATCCGGCAATGGGAGCCAAAATTTAAAGCTTCAACAACACAATTATCTTCTTCAGCTTTATGGTTGCGTTTGCCAGAATTACCTACGGATTCGACCTATAATGAGAAGGTCGAGTTTTCTTCAAATTTTGTGACGCGAAGAAGCTTATGAGGTGATTTTTAAGAGATAAATCAATGGGTAATCGCTGGAGGTAAGTTTCTTAACTCAAAAACATGATTTTATGCTAGAATTAACACCAAAATTTCTTAAATTGGGTAGAATTTGTGAAGAACTAGGGCCAAAATCATGAAAATAAATTTTTGGGTTTTGGAAGGCCATTCGAACTCTCATTTTTATAAATTTTATATGCACGGACTCGTGGCGAGATGAGAAATCTGTTGGTATTATTTTTTTGAGAAGTGGGCCCAGGGCTCGGGTTTTACCAACTTTGTGAATTGTTGCGTTTTTCGAGTAATTTTGATTGGGTTATGTTTCTTTGACCCATATTTATGTTATTATTGTGGTTTTGACTGGATTCGACACACGAGGAAGTAAATTTGAAGGAAAAAGATATCGCTGATGAGTCCACAGCCGGCTAGAGGTGAGTAGTTAGTGTATATGGTAGCCTAAGGGTTCGAAACCCCTGCTTAGCACATTGTGACGCTAGTAGGGCGTGGCTCGCACCCCATGGCAGGTGCGGGATTGATTATGATTGGGGATTGAGACTTGGTCCATCCCGTATATGAATAATATGTTATATGCGGTTGAAACGCACACTGTGTTAGATATATTTGTGGGTTTTAAGCCTGTTTGGGGCCTTGTGCCGACCTGTAGTATCCCTAGGGGATAGATATATATGTTATAGCTTGGTTTGCTTAATCACTGATCTCAGTCCTGGTTTGAAATCACCGTGTTGAATTGCTAAGTCACATGTTCTTGGAAATTAAATAAAAATTAAATTATTTTCATTATTAATGAACTGGAACCTGGAGATAAATAATTTGACTTGTTGTGTGACTCAAATGCATGTTGTGGACTCAGGATGGATCGGGATGCACGCCGCAGCAGATGATGTAAGGATCGGGCTGCACGCCGAAGCATATGATATGATATTACGCTTGGGCTGAAGGAGCCCCTCCGGAGTTTGTACACACCCCAATGAGCGCCGTCAACGTTAAATGAATCGGGCTACACGTCGTAGCGGTCATATGCATTGCATTGCATTTTTATCTGTTGAATTATCTGTGCTAATTGTGAGTTGCTGTTATTGTTAGTTCGTGGTAGGTATCGGACTGTAGTTTAGCTTTACTCTGTGATATTCTGTGGATATCCTGCTTTCAGCTATTAATATATACTTTTTACTCACTGACTACTTAGTACTCACCCTACTCCATGCACCTTTGTGTGCAGATTCAACTACCCAGGAGGGTTAGACGAGCACTCTAGCTTATCTCAGTGTTATTTCTAGTTGCTGAGGTAGCTGCCGGCATTCGCAAAACCTAGCTTCTCATTCCCTTCAGTTATTACTATATGTTTCAGACTTGAGTATTTCATTCAATACTTTTATTACTATTCAGTTTTGTTTAGAGTCTCTAGACTCGTGACCCCAGATCTTTTTGGAGTGTTATTTTGATATTAGCACTTCTAAGTATTTATTCATACTATTATTATTGGAGTGTTTATTGACTCATATATTCTTCTTGAGTTTGTCCTTTTGGGACTGATTTTCTATTTGAAAACAGTTGTTGGTCTGGCTTGCCTAGCTTTAACGTTGGGCGCCATCACGATCGGATTTGGGTCGTGACAAGTTGGTATCAGAGCCTAGGTTACTAGGCTGCGTGAGTCATGAGCCGATTTAGTAGGCTCTCGCGGATCGGTACGTAGACGTTCGTATCTATCCTCAGGAGGCTATAGAATATTTAGGAAACACTTCACTTTCTTGGAATTCTTATCGTGCATATTTGATTCAGCTTAAGAAATAACTCTTGAAATTGCTTCCACACGTCTATACACGTATGCGAGCATTCAGTAATACATCTGCATCGATGGCTGGAGATTTCCCAATCGAGGAGCGAGATGTAATCTCCGTGAGTTTATATTGGGCCAATCTGGAGGACTTGAGGCCGAATCTTTGCCTACGGCTTGAGCACCAAAGTGTTCATCATGCGAGCAAGTACTTTTAACTTATTTGTTCGGTAATGTCTTTATTAGCGAGGATGGCGGTCGGATATCCACCTGATGAGTATGCTAGCGATGTGAGGTGTATTTATGTTATCTTTGTAGTGACGAAGATGTTTGTGGGATAGTAGATGAACTGTTAAGCGATTCGTTCCTATTGTGATCTGTTATATAAGCCCAAGTTGCGGGCGCATGAAGAATATTGTCGTATCTCCTAGTTGGAAAGTTAAGTGCAATACGTGTGGTGGTATGAGTTCAGACTCAGAAAAATGAATTGGCGGTAGTTTATACGTGTTATGATTCAAATAAGTGCAACGCATGTCCCTGTATCAATTTTGATAATGTAAAACAGGTAGTATTGAGATTAATGTTGTTGATATACATTTTGATGTTTTGTTAAGTTGTAGCCATGCTGTTAGGATGGTTTTGGTGATTCTCTAACAGGTGGATTGGCCTAATCACAAAGGAAACTCTACCGTAATTTTAGAAAAATTTGGGACTTAGTAAAAATTTGGACACCTAGAAAATAGGCTTAACTGTTATATGGGTGAATGCAAGAAAAAAATGCAGAAGAGTTAAAATTCCAGATGATTTGTGTTTCCACAAGCTTATGAAAGAGCAAGTTTAATCTCATTATGGTATTACGACAAGCAATGAAGCATACACGTTATGAGTATAGTGAGTTGTGATATATGGCTTCGAGCTAAGTTGGGGAGACTGCATTGAGTAGCTAATTGCATGATTATGTGCTATGTTGGTTCTGTCTTAAAGTATACTAGCGAACCAGTTCTGACTGTAGAAATTGAGCCAAAAATGGCACGAGTGAAGGAAAAGTTCTGACAAGATGTCAAGAGATCGAACAAGCAGGAAGGAAGTTTCGATGGTTAAGATAAATTAATATCATCTTCAGCATCACCTGAGAGCGGTGTTGTGTCCTAGTTAATGATTCTTGATCGTTCTTCAGCGTTAGTGTGACCAGTGGTTTGGAGGTGCGCCTCAGATATTTGTTGTGGTAGGTTGTGGGAGTGTGTTTCAGTAGAAGATTATTTAAGTGTGGCATGCAGTCACTTAACTAGTTAAAGATGTAAACCAAGTATGAAGGTTATGATAATGTTGTTAAATTGAGGAATTCATTCCTAGAGAGCATGTGGCATATTGGGTTGTGAACTGGGGAGGATTACTCCGATTATGATGGTTGTACTTGTGTTCTATGAAGAAAATGGAAGTTATCATGGACCTTTGAAATGTTATTAGGCCAGTTCAGTGTGATGAGGTTCGGCTTGAAGTCGGTGGATAGATTTAATGTGAATAATGGCCATATACCAGGCGTTAGTGCGACCAGTGGTTTGAAGGTGCACCCCAGATATTTTTGTGGAGGTTGTGGGAGTGTGTTCCACTAGAAGATTATATAAGTGTGGCAGGCACTCACTTGACTATTTAAAGATGTAAACCAAGTATGAAGGTTATTATAGTGTCATTAAATTGAGGAATTCATGCCTAGAGGGCACGTGGCATATTGGGTTGTGAACTGGGGAGGATTACTTTGATTGTGATGGTGGTTCTTGTGTTCTATGCAGAAAATGGAAGTTCTCATGGACGTTTGAAAGGTTATTAGGCCACTTCAGTGTGATGAGGATCGTCTTGAAGTCGGTAGATACATTTAATGTGAATAATGGCCCTATACCAGGCAAGATGTGTACATTTTTGTAACGCGGTTCTCGTGGAGGAGTAGTTAGTTGATGTTTCTTTGTCGGATGTTTTGCGTAGTGATGAATTGCGCTGGGTGAGTGTGAAATGGCTTGAGAAATTGCTATATGTTAAGAATCCATGTAGGAATGACATTATATGAGCATCTTGGATTTTGAAATTCCAATTGTACATCGCACCTCAGTTGTGCTTGAGTTTTGTAGTTTATAACATTAAATATCCGTCTGGGATGATATCATGCATTTAATTCAGCATTTTTGTTATCATTCTCATTTTCCCTAGACTCTAGACTTTTTCAATTTTCTATTAAGATCACACATTCCCTAGACAGAGTTTTCTTCTCATTGTTAATTATCTCACACTCATCAATGAAGTTCAATAATAACTCATCCAACCTTTCTATAGACAAGAAGTTAATATGATGTAACGACCCGACCCGTACCTCCACGTTTTCCCCGTTTTATGCTTTTATATGTTTCATTATATGTTTTTGGAGAATTAGAAGTAAATCGGGCAGAATTCGGGTAGAAATGAGGCAATCTCTTTATGGGAAGGTTAATTTGGAAAAATCAACTGAATGTTGACCTGTGAGTTAGAAAGTTCGGAATGGATTTCTGATGATTTGACTAGTTTTGGAGGATGATTTATGACTTAGGAGAACAATCAAAATTGAATTCGGAGGTCCGGAGTAGGTTTAGGCTTGAATTGGTTAAGGTTGGATTTTGGCAAATTTCGGATGGTAGGTGAGATTTTGATCCGAGGGTCGGAATGAAATTCCTAGAGTTGTAGTAGCTCCGTTAGGTTATTTTGGATATGCGTTCAAAATGTCAGATCATTCGGAGGTGTTTAGGTCAGATTTTAGATCAAATGCAAGTTTCGAAAGTTTTAGTGTAACTTAGGCTTGAATCCCTGAGAATTCGATAATTTGTATGTTTATGATGATGTGTTTATGTTGCGAGCAAGTTTGAATGAAGTAATGGAACATATCTGTGCATTTTATTGAGGTCCCGAGGGTCTCGGGGTGAATTCGGATGGCCAACAGGCAAAATTGAGCATGCTTAATGTAGTAGAAATTGCAAAAGATTTTTACTCTATGCGATAGAATAGACAGGTCTGCGATTGCATAAAGGGTTCTGAGGGGGAGGAAATTTTTGCACTACGCGATCGCGTGAAGGAGTGTGCGATCACGTACGTTGAGACTTAACTCAGTGCATTCGCGTAAGCTTGCCTGCGATCGCGTAGAAGAGGAAGAATGTACATTGCGATCACGTGGCTAGTTCTGCGATCGCGTAGAGAGAATTTTGGGGCTTGAGATTTTGTACTATGCGATCGCATGAGAGGTATTGCGATCACATAGAAGAAGGCGTCAGGGCATAACACTTAAGTTAAATTTCATATGCGAACCCTCATAATTTTACACCATTTTCACTCCGCCAAGAGAGGTTTTTGAGCGATTTGAAGAGGGTTTTCAATGGGTATTGCTTGGAGGTAAGTCTCTTGACTAAAAAACATCTGTTTATACAAGAATCAACACTCAAATTCATAAAATTGGGTAGAAATTGTGAAGAACTAGAGCTTTGTTCTTGATAACGAATTTTTGGAATTTCAAAGGCCATTCGAACTCTATTTATGATTAATTTTATATGTACGGACTCGTGGCGAGATGAGGAATCCATTAGTATGATTTTTGGAATTTTTTCGAGAAGTGGGCCTGGGGCTCGGGTTTTACCAACTTAGTGAATTGTTGTACTTTTCGAGTATTTTTGATTGGGTTATGTTTCTTTGACACATATTTATATATTCGATGTGGTTTTGACTAGATTCGACGCACGAGGAAGTCAATACGAAAGGAAAAGGTATTGCGAATGAGTGCACGGCCGGTTAGAGGTGAGTAGTTGGTATATATGATGGCTTGAGGGAATGTGACGCTATTTAGGGCGTGACTCGGATTCCATGGCAGGTGCGGGGTTGGTTATGATTGGGGATTGTGACTTGGTCCATCCCGAACGAGAATAATACTATATTGGTGATCGAAACTAATTGTTTCAAACTCAACTATTGGGAAGAGTAGGCTCTAATAACTTTTACCCGATAGTCATTTTCCAAGGTCGATTCCTCAGAGAGCTTGATATTGGAGTCAAGTATTTGTGGAGACTAATTAAGTGATGTAGCTCCTAATTGGGCTTCTAACATTTTGGGTTTTGTAATGACCCGGCCCGTCGTTACGGGAATTTCCACCCCGTTACCTTGCATTAACATATCTTTTGCTTTTATATCAGTATTAGAACCTATCGGGTGAGTTAGGAGTGAATTGAATGGAAAATGAAGCAAATAGCATGTTTGAATGAAGTTTGAATATGGAAAGTCAACCTAGAGTTGACTATCGAGTTAGAGTGCTCGGAATCGAATTCTGATGATTCGAATAGTTTCGGGGATCATTTATGACTTAGGAGAGCAATCGGAATTGAATTTGGAGGTCCGGTGTAGTTTTAGGCTTGAATTGGCGAAGGTTGAATTTTGGCGAAATCCAAACGCTAGGTGAGATTTTGATCCGGGGGTCGGAATGGAATTTCGACAATTTCTATAGCTTCGTTATGTGATTTTGGATATGTCCGCAAATTTTCAGGTCATTCGGACGTCGTTTGATCGGGTTTTGGATTGAATGTTAGTTTTGAAAGTTTTGAAGAAACTTAGGCTTGAATCCGTGTGGAAATGGTGATTTTGATGTTTAGGATGATGTTTTTATGATTGGAACAAGTGCGTATCGTGTTTTGGAGTATGTTGGTGGTTTTCGTTGGGGTCTCGGGAGCCTCGGGATGAATTCGGGGGTCCAAACGGACCAATTTGTGCCAAAGGCACTGCTGTTTCTGCTGCAATAAATGCAGAGAATTTTTGTGCTTCGCGATCGCGAAGCTATGTATGCGATCGCGTAAGAGGAGGATGTTGAGCTCTGCGATCGCGTAGGGCAAAGCTGGGAAGCTCTGCGATCGCAAGGTTGAGTCTGCGATCGCGTAGTGTATCGGAGTGAGGCCGGAAAATTGTTCTTCGCGATCGCAGGAAGAGAGATGCGATCGCGTAAGGTCGACTGGTTGTGCATCGCGATCGCGGGTGTATTGATGCGATCGCGTAGGGTCGCTAAGTGGGTCACTATGACCGCGTCCAGGTTCACGCGATCGCGTAGAGGAAAAGTTGACAGCCCATGATTTGTGCATCGCGATCGCGTGCCCAGTGCTGCGATCGCGTAGGGTTAAATGTTCACGCAGTGAGTTAAATTGCAGAACAGAGGGTTCACGGGTTCATATACCAAAAAACATAATTTTGAGCCCTAGAGAGAAGAAATCACGGGAAAACGTTGGGAAATCATCGGGTATTCATCGGAGGTAAGTTTCTTGACTCAAAAACATCATTTTATGGTAGAATTAACATCAATCTTCATGAATTTGGGTAGAAATTGTGAAGGATTGTGGCCGAGATATTGAAAACGAAAATTTGGATTTTGAAAGGCCAACCGAACTCCGATTTTGGTAAATTTTATATGTATGGACTCGTGGCGAGACGAGGGTTCTGGAAATATGAGTTTCGAAATTTTTCGAGATGTGGGCCCGGGGCTCGGGTTTTGCAAATTTCGTGATTTTTGATAGTTTTCGATTTCTTTCGATTGGGTTATGTTCCATTAGCCTATTTTGATATGTTTGTGCTGATTTGTGCTAGTTTTGACATGCGTGGATGCCGGTTCGAGGAGCTAAGGCGTCGAGGGCATGAGTTTTCGTCGGTTCGAGGTGGGTAATACTTGTAAATGATGTCATGAGGGTTAGTAAACCCCGGACCTGCACATCTTAGTGTTGTGTCGAGGTGACTTGCAGGCCGGATAACGGGCGTGGGGTAGAGCACCATTGGGAATTGTGACTTGGTCCGTCCCGCATAATAAATAATAACACCTAATTGTTGAAATGAATTGGACTAATTATCATGCTTGGGCTTCGTGCCGATTATTTGGATCCTTCAGGGATTGGTATTATTGTCTTGATAACACCGTGCATATTTTATTCTAAATTTAAGGTTTTAAATGGTATTTTTCTATTCAGCATTTTTATAAGGTTATGAAAAACTTGAACAAGGTCTTAATAACATTTTTTTTAGTTGTGAGCTAATATGATATTGTTTCCCGTAGAGCTTTCTTGATTATTTGTTAGACTGATTGGGGCCGAGGGCCATATGTTAGGGCATGACAATTTATGTGAGCATATGCATACACATGCATGGATCGGACTGCACGCCGCAGTGGTATACGGATCGGGTTGCGCGCCGCAGCAGGTGTGATATTAATATTGTGCTTGGGCTGTAGGAGCCCCTCCGAAGTCTGAACCCCCACAGTGAGCACGAGTACCCAAATTGGATCGGGCTACACGCCGTAGAGGTCATATGCATTGCATGGCATACATACATTGGTTTACATGTACTACGTGGCATAACATTCAGCACTCATACATTACTGGCACACATGCATTAGTTGCCTTATTGACCAGATCTCCTGGTGTAAATTGATAAGGAGTGCTGAGCCCGAGGGGCTGATTTGAGTGCGGACTTGCACTGCTTGAGAGTGTATCCAGGTATTGGTATATTATCATGAAAGAAAGTAGCTAAAAATCGAGATTTCTAAATAATCTACTCACATATGCTAGAAAGGGATAAAAAGATAGTTCTGTATTGTGTAGCATGAGATAGTGCCTATCGTGGTTTTCTTCCCTTCAACATTATTTACTTTTATTACTACTGAGTTGGAAGTACTCACACCCGACTCCTTGCACCTTGTGTGCAGATCCAGGTACATCATAGCAGGGCTGATTCTATTACGGTTCGGGAGTGCTTCTGGACAATCGAGGTAGCTGCCAGCGTTCGCAGGACCTGATTCTCTAGTTTGTCCATATTTTGTTCTGACCATCCCACAGTTGTGCACAGTTATATTTGCTATTTACACTTTGTATTCTCTGTAGAGGCTCATGAATCTTGACCCTTCGGTCTATGGGAGTTGGTATGCATTGGGACTTGGTTCCCCTGTTTCGATATATCCATCACTGTTATTTTACAATTGTTATGCCTAAATGGGATAAGGCGAGCTCATAGCTCTTTGATTGTTGTTGATAGGTCGGGCTGGCCTAGCAGTGTGCTGGGCGCCATCACGACCGGATTTGGGGTCGTGACAAGTTGGTATTAGAGCCTAGGTTTACTAGGCCTCGTGAGTCTTGAGCCGGTTAGTAGAGTCTTGTGGATCGGTACGGGGACGCCTGTACTTATCCTCGGGAGGCTGCGAACCTTTAGGAAACACTCCAAACTTCTTGGAATTCTTATCGTGCGTACTTGATTCAGATTGAGATATATCATTTTGAAACTCCTTCCGCACGTCTGAGTACGCTTCGAGCGCCCAGTAATATAATTGACTTATGGCTTGCAATTCCCCGGTCGAGGGGCGAGATATAATCTCCATGAGTTCATGTTGGGCCAGTCGGGAGGACTTGAGGCCGGATCCTTGTCTATGGCTTGAGCACCAAGGTACTAATTTCGCGAGCCGGTATTATGAAGTTCATACGATCGGTATTGATCTTTATTGTGATTTGATATGTAGCCCTAGCTATGGGCGTGAGAAATATTTCCATCGCCTCTTAATTGGAAGGTAAAGTGCCTTATGTGTAGTGGAACGAGTTCAAACTCGGGAAGACTAAAATGATTATGCTATGTGTATCCTGGTGGAAGGTATTGTGCTGAAATGCTAAATTGAGGCGAGGTAGGTGGATTGATTCTCATGTGTAATTGAAAGGTAGTTGATGTGTTATGATTCGAGCAGGTACAACGCATGTTCATGTACCAATTATGATAATATGAATTGCGTAGTATTGAGATTTAATATTGTTGAAATACATTGTGATGTCTTGTTGAGCTGTGAATGTATTGCTAGGATGGTTTTGGTGATTCTATGGCAGGTGGATAGGCCAAATTACAAAGGAAACTCTGCCGAAATTTTTGGAAAATTTGGGACTTAGAAAGATTTATGTTACCTTAAGAGAGTGGGCTTATTGGTGGTGTGTGTATAAATGTAAGAATTGCAGAAGGGTTAAGGTCTCTGATGATTCGAGTCTCTGTCAAGGCTTGTAAATGACTTGAGTTTAATCTCATTGTAACATTTCGGCATCACTTGAGTAATAATGACATGAGTGGTTAAAAATGCTTTGATGAATGGCTTCGAGCTAAGTTGGGGAGGTTGCTATTGATTAACCTGATTGCACTATTGTGTGCTATGTTGATTCTGTCTTTAAGTATGTTGGGAAGATTCCGACAAGGTTATGGCGCTTCGTAGATGTGAAGAAATACTAGGATGTTTTGAACTACTGTTGGTAGAGAATGTTCGGTGTATAGAAAGGAAAGATGGCTCATTGTATCCTGTAAGTAATCATGTTCTGCGATGTCAGATTTCTAACAAAACACGAGTGGTTCTACTCAATGGGACAGTTGAATTACAGCTGAATAAGGGTGAATGATGCCCGAGAATGGTTTTGCAGTGTTCAAGATTTTGCTTGTAACAGTCAGGTGCCTTAAGATTTGTGTATGTGGCTAAAGATGGTGGTTTCGTTAGAGAAGATCAAGGCTTGTGTTATATCATGTGAGGGATGGGATTCTACGTATCCGTATTGGGAAGTAATGATAACAATTTAAAAATCGCGGGAAGTTCATCAAAATAAAGTGTGGTAGAACGTGGTACTTCTGGGAACACTGAAAGAGTATTCAGTGGCCTATGGGTCTTAGACAGTATGGTCTTGTGTACGAGTCTTGTGTGGCAAAAAGGGTTGAGGCATTGTCGTACTACAGTAAAGACTGATATGAAATTAGAGATGAATCAGAAAGGAAACTGGGTAAATGGAACAACTTGTTAATAAACTGAAGCGGTATGATAAGGAATACGATTAATTCATGGTATGTGTTTGAAGTGACGAGTCTTGCAGATATTGTGCAGCAAAGCTTTTGAGTGCTGGCAGTTGTGTAACTTGATATGGGTATAAGGACTCAGTCCTGGCGGTTTAATTTATGCAATGTAATTGGGAGAAAGAGTTTGCGATGTGTTATACCGTGGTTTGAAAATGAGTGTATTTTTCCTGTTGGTATGCAAGGTTGGGAATGTGTAATGAGTTTTCTCTATATGGGATCATGAAAGCCCTTGACGAGTTGAGTGCGCCGATGTTTGTGGCGTAGGAAAGGAATATTAATTTCCATGTTATCTTAGGGTGGTGTGGCATATGCGATGTGTGATGGAAAGTTGATAATGGTATATTCTTGGTTTTGAGATCAGTTCATAATATATGGGAAGTCAATAAAATTATTGAGCAGCGCGGACAGCTGCAGGTGTATTAAGAATCGATCTTTCTGATGATTTAAGAAAATGGTACTGCTATTCTAATAATTTGGCAGGGAATATGGTCCAAAAGGGACAAGGTAATGTAAACTGATAATATCTAATGGCATGATGGTATTCTCTTGTGGGATCGACTGTAATAATTGAGTCGTTGATGGCATAGTGAAATTTTTGAATGGCTTTCGTGGAACGAATGGGCGCTTGATATGCGTTATGTATTCGTACGGTGGAGTGTGGAACCAGATATAGCGATTCATGTGTTATATATGTGTTGGAGACTAGAAGTTCTCGTAATCCGCCTATGCAATGGTTGTATATCGTGTGTATCAGCACCGTTTAGCTCTTAGCTTGATATGATGAATTTGGGTTATGATACCTTATTTCAGGCTGGTTGACATAAGCCAGGTCATCTAGACTAATGTGATATGGGCTATGTCGGAAAATGGCACAAATTGCGTAGCAGAGAGCATCAGAGTATGCTCCAACAGAGTAGTTGTACCCAGGACCAACGGACGGCTGGTAGGCATTGCTTTGTTAGTTGGACCTTAGTGGCGGATGTCAGTGTAGAGGTATCTACCATTGATTCAGTTCCAGTATTGAGAAACGTTGTCGGATGCGTTTCATGTGGCCGAGCTTGAGGCTATATATATATATGTTTGCTGTAATGAGAAAATTCGACTCGATATGCATTTCCGTTTTGCGAGATTTATGCGTGGATCGGGTGGCACGCCGCCACGGGTTATTTGGATCGGGTGGCACGCTGCCACATGTATGGTATCTGGATCGGGTGGCACGCCGCCACGGGTATGTCATTGGAACGGGTTGCACGCTGCAACAGAATATTGTGAAAATATAGTTAGTTATATGCTACCTGGTATACAATACTTCCTCGCTTCTGAGGAAAAGTCCGTTTTGAGTATCGCTTGGCGAATGGCACATTGGTTGTGTCCTTTTAGGATTTAATAGCATACGTTAATTGTTTCACCGTGGATAAGGTTGATTGCTTGGGTTCAAGACCTAGATCTGTGCGTGGCTAACCGTTTGAGCTTAGTGTCTTGAGGTGCTTCATGAGTAATAATGTTGGGATAGAATCACGAGTCTTGGCAAGGCCACGTGATGTTATGACCTCTCGAGAAGGATTCGGGTACTCTATTTCTATAATGCGAGACGCGATCTCAGTTCTATGTTATGATGGCACAGAGGAATTGAATTGCAGCTCTTTTACTGGAGACAGTTATCATGATTTGAGCTGTCATGATTCTAGTGTGTGCGGACGTTTCTATTGGAGCCTATGTTGTGCTCGTCACGGCTTAGGCCGGTGGTTGAGATGTCATGTCACCGGTGTGGTGTGTTATGATCGAAATGACCATTGGAGTCATTAATGAATACGAGCATATTGGATCTTAGCTTGTTAGAAAGGTAAAAATCGAGGTTTGGCTCCGAAACATTTTGTGGTACCGGTTTTAAAAGGGAAATAGATTAACGAATGGTTAACCTGAGAGATGGGTTCGGTATATCGCGTGCTTCAGCTGCCGTTGGCAGGATATGGAGGTGTTGGAATAAGACTCTATCTAATGAAAGAGGTTTTTAGCTAGTATTTGGTTATTGTGGCCAATTGTTGTGATTAGAGACTATCGTCTCGAGTGATTGGGTTGTCGATACATCATATGATCTCACCCGGAGTAGTGAATATGGGTTATTGCAGTGGATTCGAGTGTATCCTGAGTATAGGCATGAGATTGGCAATTGGCATATGATTTCAGAGAAAGTACAATGTGATTTATGGTTCAGATGGTCCGTGAAATTTTGACTATATGGTGTTTTCGGACTTATGTGAGATAGGGTGACGTATGATCGCCTGAAATTATGCTTGGTAAGGTCATTCAGCTATTGGGTGGCTTCTAGTACAACTCCGAGTCCGCTCGAGGACGAGCGTTTGTTTAAGTTGGGGAGAATGTAACGACCCGGCCCGTCGTTACGGAAATTTCCACCCCGTTACCTTGCATTAACATATCTTATGCTTTTATATCAGTGTTAGAACCTATCGGGTGAGTTAGGAGTGAATTGAATGGAAAATGAAGCAAATAGCATGTTTGAAGGAAGTTTGAATATGGAAAGTCAACCTAGAGTTGACTATCGAGTTAGAGTGCTCGGAATCGGATTCTGATGATTCGACTAGTTTCGGGGGATCATTTATGACTTAGGAGAGCAATCGGAATTGAATTTGGAGGTCCGGTGTAGTTTTAGGCTTGAATTGGCGAAGGTTGAATTTTGGCGAAATCCGAACGGTATGTGAGATTTTGATCCGGGGGTCGGAATGGAATTCTGACAATTCTTGTAGCTTCGTTATGCGATTTTGGATATGTCCGCAAATTTTCAGGTCATTCGGACGTCGTTTGATCGGGTTTTGGATTGAATGTTAGTTTTGAAAGTTTTGAAGAAACTTAGGCTTGAATCCGTGTGGAAATGGTGATTTTGATGTTTAGGATGATGTTTTTATGATTGGAACAAGTTCGTATCGTGTTTTGGAGTATGTTGGTGGTTTTCGTTGGGGTCCCGGGAGCCTCGGGATGAATTCGGGGGTCCAAACGGACCAATTTGTGCCAAAGGCACTACTGTTTCTGCTGCAATAAATGCAGAGAATTTTTGTGCTTCGCGATCGCGAAGCTATGTATGCGATCGCGTAAGAGGAGGATGTTGAGCTCTGCGATCGCGTAGGGCAAAGCTGGGAAGCTCTGCGATCGCAAGGTTGAGTCTGCGATCGCGTAGTGTATCGGAGTGAGGCCGAAAAATTGTTCTTCGCGATCGCGGGAATAGAGATGCGATCGCGTAAGGTCGACTGGTTGTGCATCGCGATCGCGGGTGTATTGATGCGATCGCGTAAGGTCGCTAAGTGGGTCACTGCGACCGCGTCCAGGTTCACGCGATCGCGTAGAGGAAAAGTTGACAGCCCAGGATTTATGCATCGCGATCGCGAGCCCAGTGCTGCGATCGCGTAGGGTTAAATGTTCAGGCGGTGAGTTAAATTGCAGAACAGAGGGTTCACGGGTTCATATACCAAAAAACATAATTTTGAGCCCTAGAGTGAAGAAATCACGGAAAAACGCTGGGAAATCATCGGGTATTCATCGGAGGTAAGTTTCTTGACTCAAAAACATCATTTTATGGTAGAATTAACATCAATCTTCATGAATTTGGGTAGAAATTGTGAAGGATTGTGGCCTAGATATTGAAAACGAAAATTTGGGTTTTGAAAGGCCAACCGAACTCCGATTTTGGTAAATTTTATATGTATGGACTCGTGGCGAGACGAGGGTTCTGGAAATATGAGTTTCAAAATTTTTTGAGATGTGGGCCCGGGGCTCGGGTTTTGCAAATTTCGTGATTTTTGATAGTTTTCGATTTCTTTCGATTGGGTTATGTTCCATTAGCCTATTTTGATATGTTTGTGCTAATTTGTGCTAGATTTGACGTGCGTGGATGCCGGTTCGAGGAGCTAAGATGTCTAGGGCATGAGTTTTCGTCGGTTCGAGGTGGGTAATACTTGTAAATGAAGTCCTGAGGGTTAGTAAACCCCGGACTTGCACATCTTAGTACTGTGTCGAGGTGACTTGCACGCCGGATAATGGGCGTGGGGTAGAGATCATTGGGGATTGTGACTTGGTCCGTCCCGCGTAATAAATAATAACACCTAATTGTTGAAATGAATTGGACTAATTATCATGCTTGGGCTTCGTGCCGATTATTTGGATTCTTTAGGGATTGGTATCATTGTCTTGATAACACCGTGCATATTTTATTCTAAATTTAAGGTTTTAAATGGTATTTTGCTATTCCGCATTTTTATAAGGTTATGAAAAACTTGAACAAGGTCTTAATAACATTTTTTTTAGCTGTGAGCTAATATGATATTATTGCCCGTAGGGCTTTCTTGATTATTTGTTAGACTGATTGGGGCCGAGGGCCATATGTTAGGGCATGACAATTTATGTGATCATATGCATACACATGCATGGATCGGACTGCACGCCGCAGTGGTATACGGATCGGGCTGCGCGCCGCAGCAGGTGTGATATTAATATTGTGCTTGGGCTGTAGGAGCCCCTCCGGAGTCTGAACCCCCACAGTGAGCACGGGTACCCAAATTGGATCGGGCTACACGCCGTAGAGGTCATATGCATTGCATGGCATACATACATTGGTTTACGTGTACTACGTGGCATAACATTCAACACTCATACATTACTGGCACACATGCATTAGTTGCCTTATTGACCAGATCTCCCGGTGTAAATTGATAAGGAGTGCTGAGCCCGAGGGGCTGATTTGAGTGCGGACTTGCACTGCTTGAGAGTGTATCCAGGTATTGGTATATTATCATGAAAGAAAGTAGCTAAAAATCGAGATTTCTAAATAATCTACTCACATATGCTAGAAAGGGATAAAAAGATAGTTCTGTATTGTGTAGCATGAGATAGTGCCTATCGTGGTTTTCTTCCCTTCAACATTATTTACTTCTTATTACTGCTGAGTTGGAGGTACTCACACCCGACTCCGTGCACCTTGTGTGCAGATCCAGGTACATCATAGCAGGGCTAATTCTATTACGGTTCGGGAGTGCTTCTGGACAATCGAGGTAGCTGCCAGCGTTTGCAGGACCTGATTCTCCAGTTTGTCTATATTTTGTTCCGACCATCCCACAGTTGTGCACAGTTATATTTGCTATTTACACTTTGTATACTCTGTAGAGGCTCATGACTCTTGACCCTTCGGTCTATGGGAGTTGGTATGCGTTGGGACTTGGTTCCCCTGTTTCGATATATCCATCACTGTTATTTTACAATTGTTATGCTTAAATGGGATAAGGCGAGCTCATAGCTCTTTGATTGTTGTTGATTGGTCGGGCTGGCCTAGCAGTGTGCTGGGCGCCATCACGACCGGATTTGGGGTCGTGACTATGTTCCTTTGATACATATTTATATAGTCGATGTGGTTTTGACTAGATTCGCCACACGAGGAGGTCAATACGAAAGGAAAAGGTATTGCGAATAAGTGCACGGCCGGTTAGAGGTGAGTAGTTGGTATATATGATGGCCTTAGGGAATGTGACGCTATTTCGGGCGTGACTCGCATTCCATGGCAGGTGCGGGGTTGGTTATGATTGGGGATTGTGACTTGGTCCATCCCGAACGAGAATAATACTATATTGGCGATTGAAACTGATTGTTTCAAACTCAACTCTTAGGAAGAGTAGGCTCTAATAACTTTTACCCGATAGTGATTTTCCAAGGTCAATTCCTCAGAGAGCTTGATATTGGAGTCAAGTATTTATGGAGACTAATTAAGTGATGTAGCTCCTAATTGGGCTTCTAACATTTTGGGTTTCTTCAATTATCAACTAATGATTTTTAACTACAATTATAACTAGAGTTGCTAAATGATAACAATAAGTTGTGTGCAAATAGGAAAAAGCAATAGGGTCGTAGCACTTGCCTAGGTGGCTAATTAACAGGTAATAAATATAAATGTAAGGATGATAACATGGGATACATAGCTAATAGTTGCACTTAACTCTCACTCTAACACCTCTCAGTAGAGACAGTGATTTTGCCCAATTGGCTCTCTCGAGACCAATTGAGTAGGCTAATAAGCCCGAGCAACTAATGGTTCAGGTAGGGTGATTACTCTCTCAAGGTTTAACCCATTACTTGGGACTACCATTCTCATGGATCCATCCCAAATTCCTATTGGATTGATTGAGAGGACTTAGACTCTCTTTCTCAAGCAAGATCCCAATCCACTACGCTAGACTTAGTGTTTGCAACCCGCAAATGTTTGTTAAAACATACAAACAACCCAAATACTACACACCCAATATCATCCAAACATTAATCAACAACACCCATTCATTATCCACACTAGGATTGAGCCACAACCCTAGCTAATGGGTTTAGCTACTCATGGAGTCAATAGAAAAAGAAGAAATAATGGTAAAGAATGACATAATATTGAATTAGAAATCAACTACAATTAATTCCACGTTCAAAACCAGTCAAAATAGCATAAATAGGCACAAATATGTTGCCTCGTGCTCACCTTCACGTACACTGCATAAAACTTAACCTAAAAAGGTAAAATATTCTATTCATACAACCCCAGGAAAATTTGGACAAAAATACCCCTAAGGGTCTATTGCGGACCACATGAAAATGACATGCGGCCACATAGGGTAAAAGGTCCTCCAAATTTAGTCCTCTTAGTCAAGAACGCGAACCGCAATAGAATAACATGCGGTTGCATGGGTTAAGTCACGCAGATCGCACACAAATGATATGCGGCCGCTCTGTTGAATAAGAAGGACTGTGTGAAAATGCTGCGCGGCCGTACTGCAGTCTTCTCTTCCATGTTGGGTCTCTGATCACGCCTCCATGAAAACCGCACTATTTTGGAGTGCAGCCGGGTGGGATATGTGCCTTAGAATATTTTTCTTGCCCTCAACATCGCGTATCGCGTAGAATTGGATGCGGTCCGCGTGAGATATTCCTCCATTTTTCAACTTTCTGATTCTCGCCCGTGCATCCGCATAGCAAATCAGTGCGAACCGCACAAGGTTCTTGACTTAGTAGTTTTCCTAGTCTTCTTGTGCGGTCGCATGGGATTTGTGTGTGGTCCGCAATGGCCTCCTAGCTCCCATTTTAGTTTCTCTCTTTATGCTTGGCAGATTTCACTCCTTTATGAGTCGATTTGTGATTTTTGACATCTAACTACTCAAACCTGCAATCAAGCACAATTTGTAAGTAATTGAGGACAGAATTATGTTAATTTATTCAAAAATCTTAGGCAAAGATGGGTATAAATCATGTAATAATCATATTTATCAACTCCCCAAACTCAAACCTTTGCTTGTCCTCAAGCAAACAAGACAAGACCTACCCTTCAATGAAAAACATCCAAGAAATTCCTGCTTTGTCCTAGGGGTAACCTCAATTGCATCAACTGGGACTAACAATTGCCCTCAATGCAAATGCATCATCAACACGTTTAAATCTTTGAAAACATTGTGGATCAAGTGCGACACATTTCATCACTGAACCTTTTGCAAGTACCGTGGTCATTGTGGATTGCAAACTTACACATCCCCGACTCTCCCTAAGTGAACCTCACCATTTAGTGTATTGGCACACACATTGAGGTGGAAGGAATTCTCGCTCATCACTCTCAAAGAAGATACCCTAAGTCCGACTCTAGGTACCATATGCTTGCCCTTCATGTAAGTATCCACTAATGAGAGCTTCCCTTAACTCGAGATCATATAGGGCTTTTGAGGAGTCATTGTGAAGGCTTTTGGGTAATGGTGGGATATGCTTAGTTTACATGAGTTCACTCTTCACTTAAACACTTCTTTTGGTGCGCTTTGGCATACCTTATTTGAGTAATCCTTCTTGAAAGGGGTTAGAGGGACTCCATGTCACTCTTTCTTGTGCCCTTCAAGACATTTTCTCCTTTTTGTTCACCTTTTTCACATCGTTTTTCCTTTGCTTGATAACTTTCGGTTCCCTTTTTGGATTTCATTCACTTTTGCCTTTCTTTTGCTTATTCTCTTTGTCGTTGCCTTTTTTCTTTTTCTTTTTGCTTTCATTCCTTTTTATCTCATTGGTGCCTTTCTTGCCTCTCCCCTAAACTTAGATATTTTCCATTACTTAAGGGAAGACTCGGCTGCCAAGAGAGAGTTTCATCAAAATGGGTATAGGCTTGTAACACTTGGTTCATGAAAGAAATAGTTCAAGGCTCAAAAGGGGTGAACTAGGGATCATTCTATTGGTGGTTCATGAAAAGGATCAATAGGATATTGTTGGATCAAGGATAGCCTACAATCACTTCACGAGTCAAGTTTCACCCATAATTTCGCCTCAACAAACATTCGGGGAAAGTTCTAGACCATTTGCACAGAACATGGGCTCACAAAGTAAGTCCTCACCACATATACACTCAAGGATTGCCATGAATAGAGTCAAGGTCCCAAAATAACCTTTAGTATACTTCAAGCACATAACTGTTCAAGATAGCCTTATGATGATTATTTGGTCAACGCAAGAGTCTCAAGGCCACAACTTTAACCTTCCTAAACACAACGCAATGCCCTTGACCATGAGATCAAGGGCAAATGTGCTAGGCCCAAGTGAAGCTTTTCTTGAGGTACCCTTAACTACAAAATACTTGAAGAAAAATAAAGAAAACATGAAAAACTGACCCGACCCTTAAGAAAGTTGTCACACTATCTATCATTGGGAAGAGCACCCGATTCACACAACAAACTACCATTGGAAAGAACCGTGGCATAAAGAAAACTAAGGGCTTATTTTAATATCCAAGACAAAAACTAAAACAAGGCCACGAGCCTAACCTTGCAACTATCATGATAAATCTAACAAAAATAACAAAACCAAAGAAAAACCATCAACCACCAACCAAATGAATATGTACACCAAGATAGTAGAATATACAACTAAAGAGATTCAAAATTAAAGTTTATATACAATCCAACTATGTCTACGAATGTACTGAAAAGAAAGACAGATTGAAAAATATATACAATCATCTAGTTTAACCAAAAAACGTAGGGCCACACCCCTATGAATAAAAGCTAGCATTGTCCCCAATGCTAACTACCAAATATAACATCTAAAAGGAAACAACAAGGGATATAGTAAATGGCCCCTCAAGCCTCATCTGCCTGTGCATGCTGCTCAGTGGCTCCCACGACCTGTGTGTCAACAGAGACCTCAGACTGGTCCCCAGCCTGCTGCTGTGCTACTAGGACGGGTGCTGGAGGCTCATCTTACTATGCAGGAGGCTCATCTGACTGAGTATGAGGGGGATCTGACCGTGTAGGAGGAGGATCCTCACGCTCAGTGGCTAAGGTAATCATAACTCCCTCAGTGTTGGGGAGTTTCTTCTTCTTCCTGGGCCGAAGCTCCTGAGTTGGTGGCTGCTCGGTGGGGGTCTCCATAACAGGCTCCTCAAATAAAAAGTCTAGTGGCAGCTGATCCACCACTAGCCTGTCCACCTGCGTCCTTAATGCTGCTACCTCCTCCTTGGAGGGTTTGGTCTTCTTGAGCTTTCTATGCTACTTTGCCAAGCTCTTTAGTGCTTTGCTGTGCTCGCCAACTGACTTAGCAAAGGAATCCTGCTTCTTCATCATTGCTTCCAGGTTTTACAGGATTTTCTTCAAGGTGTCTTCGATTGAAGCAGGTACCTCAATCGTCACTGGTGCTCTCATGGCCTGAACCGCTACTGTCAAGGTGGACAACTTGGATGTCGCAGCCGACATCCAGTTGTTCAAACTGGCTAGTAAATGGGTGAGCTAGTTGGATGTGAACCTGTGAGTCTTGGAAACTAGAACTAGTGGCTCATCAGGATAAGAAGATGGTGCTGAAGAAGACCATGGGGGCACCAAGCTAATGCCAATGAGCTGTACCAAAACAGTTGGCTCTTAAGACTGGCCAACTATGGAGAAAGTGGATGCCTGACCTTTCTTCGCACTCTTCGAGTTGTCAGGGCCCTTTTGATCATACCAAGAGTTGGGGCTCACTGGTTGGACCTTCAAATCAAACTTTTTCTTCTGTACCTCTAACTCTTGGAAATACATGGTCAGTGTGTTTGGGAAGGGGTAGTTGGTTTTGGTCTCATTCCCAACAGTTGAGATCACCCTCTGCGTGATATTTCCCACATTCAATATGAACCCCGCCATGATGGAAGCAACAAGGACAGCACGATCAATGGCAACAGAATGGTCGTGTGTGGTCGGGTCAAGCCGATTACACATGAATGTCAACCACCCTTTTCCTTCAAAGCTGAGGGTGTTCCTATATATCTTTTCTTGAGCCCGAAGCCATATTGGCACTGTACCTGGAGGTGCTAAGATTTCAGCTAATCATGGGCGAGCTTCTTCTTTCAGTGCCAACTTCTCCAGGTATTGAGACTCATCTTCCTCAGCAAATCCCAAAAAGTCATTCAGAGATTTTCCTTCAAAAAGCACTACCTTGTCCCTCACCTTGGTAGTTATAGATCCCCGAACGATATGGTAGATGTTGGTGTAGAATTCTTTTAACATGTGCTCATTTACCAACTCTACCCGTTCTTTGAAGAAGCCCCAACCTGCCCTCGTATGGAATTGAGCTTGAACATGATAGTTGTGAGGGAGTAGGTTGAGCCCTAACACACAGAATTCACTATCTATATCCCAGTCAATTAAAAATAAAAAGAATGGAGAATTTAAGAAGTTATTCTCTCATCAATTAACTTAACTAAAAATAAAACTAATGTGAATTAACAGATATAGAGGTGAAACGTTTCCAAAAATGAAGACTAGTTTGATGTGTGTGCAGCTCTGGGTATATGAACAGTAAAAAAATTTATTTTAAGAGTGAATAGTGCGAAAAGGATTAAAGGTTGCCTTAGGCCTCTATTTATAGAGAACTGTGGGGCCCATAACTTACCGACCTGCGCGACCGCACACTTTTGGCATGCGGACCGCGTAGGATTTTTCCAACCTTTGTTTCTTAAGTCAGCCCATGCGGACCGCACTGATTTGGTATGTGGCCGCATGGGAAACTTCAGAGGAGCTCCTTTGCATTATTTTCATGCGGGCCGCACTGATTTAATGTGCGGCTGCATGAGCAGCTTCAGAGAATTGATTATCCCACAAGTTTCACGTGAACCACACTGTTTTGGTGTGCGGCCGCGTAGGCAAACTTTAGAACAACTGCTAGTGAGTCCAATCTCACGCGGACCGCACAAAAATGGTTATGCGGCCGAGTGGAAACTGGAGAGATACTGTCCAATTTTTATTTTCACAAATCCTACTCTACAATTTGAAAATTGAAGAAACATAAAAGACATGGGTTGCCTCCCAAGAAGCGCCTGATTTAACATCGCGGCACGATGCGGGTTACCATCATCTCTACTTCAAATAAATGAGTGCCACCACGTGGATATCATCAACTTTTCCCAAATAATGCTTGACTCGATGCCCGTTAACCCAGAATATTTCACCATTTTTGTTCTTGAGATGAAGGGCACCGAAAGGAGTTACACAAACAACTTCAAAGGGCCCACTCCATTTGGACTTGAGTTTCCCTGGGAACAACCTCAGCCTTGAGTTGAAGAGAAGGACCATATCACCAACTCTGAATTCCTTGCCCCTAGCATATTTATCATGCAAGTACTTCATTTTGTCCTTGTACAAAGATGAGCTTGACTAAGCATGAAAACGAAATTCGTCAAGCTCATTCAATTGGTCCACACGGAGATTGGCTGCAACATCCCATTCCAAATTCAACTTCTTTAAATCCCACATCGTCGTGTGCTCTAGCTCCACCGGAAGATGACAAGCCTTACCAAATACCAACCGATATGGAGACATACCAATTGGATTTTTGTAAGTTGTCCTATAGGCCCAAAGAGCATCATCCAACTTCTTTGACCAATCGGTCCTATTTGCATTTACTGTTTTGGACAAAATACTCTTGATCTCCCTATTAGAAACCTCCATTTGACCACTTGCATGGGGATGGTATGGAGTAGTCACTTTGTGGGTAACTCCATATTTAGTGAGCAAAGAGTCGAAAGCCTTGTTGCAAAAATGGGACCCCCCATCACTAATGATAGCACGAAGGGTTCCCAATCTAGTGAAAATCTGCTTCTTCAAGAATACCACAACACTCCGGGCTTCATTGTTGGGTAGAGCCACGACTTCCACCCATTTAGAGACATAATCTACCACCACAAGAATGTACGTGTTTCCACAAGAGCTAACAAACGGGCCCATGAAGTCAATACCCCAAACATAAAAAATATCAACTTCCAAAATGGTGTTAAGATGCATCTCATCTTTGTTAGAAATCCCGCCGGCTCGTTGACATGCATCACACCTCTTTACTAAATCGCTTGTATCTTGAAACAAGGTGGGCCAATAGAAAACCGCAACATAGAATTTTAGATGCCATTCTCACCCCCCCCCCCCCATGATGACTACCATAAGGGGAAGAGTGGCACGCTTCCAATATGCTCTATTGTTCTTCTTCCGGGACACAACGACGAATCACCACATCGGTGCAAATTTTGAACAAATATGGCTCATCCCAATAGAAATCCAAACTATCCCGCTTGAGCTTCTTCCTTTGGTTAGAATAGAGCTTATAGGGGATGATGCTGGTCACAAGATAATTGGCGACACCCGCAAACCATGGCATATCATGTATGGACACTGCAAGGAGTTGTTCATCCGGAAAAGCATCATTAATCTCAACTCCATTGCTTGGTCTTCCTTCTTCCTCAAGCCGGGACAAGTGATCCGCAACTTGATTTTCACTCCTCTTTCTATCAATAATCTCAAGATCAAATTCTTGCAAAAGTAACACCCATCTCATAAATCTTGCTTTTGAGTCTTTCTTTGTCATCAAGTATCTAAGGGCCGCATGATCGGTATGAATAATCACCTTGGCTCCCATAATGTATGGGCGAAAATTCTCCATGGCAAAAACAATAGCTAGCAATTTCTTCTCGGTAACCGTATAATTCCTTTGAGCCTCATTCATTGTCTTACTTGCATAGTACACTAGGTGGAACATCTTGTTAATTCTTTGACCTAACACCGCACCAACCGCCACATCACTAGCGTCACACATTAATTCAAATGGCAACTCCCAATTTGGTGAGGTGATAATGGGAGTGGTATTTAACATATGCTTTAACAATTCAAAAGATTCCATGCACCTTTCATCGAACACAAGCTTCACGTCCTTCCCCAACAGCTTGCACAATGGGTTCATGACCTTTGAGAAATCCTTGATGAAATGCCGGTAGAATCTGGCATGACCTAAGAAATTCCTCACCCCCTTGACAGAGGTGGGGGGAGGTAGCCTCGAGACGACTTCTATTTTTTCTTTGTCAACTTCAATGCCATTCTTCGAAATTTTATGCCCCAAAACGATTCCTTCTTGCACCATAAAATGACATTTCTCCCAATTTTGCACAAGATTTGTCTCTTCGCATCTCTTCAACACTTTGTCCAAATTTCCCAAGCATTCATCAAAAAAATCCCCCACTACACTGAAATCATCCATGAACACTTCCAATATGTCCTCCACAATGTCGGTGAAGATGGCCATCATGCATCGCTGAAAGGTTGCGGGTGCATTTCAAAGTCCAAACGACATCCTTGAGAATGCGAAAGTGCCATATAAACAAGTGAATGTTGTCTTTTCTTGGTCTTATAGGGCAATGAGAATTTGGTTATACCCTGAGTAGCCATCAAGGGAGCAATAATAAGCCCGTCCTGCCAAACAATCAAGCATTTGGTCCGAAAATGGTAGGGGAAAACCATCCTTCCTGGTAACCTTGTTGAGCTTTCTATAATCCATGCACATTCTCCACCCCGTGATCGTGCGAGTCGGGATCAACTCATTGTTTGCATTTGTGACAACCGTGATGCCACCCTTTTTAGGAACACATTGGACCGGGGAGGTCCATGAACTAGCTGAAATTGGGTAGACCACACCGGCATCCAACCACTTGATATTGGGTAGACCACACCGACATCCAACCTCTTGCATAGCTTCATTTAATCTTCTTTGGTGTTCAATTGACGGTCGTGCATCATCCTCCAAAATGACATTGTGCATCCAAAAGGCGGGGCTTATGCCCCGAATATCCGCCAAGGTCCATCCACTCGCCCGCTTGTGCTTTTGTAAAACTGCCAAAGTTGCGTCCACCTGCAAGTTAGTTAAGCAAGATGAAAGAATAATAGGTAAAGTGAAATTGGGTCCCAAGTATTCATACCTGAGGTGAGGAGGAAGTGGTTTCAACTCCAACACTGGTGGATCTTCAATAGATGGCTTTGTTGGAGGGTTCTTGCGATTCTCAAGATCCAATGACAACTTTCTCGGTTCATAAGAGTACGAGCCCATACCATGCAAAGCATTTACACACTCAATTCTTCCGGCATCATCATTAGTCTCCATATTCAAGAGTACCACTTCAAGTGGGTCTTCAACATTGATCATTGCGCTTGTGTTATCCACTATCACTGCCGTAACAATGTATACAAACAAACAAACTTTGGTACTATTAGGTTGCCTCATCGACTTGCATACATGGAAAACTACTTTTTCGTTACCAACCCGGAAAGTTAACTTCCCCGCTTCAACATCCACCAAAGCTTTACCAGTTGCTAAGAAAGGCCTTCCAAGAATGATAGTAACCTCAAAATCCATTTCACAATCAAGAATTACAAAATTGGCCGGCAAAAGGATCTTGTCAACTCGAACAAGCACGTCGTCAATGATACCCAACAGCCTCTTCATGGATCTATCCTCCATTTCCAACCGCATTGATGTTGGGCGAGGTTGCCCGATCCCTAAGGATTTGAACACTGAATATGGCATGATATTGATGCTTGCCGCTAAGTCACATAGAGCTTTAGCAAAATCGACGTTTCTAATAGTGCATGGTATGGTGAATGCTTCCGGATCTTCAAGTTTTGGGGCCATGGAGTGCACTATCGCACTCACTTGTTGTGTAATTTTGATCGTTTCACTTTCCATCGACCTCTTTTTAGTGACCAACTACTTCATGAATTTCACATACCCGGGCATTTGTTCTAACGCTTCCACCAATGGCACATTTATGGTTAAGCTCTTCATCATGTCAATGAATTTTTTAAACTGATTATCGCTCCTTTATTTCGCCAAACATTGAGGGTAAGGTGGAGGAGGCCTAGGTAATGGTGCCTTGGCCTTTTTCACTTCCGACTCGGGCATATCAATAACATGTTCCCTAGACGAGTTCACGTTCTCTTGATTCTCTTCCTCCGATTCTTGAATGTGAGTTCTCACCTCATCTCTTGCACTTGTCTCTACAACATCATCAACCCCCGTAGGCATATCACAATTGGGAAACTCATCTTCCTCCACTATGGCTTGATTCTTTCTTGAGGCATTAACTTCACCGCCACGTCCACTCCTTGTGGTTACCGCTGTTACATGGTTGCTTTTCCCACCCTTAGGATTCACCATCGTGTCACTAGGTAATGCACCCTTTTGGCGAACGTTTAGGGATTTTGAAAATTTTCCAAGATGTACTTTCAAGTTGCGGATGGAAGTATTGTGAGAAGCTAATTGCGCATCCGAATCTTGATTCCTTTTCATCATTTGTTCAAACATTACTTCGATCCTTCCAAATTCATTCTCCGATGAGCTTTGCCCTTGTTGTTGATAAGGTGGCGGATTGTTGGGTTGTTGAAACATCGGGGGCCTTTGAAATCCTTGCCCCTGATTACCTTGGCCTCCATTGTTATTATTCCAATTGTTGTTCTAGTTGTTGTTATCTTCACTCCAATTGCCACTATTATTGCCTTGATTTCCCCATTTTCTTTGGTTACCTCCATTCCAATTTTCTCCGCCTTAGGATTGATTATTATTGTTCCAATTGTTTCCACCTTGTTGATTATTCCAATTCCCTTGAGACTGTCATTGTTGGTTGCTTTGATTCCCTATATTACCTTGGAAATTGTGCACATATTGGAAATCTTCATCTTGTTCATCATAACACTCATTTGAATACCCACTACCATCATCATAATTGTCACAAGCTCCTTGTTGTTGTGGCCCCCTTTGCCTTCTCTTCATCATGCTTACCCATTCCATTGCATTGACTTGTCTTGGATTTTGCACTTGTTGCAATTGTGCTTTTGCTAATTGATTCATGGTGGTAGTAAGCTCGGCTATGGCTTGGCCATGGTCATGTAACTCTTTGTGCATGTGTATAACATTTGGATCGCCTTGAGGAACATTCGCCTTACTTTGCCATGCCGATGAATTATCGGCCATCTCATCAAGCACGTCACATGCTTCATCATACGCGAGCTTCATGAAATTTCCTCCCGCCAGTTGGTTAAAAATGCATTGGTTTGTTGTGTTGATACCTCTATAGAACATTTGTTGGATCATAACATCATTCATGTCATTGTTCGGACACTCCTTCACCATGGTTCTAAACCTCTCCCATATTTCATGCAATGGCTCTGTCCGTTCTTATTTGAAGGCTAAAATCTCGTCACGGAGTGCCGCCATATGACACGGAGAGAAGAACTTTGCAATGAACTTGTCCGCCAACTCATCCCATATAGTAATTGAATGATTCGGCAACCTCTCCAACCAATAAAGAGCTTTACCCCAAAGAGAGAACGGCAAAAGCCTCAACCTTAGATTATCTTTGGAGACAATGGTTTTCTTACTTCCCCAACAAGTATCCACGAATACCTTGAAGTGCTTATATGAATATTGGTCGGAGGAACCCGTGAAATACCCACGTTGTTCAAGAAGAGTCAATATCACATTTGAAATTTGGAAGTTCCCCGCCCGGATTCAGGGAGGAACTATTGCACTTGCATAACCTTGGTTCGAAGAACCCTTGGAGAAACTCTTGGTGGAGGCAGAGGAGGGCCTGGGATTGAATCATTAGGATTAACATTTTAATTTCAACCTCTCCTTTCTTGTGGAACTTGGAGTTCATCTTGTTGTACATCTTCAACCTCCTCCCTCGCGCCCACATTGTCAAAAGGAATATTCCCGTTCAAAGCCATTTGTACCTGTTGGATTGACACTAATAAAGTTAGTATAAAGAAGGAAAAAGAAGCCAAACACTAAACTAGCTACACAAATAGTTCAACACCGTAAGCTCCCCGGCAACGCACCAAAAAGTGATCGTTGCAAAAATCAACCCTTAGGAAGAGTAGGCTCTAATAACTTTTACCCGATAGTGATTTTTTGGGGTCAATTCCTCAGATAGCTTGATATTGGAGTCAAGTATTTGTGGAGACTAATTAAGTGATGTAGCTCCTAATTGGGCTTCTAACATTTTTGGGTTTCTTCAATTATCAACTAATGATTTTTAACTATAATTATAACTAGAGTTGCTAAATGATAACAATGCAAATAGGAAAATGCACTAAGGTCGTCGCACTTGCCTAGGTGGCTGATTAACAGGTAACGAATCTCAATGTAAGGATGATAACATGGGATACATAGCTAACTGTTGCACTTAACTCTCACTCTAAGACCTCTCGGTAGAGAGAGTGATTATTCCCAATTGGCTCTCTCGAGACCACTTGAGTAGGCTCATAAGCCCGACAACTAATGGTTCAGGTAGGGTGATTACTCTCTTGAGGTTTAACCCGTTACTTGGGACTACCATTCTCATGGGTCCATCCTGAATTCCTGTTGGATTGATTGAGAGGAATTAGACTCTCTTTCTCAAGCAAAATCCCAATCCACTAAGCTAGACTTAGTGTTTGCAACCAGCAAATCTTACTTAAAACACACAAACAACCCAAATACTACACACCCAATATCATCCAAACATTAATCAACATCACCCATTAATTACCCACACTAGGGTTGAGCCACAACCCTAGCTAATGGGTTTAGCTAATCATGGAATCAATAGAAAAAAAAAGAAATAATGGTATTGAATGACATAATATTGAATTAGAAATCAACTACAATTAATTCCACGTTCAAAACTAGTCAAAATAGCTTAAAATAGGCACAAATATGTTGCCTCATGCTCAGCTGCTCGTACACTGTAGAAAACATAACCTAAAAAAGTAAAATATTCTATTTATACTACCTAGGAAAATATGGACTAAAATACCCCTGAGGGTCTGTTGCAGACCGCATGAAAATGACATGCGGCCGCATAGGGTAAATGGTCTGCCAAATTTAGACCTCTGAGTCAAGAACGTGGGCCGCAATAGAATGACATGCGGCCGCGTGGGTTAAGTCATACGGACCACACACAAATGATGTGCGGTCGCACTGTTGAATAATGTGAACCGCGTGAAAATGCTGCGCGGCCGCACTGCAGTCTTCTCTTCCATGCTGGGTCTCTGATCATGCCTCCACACATACCACACTATTTTGGAGTGCGGCTGCGTGGGATTTGTGCCTTATAATATTTTTCTTGCCCTCAGCATCGCGGACCGTGTAGAATTGGATGCGGTCCACGTGAGATATTCCTCCATTTTTCAACTTTTTGATTCTGACTTGTGCGTCCGCATAGCAAATCAGTGTGGACCGCACAGGGTTCTTGACTTAGTAGTTTTCCTAGTCTTCTTGTGCGGCCGCATGGGATTTGTGTGTGGTCCGCAATGGCCTCCTAGCTCCCATTTCAGTTTCTCTCTTTATGCTTGGCAGATTTCACTCCTTTGTGAGCCGATTTGTGATTTTTGACATCTAACTGCTCTAACCTCCAGTCAAGCACAATTTGTAAGTAATTGAGGACTGATTAAAGTTAATTTATTCAAAAATCTTAGGCAAAGATGAGTATAAATCATGTAAAAATCACAGTTTTCAGAAATGCACATTGTGTTGATTATATATGGGCTCTGTGCCATGTTTGGAGCCTTGTGCCGACCTATAGTATCCTTAGGGGATAGACATCATTGTGATAGCAAGATTTGTAAAATCATTGTTCTCATTCTTGGGTTTAATCACTACTATGAAATAATAAGTCACATTTTCTTGAAACTCAAGTAACTAAAGTATTTTCCTTATTAATGAATTGGAAGCTGGAAATAAATAAATTGAAACTGTTATGTGACTCATATGCATATTTGTGGACATTGTATGGATCGGGCTGCACGCCGCAGCGAATGATATGAATATATTGCACTTGGGCTGAAGGAGCCCTCCGGAGTCTGTACACGCCCCCAGTGAGCGCCGTCGATGTTAAATTCATCGGGCTACATGCCATTGCGATCATGTGCATTGCATTGCATTCATGCGTTATTATTTACTTGTGTTATCTGTGGTTTGTTATTGTCGTTGGTTCGTAGTAAGGTATCAGACTGTTATACGTAGCTTTACTTTGTGGAATTTTGTGGATTTCTTATCTTCAGCTATTTTATATGTTTTTTACTCACTGAGTACTTAGTACTCACCCCTACTCCCTGCACATTTGTGTGCAGATTCAGGTACACCAGAGGTTTAGCCGAGTTGTTCTATTTATTCAGAGTTATCCGAGTTGTTGAGGTAGCTGCTGGCGTTCGCAGGACCTGGCTGCTCTTCTTATCCCAGTTTTATTTACATATATATTTTCAGACTTGAGTATTTCGTTCAGATATTCTTATTATCAAGTTTTTGCTTAGAGGCTCTAGACTCGTGACCCCAGATCTTTGGGAGTGTTATTATCAGTTCCGTACTTCTCATTATTGTCATTCTATTATTATTATTGGATTATTACTATAAACCATTATATTCTTCTTAAATTGTCGATTTCGGGACTTATTGTTAAATATGAAATGATTGTTGGTCTGGCTTGCCTAGCCTTAGGGTTGGGCGCCATCACGACCAGGTTTTTGTCGTGACGAGTTGGTATCAGAGCCTAGATTACTAGGCCCCACGAGTCATGAGCCGGTTTAGTAGTCTCTCGCGGATCGGTACATAGACGTCCGTATCTATCCTCGGGAGGCTACAGAACTTTTAGGAAACACTTCATTTTCTTGGAATTCTTATCATGCGTATTTGATTCAGCTTGAGAAATAACTCTTGAAATTCCTTACACGCATCTGTATGCGCACGCAAGCGCTCAGTAATATACTTGCCTTGATGGCTTGTGATTCCCTGATCGTGGGGTGAGATGTTATCTCCGTGAGTTCATGTTGGGCCAGTCAGGAGGACTTAAGGCCGAATTTTTGACTATGACTTGAGCACCGAGGTGCTGATTTTGCGAGCTAGTATTATGAACTTATATGTTCAGTATTGTCCCTAATTGTTGGGATGTCGGCTAGATAGCTATATGATGAGTATATTGATGTTTTGTGGTGTGTCTATATGACTTGAAAGTGTCAAAGAAGAACTGCTAGATGATAGATGGACCATTAACTGTTTGATTTCCCTTTTTATTGGATGTGTTGCCCCGAGTTGTAGGTGCATGCAAAATCTTTTCAGTTCCCAGTTGGGAGCGAAGTGCATAGTCCGTTGCGGGTTAAGTTCAGACTTAGGAAGATTATATGAGTGTGTATCGTACATTATGGTGGAAGGCATGCTAAAATACTGAATTGAGGCGAAGGAGGTGGGATATCTCCTGCGGGGTGTTCTTATGTGGTATGATCCTTATATGTAATCAATTGTATTTTCTATGTGTCATGGTTCGAATAGGTGCAACGCATGTCCATGTATCAATTTTTATAATATAATAAAAGTAGTAATGAGATTAATGTTGTTGATATACATTGTGATGTCTCATCGAGTTGTAGACGTGTTGTTAGGATGATTTTGGTGATTCTCTGGCAGGTAGATAGGCCCAATTAAAAAGGAGACTTTGGCAAAATTTATGAAAATTTTTGGACTTAGTAATAATTTGGTCGCCTAGAGAGTAGGCTTAATTGTTATGTGAATGAATGCAAGAAAATGAAGAAGATTTCAAATTCCAGATGATTTGTATTTCCACAAGCTTGTGAAAGAGTGAGTCTAATCACACCATGGTAATATGATAGTAATAGAGCATACATGTTATGAGTATAATGATTTGTAATATATGGCTTCGAGCAAAGTTGGGGAGGTTGTTGTTGATTAGCTGATTAAACATTTATGTACTATATTAGTTCTGATTTGATGCATGCTGGTGAATCAGTTCTAATGGCAGAAATTGGATCGAGAATGACACGAGTGAAGGAAATTTTTGACAAGATGTCATGAGCTGGGATGAGCAGAAGATGAGTTTCCATGTTTACGGTAAGTTGGCATTATTTTTAGCGTCACCTAAAATTGGTGTTTGTAGAAGGGGTTTTGCATCCTGGTTAATGATTCTTTATCGCACTTCAGCGCTAGTGCAACCAGTGGTGTACGCCCCAAATATTGTTGCGGTAGGTTGTGAGCGTGTGTCCTACTGGAAGATTATATAAGTGTGTCATGTAGTCACTCGACTAATCAAAGATGTAAACCAAGTATGAAGGTTGTGATAGTGTTGTTAAATTGAGGAATTCATACCAGGAGGGCACTTGGACTATTGGGTTGTGAACTAGGTCGGATTGCTCCGATTATGATGGTTGTTCTTGTGTTCTATGAAAAAAATGGAAGTTATTATGGACCTTTGAAAGGTTATTAGACTAGTTCAGAAAGATCAGAATCAGCTTGAAGTCGATGGATAGATTTAATGTCAATAATGGCCCTATATCAGACCAGATGTATGCATTTTTGTAACGCGGTCCTCATGGAGGAGTAGTTAGGATGATGCTTCATTTTCAAATATCTCACGTAGTGATTCATTGCGCCATGTGCGTTGTGAGACAACTCAAGAAAGTGCTTACATGTTAAGAATCCGCATAGGAATGATGTTATATGAGCAACTCGGCTGTTGAAATTCTGATTGTATATCGTGCCTCAATTGTGCTTGAGTTTTGTAGTTATAATGCTATATAATCCTCAAAGGTGTTATTATGCACTTAGAATGTTTATGACCGATATTCGGTATTTTGTTGTAATGAGCAAATTTGGCTGGATGTGCATCTCCTTATGTGAGATCCACGTGTGGATTGAGTGGCACGCTGCCATAGCTATGTTATCTGGGTAGGGTTGCACACCGCAACAGTGTTATATTGAGTATAGTTTTCTATGCTCCATCTTTGTATGCATTGCTTCATGTTTTCCAAGGGAAGTCTATTTTAGTGCGTAGGATTTGATAATTCCTTCCAAAGCTCATTTTTTTAGTACTGCATTCGAATTGGTAGCCTAGTCGCACATTGGGAATGATATGCGACATTTAAATATGTTTAGAGTGGCCTATTAGCACTCTGTGTGGATTATATATGGGTTTTATGCCATGTTTGGGGCCTTGTGCCAACCTGCAGTATCCCTAGGGGATAGATATCATTGTGATAGCATGATTTGTAAAATCATTGTTCTCAGTCCTGGGTTTAATCACCATTATAAAATGCTAAGTCACCTTTTCTTGAAACTTAAGTAAATAAAGTATTTTCCTTATTAATGAATTGGAAGCAAGAAATAAATAAATTGAAACTTTTATGTGACTCATATGCATATTGTGGACTGAGTATGGGTCGGGCTGCATGCCGCAGCGAATGATATGAATATATTGCGCTTGGGCTAAAGGAGCCCCACCGGAGTCTGTACACACCCCCAGTGAGCACCGTCGACGTTAAATGGATCGGGCTACACGCCATAGCGGTCATGTACATTGCATTGCATTCATGCATTATTATTTACTGGTGCTATCAGGGGTTTGCTATTTTCGTTGGTTCGTAGTAAGGTATCATACCGTTAGACATAACTTTACTTTTTGGCATTTCGTGGGTTTCTTATCTTAAGCTATTTTATATATTTTTTACTCACTGAGTACTTAGTACTTACCCCTACTCCGTGAAACTTTGTGCGCAGATTCAGGTACGCCGGAGGTTTAGCCCAGCATTTTCGTTTATTTAGAGTTATCCGAGTTGTTGAGGTAGCTACTGGCGTTCGCAGGACCTGGCTACTCTTCTTATCGCATTTTTATTTACATATATATTTTTATACTTGAGTATTTCGTTCAGATATTCTTATTATCCTTTTTTTTCTTATTGGTTATAGACACGTGACCCAAGATCTTTGGGAGTGTTATTATCAGTTCCGCACTTCTCATTATTATGATTCTATTATTATTACTGGATTAATATTATAAACCATATATTCTTATTAAATTGTATATTTCGGGACTTATTGTTAAATTTGAAATGACTGTTGGTCTGGCTTGCTTAGCCTTAGTGTTGGGCGCCATCACGACCGGGTTTGGGTCGTGACATCTTGTCTTTGAGATGAAGAATACTTACCTCTTATCATCATTTAATTCTCCGATGGCCATCAGTGCTTGCTTTTCTTTAGCTTCATCTGAGGTTTCTCCCCATGCCATAACAATAGCCTTGGTTGAACCTTTGTTTCTTTTTTGTTGAACCAATTCCTTCTTCCTGTTCCTTCGTTCATCTCTTTCTCTCTTCCATTCAATTTCCTGTTGAGGGCAGTTCTTGATCATTTGATCAGTCTTACCACACTTGTAGCAATCATTATTGGTCTGTTTCTTAGGAGCTCTTGTCTTGTTGAAGATTGTACCTCTTGAACCCTTTCCTCTCATTAGGTACTTTTTGGAATCTCTAGTGATCATAGCCATATCATCATCTTCCAGATCTGAACCTTCAACAATTCTTAGAGCTAAGTCTCTCTCCTTCTTGGGTGTATCCATCTTCATCATTTTCCTTCTCATTTTATAAGCAGTTAGATTTCCAATCAGTTCATCCAATCTGAGAGTAGCAATACTCTTGGATTCCTGAATGGTAGTGATTTTTCTTTTCCATGTGACTGGCAGAACCCTTATCACAATGTTTTCAACCTTGTCTTCTTCCCTTACAAGAGACTTAAGTTCATTTGTCAGTGTAGTGAACCTAGTATACATCTCCTGGATAGTTTCTCCTTCCTTCATATTAAAATTTTCATATTGAGAATACAACAGTGTTCCTCTTGATCTTTTTACTAGGGGTGTTCCTTCATCGGCAACTTGCAAAGTGTCCCATATCTCCTTAGTAGTATTATATATTTGGATCCTACTGTACTCATCTAGTCCACACACAAGCCATTTCTTGGCCTTAGCATTTTTCTCTCACTTCCTTAGGTCTTCCGCAGTACAGTCAGCCATTGTCTTTGGCACATCAACTCCTTCAGCATTCTTGTGACTGTGTCCCAAAGTTTATAATCTTCCCCTATAATATAATATCTCATCATGTTCTTCCACCAAAAATAGTACTGACCATTGAAAAGATGAGGTCTAGCAGTGGATTGCCCTTCCCAGTTCCCAGGTGGTGCACTCATGTTGATCTTCTCCTAAGGTGTTAGCCTCTTCAAGGATAACCTGTTCTGATACCAATTGATGTTCTAAACTTCAATGCCACACAAGAAGTGGGGGGCGATTTGTATGGTACCTAATTTTCACTCTAAAAGAACTTGGTTCCTCTAGGTGTATTTACTACTACTATTTGCGGAATTAAGAGTGCAAAAAATAAAGAACACATAGATTTTTACGTGAAAAATACCTGGATCAACAGGTAAAAAACTACGACCTACTACTCAGCAGGATTTTCCGTAACTTCCACTAAAATCATTGAGCCAAAATAGCATTTACAAAACTCTTGTAAACCTAATATTAAACTCTAATCCTAGTGTGGCACACAGCCTCAACTATTGCGACACATTCAAGTTAACTCTAACTTGAATACTCGAAGTACTGAAAGCTGGAAAGGTAAAACTTTCAAACAACTACTACAATCAAGATAGAATATAATAAAGACACAAAGGAACTTGTTCTTCTATCTTGTTCAAGTAGCTTCAGGAATGCACACTTGAATCTCACATAAATTGCTTGCAAAATTGCCTCGCTATTTTGCTCTCAATTTAGTTTAACTTCTGCGTTTGTGCAATACATGTAAAAGAGAACAATCCCTGTTATTTAATGAGTTAGTAATTAGAGTTTGATTGAGACTCAATTGTTGATATTCCATCGAAGTCGAGTCCTTGAACATTACAAAGTCCAACCCTATCCTTTATCCGGATTGTAACCTCTTCCATGAGGAGACTTTCTCTCCTCATCCAATATGCAACATTTTTTATGAGTTCAAGAGATATTGCTGCTTGATCACTGAGAGTTATCCTCTTCACATGCATCTCAAATGTCTAGGTTGATAAATATTGTGCCTCACATGATGGACTTGGTCCATGACTGAGTTCATTTGTCATTCTTCAAAACTTCACATGAACTTGGGCCAACAATTACCTTAAAACATTTTAACACACATTTAGTGTACTTCCTTTGTGACATCAATAATGTTTTATTATCCTATCTCGGACAATCTCCTTTCCAAGAATTTGCGATGGTTGACCGAAGTCTTTCATGTCAAATGACCTTGACAAAACTTCCTTCAACTTGGCAATCAACTTCTTATCTTGTCCTACAGTGAACATGTCATCTGTATATAATAACAAGATGATAAAGTTATTATTAGGGAATTTCTTATAGTATACACATAGATCTGAATAAGTTTTTCTGTATGTTTGACTTCTTATGTATGAGTCAAACTTCTTGTACCGCTCTCTTTGAGCTTGTTTTAGCCTATAAAGACTCTTTTTTAACTTTCACACCATGTGTTTCTTCGCCTTTACTTCAAAATCTTCTTACTGCTCCATATGGATTTCTTTTTCCAAATCTCCAGGTAGAAATGCAGTTTTCACGGCCAACTTCTCCATTTCAAGATATAGGCTATCTGCGAGGCTCAAGATTGTTCGAACATAAGTTATTTTTACAACAGGTGAGAAAATTTTATCTAAGTCAATTCCTTTCTTTTATTCGAAATTGTTTACCTCTAATCGAGATTTGTATTTGACCAACTTGCCATTTTCATCCTTCTCGAGCTTAAAGACCTGTTGGCCTATTCATTTTGGATGTTCAACCAGTTCATACATGTCATTCTTCTGTAGATAATCCATCTCCTCTTTTATGGATTCTATCCATTAGATTTATTCAGGATGAGACATCACTTCCTTGAAGTTCCCTGGATCCACTCGTCAGTGACGAGGATATATTCTGAAGAAGGTAACCACGTGAACTCTACCTTCTCTCTTTCAAATTTTCTCATAGGTCTTTACCTTCTCTCTTTCAAATTTTCTCATAGGTCTTTGTTGCCCTCCTCCTCCTCCTCCTCCTCCTCCTCCTCCTCCTTCTTCTTCTTCTTCTTCTTCTTCTTCTTCTTCTTCTTCTTCTTCTTCTTCTTCTTCTTCTTCTTCTTCTTCTTCTTCTTCTCTCCTCCTCCTCCTCCTCCTCCTCCTCCTCCTCCTCCTCCTCCTCCTCCTCCTCCTCCTCCTTCTTCTTCTTCTTCTTCTTCTTCTTCTTCTTCTTCTTCTTCTTCTTCTTCTTCTTCTTCTTCTTCTTCTTCTTCTTCTTCTTCTTCTTTGTCTTGTGGACTAGGGTGCTCCCCCTATTCATCAATATCTTCATCTACACCTTCTGTATGTTATTCTTAATTTGTGGAAGAATTACGTACAAATATAATGGGAGCAGTAACAATGTTAGTGATTGTACCGTTATCATTTTCGTCTTTGTTGATTGATCACCATCAATCCCAACCACATCTTCTCTGAAGATCATATATCTTGTTATGATGATCTTATTACTTTCCAGGTCCCACAATCTGTAGCCTCTTCCTTTTTATCTTCATATCTACAATCTGCATCATCCAGCTCTATTTTCTGCCCCTTTGGCACATGTGCAAAAGTTTTACATCCAAATACGTAGAACACCACTTTTTCGGTCCAGACTTTCTATAGAATGACAAACTCCAATAGAACTAATAGACTTCTATTAATTAGGTAACACATTGTGTGAGCTATTTCTACCCTAAACGATTTAGGTAGTTTTTCCATTTTGAGCGTACTTCTCACTTTTTCAATAAAGGTACGGTTCATCCTTTTTGCTACACTATTGTGTTGTGGGGTTCCAAGAATTGTCTTCTCGTGTCTAATTTCATGGCATGAGCTGTAGTTTCAAACTCCTTTGAAGTATACTCTCCTCCTTTGTTTTTCTAGAGACACCTAAATTTTCGACCTGTCTCCCTTTCCACCAGAGCATGAACTTTCTGAAAAACTTGAAATACATAGTCTTTTGTTCTCAAATAAACCCACAATTTTCGTGATACATCATCAATAAATACGAGAAAATACTTGTTACCACCTATTGATTCTATATCCATTGCATCATGTAACGACCCGGACGGTTATTTTAAGAGTAGTAGCCTTGATCCCTCAAATATTTCCCCATAACTGTTTCAGCTTATGTGATTGGCCGGGAGGTTTTATTTTGATTTTTGGAGTATTTCGGGATACTTAGTCCCTAAATGGAAGCTGAAGTCTTAGTATTTTTATCGCTGTTAGAACAATGTGAAGACGACTTCGAAATGAAGTTTCGTAGATTCCGTTATCTACGTTGGGTTATTTTGGATGTAAGGTCATATCTGGATTACGTTTTGAATGTATGTAGCTCATTTAGGCTTGAAATGACGAAAGACAAATTTTGAGAGATTTTGATATGTAGTGGATTTTCCAATATCGGGGTCGAATTCCGATTCCAAAAGTTAGAGTAGGTCCGTAATGATGAATATGACTTGTCTACAAAATTTGTGGTCAATGAGACATGGTTTGATAGGTTTCAGTATCATTTGTAGAAATTTAAAGTTTCAAGTTTATTAAGTTTAAATAGGGCTGATTAGTATTTTAGCGTTACTTGATGTGATTTGAGGGCTTGACTTAGTTTGTACGGTATTTTAGGACTTTTTGGTATATTTGATTGAGGTCCTGGGGCCTCAGATTGATTTCAAATGCTTAACGATTGATACTTGGAGTTAGGCAATTGCTATGATTTTTGGTTTATGATATTTTCACATATGCGGAGGGTAGATCGCAGGTGTGGACTCACACGTGCGGGGAGGCAGAGCGCAAGTGTGCTTTCTGGTCAAGTTAGTATATGGGCGCAAGTGCGAGAGGGGAGCTGCATCTGCGCATCCGCATATGAGGAGGAAGGATCACAGGAGCGAGAATGGGCGGCCTGGGCAGGGTCGCACATGCGGAAGGCCATCCGCAAAAGCGGGCCCGTATGCGCATGTCCTTGTCCATAGAAGTGCAGTACTGGGCCTTAAGTCACTTTACCCACCTACGAGGGGATTTCTACAAGTGTGGATTGTAGGTGCGAAATCGCCGGGCAGAAAAGGAGAAATTACGAGGGTTTGATCTCATGTTCAATTTTGGGACTTTGAGAGCTTGGATTGGGACATTATTTGACCGATTTTCACAGAAAGTTTTTGGGTAATGATTCTTAACTCCTTTATGATTATATTCCACTAATATATGGTTGATTTTATTATTTATTTTCATTTTTGAGTTGGAAAATTAGAAAAAATGGGAAGAAGTTCTTTAACTAAAATTAGAAACAAGGACATCAAAATTTTTACGTGGAAAATTCTTCTTGAATAAGCAAAAAATCATGATCCGAAATGAGCAACTGATTTCACTTTAACAAGAATTTTACTATTTGTGGTATTGATCTACACACTCAAAAAAAATAAGTCTTTTTTGATTTTTTTTCACCTCACTAAAAATACCATTTAAACTCTCTATATTTCTCTTACTATGTGAATTGCTCTCTTTTTCTCTGTTTTGGTATGTCTAACATCTGAAGAAAAACTTCTTTATTTATAGAGGTGAAGAACCTCTCAAACATGTCAGTGTAACATCGAGCTTTTCGTTTTTTATATTTGTAGTATCATTATTATTCGCGGATTATCTTATACTTAAATCTCGATTATTACAAATAGTCATTTTTGCTTCGATTAACTTATTATCATACTATTGTTACTGCTTTTTTCCCCTTTTCTTGGACTCCATATTACAGTATTTCTATTCAACTATGTATGACTATGATTTTTCTAAGTAGGAAGTCCACCGGACAACATACCAATCTCCACAAGATAAGGATAAAGATTGAGTACACAATACATTTTCTAGACATACATATAAAATTATACTGTGTTTATTTTATTATTATTACTCTTTCAAATTTACCCTTAATGTTTCATATATTTTATTGTTGATTAAGTGAGACGTGTAAGGAGAAACACTTAATAATTTTAATGAATTCTGATGAGGCCTTTAAGGTCTTTCTTATAGTTAGTGTAAATACTTTTAACGAAAAATGGTACAAAATAAAATACAATATCAATCGAGTTTTATTTATAGGGTCATTCCATAAATTCTCACGTCAAAAGAAGAGGTTTCCTTTGGCAAAGGTTTCACTTCAAGCTTGTCAAACAAAAAAATTTCTATTCTCCTATCAAGGGTTATGTATGTGGCAAGTTGCAGATGTATCATGTCTGCCTTCTAGCATTTCTCGAATACTTCTTTATATATGTGTGTTATATCCTCGTCAATCTCCCCATTACTTTGACTATAGACTCAAGAAATTTGAAACTTCCGCTCTTAGGGATGAATTGATCGAGTATCAAGCCTCGCTTTCATTTCAGTTTCACGAGTCATGTCACTGAACTTGCACTTCAAGTATTTTGTCTTAGTCCTACTTGACCTGAAATTCTTAGACTCCAGTGTCAATACCGTACAGTATCTCATGAATCAATACTATGTCATTTTCAAATAGCATGTACCGATGCACCTCCCCTTAATGTATCGCTTCAATTCATCCATCACCAAGGGGAATAAGAACGGGATAAGAGTTGATTCCTAGTGCAATCCCATCATGAATGGAAAGTGATTAGAATCACATCCTACTATCCTAACATGGGTCGTGGCTTCATCATACATGTTCTTAATCACCCTAGTATATGCCACAAGTATACCTCTAGCCTCCAAACATCTCCATAGGACCTCTTTTGGGACTTTGTCATATACTTTTTCTAAGTCAATAATAATAATAATAATAATAATAATAATAATAATAATAATAATAATAAATAATAATAATAATAATAATAATAATATATTTTCTCTTTTCTTCCCATTCAAAACGCCAAATATTTGAAATAAAATAAGTTTGATTGTCAAGACGACTAGTTCATAGGAGTCAAGGGAGTAATGTTGAGCTAAGCCAGCGCAAAAAATGCATTGAATGCATGGAATCAAACCTCAACGATTTTCCCCAAATGATAACCATACCATTTAGATGTCCCTACAACATATGTGTAGCTTCTTTTTATTAGAGACTTTGTTCACATATGTAATAGAGATTATTTAAATTATTTTTATATATGTATATATGGTCTTATGTAGTGAAATCAACCCCTGTTTATCCACTCATCATAACAGGACTGCCCATATCAATACTACATAGAAGGCTGGAAAAAAACATCATCTAACCTCAAAAATGTATCTGTTTCTTATGTGTATTGGTTTGGTGCTCAATATAAGTTTTCATACAAAACAAGCAAATTGAGTTAATACACAAAAGGAGGAAATGCAATCACAATGGACATTTCAAGTACTACTACACTCTCAGAAAATAAGAGGAAAATGCAAAAAAACAAGAAAAAGAAAAAGAGAAGAAAAAGAAATAACAACATAAATCTAAATTGACAAAATTTGTTATCAATATTTGATGACTTAATCAGAAAATGTCTAGAATTTCCAATATGAAATTGTTGCAAAGTGGGCAATTACCTCCTTCAACCCAAAGTTCCCTTGAACATAACCTGCAAAATGAATGTCCACAAGGTACAAATGCTGCACCCTTATGTCTAACCATGCAAACACAACAACTATTATTGTCTCCTCCTCCAACATCGCCACAACCGTCATCCTCATCCTCGTCCTCGTCTTCTCCCATCATATATGACGATCCCTCAGACTCTGCTAACAATGCCATCAATGACATTCTCACAGGCTCCTCTCCTTTCGACGTTTCCTCCCCTTCTTCCGCACTCTCCTCCTCATTTTCGTCTTCATACTTGTCCTCATTTTCAACGTCGTTATTTGTGCCTGAGCTTTTCATTGACATTGACGGGTCGAATCGTGCACTCACGCTTCCTCTCTGAGCTCGACTTGAATTTCTATTCAATGTTCTACTCCTGGTGTCTGGATCCATCCCTCTTCTCGATCCAGATAATGGCGATTGGCCGAATTCGTTTACTATGTCATCCGGGTACGTGGCATCCTTGGATGAAGGAAAACGAGCAGAAAGCCTACGAGACATTGTCCGGTTGTTACCCTGTTGAATTGGAATGTCTGAAGCAGGAACGGGCGTTGTTGTAAACGAATCCATTTTAGCTTATCGCTACACCTTTTCTCTAGTCACTCAACACGATGTCTAAAAAAGGCTTGTGTAGAATTATTATAGTTGTTATTTTTTGGACTCTGAAAAATCTCGAAGATTGGGAGAATTGACTAAATGATCACTAATATTTTGGCCGCCATCAACACTTCCCGTCAACAATTGGTGACCATTTGTGAAATTTCCTACAAAACGCAAATGGGATGAGAGATTTTGCATGGAATTCAAAATCCTGACAACTAAAACTAAAGAATATTGTAAATTTTTCTTAGGCAGTGGCGGATCTAGTGTAAGAAAACTGATCAATATATATATATATATATATAATTGAAAACAAATCTAATTCGTGGTGAGATTTTAAATTTTGGGAATTTAAACGTTCTTTTTAAGAGATGAGAAATCTTAGAAGAACTCAAACTAAAAATGCAAGGAAACAATTGAAAAAAGAGAAAAGCAAGAATTGTGAATCAAAAAGTTACATATGATCTATAAAATTACGGAATATTTTCACGTAGAAAAATAATATCCGAGATTTGTAAACATGCTTTACAAGTCATTTACAAAACGATTAGAAAGGTGTAAGAAAGCATACATGGGAAGGAATCAAATTTGTGAATCAATGAATCAAACAAAGCTAAATCAATGAAGAAAAAAAGTATTATAGGGTATACACACAATTTACAAAGAGAGAGAAGAGGAAGGAAAGTGAAACAAAAAGGTTCGTTCCCCGTTACTCTCTCACTCTCTCACTAACTCCCGGCCATAAAATGGGTGAAAATCTTTTTTTTTTTTTTAAATTTTACGTAAAACTAAACTTTCTCCAACTTTTGTAAATAAACATATTTTGACTTATTTATCTATTGATTGAGGACTTTATAAAATTAATAATTGTTTGTCAACTTCATTAGATTTGTATACTTTTTGTATCATGATTTCTTCTTCTATTTTCATCTGTATTATATCATTATGACTTTACTATATATCGAAATGAATGTCATTTAGGTAATAAGAAAGTAACAAATAGTAACCAAACATGCTTGACAATAACTATGAGAAATAAATAGTTGTGGGCAACAGAATAAAAAAATATAAATGAATTTGCATTGTTTCTAATCAATAATGGTAATTAAAACCAATAAATTTATCTACAGAATGTAAATTAAAAAATCTGTACACATAAATTTAAAATAGATGGCCAAGATCCAAATACTAGTAGTTAAATGTACCTTATTCTTAAATAATCAAAGATTCAAATACTATTATTAAACAATCAAATGTTAAAAATAGCAATGAAAGTTGCATTAATTAAATTCCAGAAAAAACTTCTTTATTTAATTTATTGCGTGGATGAACTTAAAATCACATATTTACTATGTAGAATAAGAGATGCCATAAATTTATATATGTGTGACACATTTGAGGTCATTAAATTTAGAATAGATTATATTAAAACATGTCTTTAATTTATACATTGGGAAAATGGTCAAATTTGTCCATGCACTATTCAAATTAGAGCAATTTCGTCCGCCATTTAAATTATTGATCAACATTAGTAAACAATCTCGTGTTTGTCCTTGACCCCTAACACATCTTTAAGCGGAGAAATAACTTTAAACTATAGTCAGAAGTTGAAGGATAAATTAGAACCTTTCTTTTCGAAGAATTTGGACTCATAAAGTCCGCCCATTTAATGTTTAAGCTGTATTAATGGCAAGATAAAAAATGAGACGATTTTCTAGCTGCAAGAGTATAAATGGATCAAAAGTATAACATATGATAAAAAGGAGCAATTCGTAGTAATATATTTGGCAAATTTGAAGCTTTTCCCTTAAATAAATGCAAGTGTTAGCTAAACAATCTGACACATTTAAATATGGATTAGAAATTTAATATATATGATAACTAATCTGGCCTATTTGTTCATACAATTAAGGGAGTCAATACGACAATTTTCACCGAAATAAGAATTGAAAACTACAAGTTTATTTTTGTACATCATGAGAATTCTCCAAATATACTTGTTGCTGATGGCTACAATTTTGTCAAAAGCTGAAATAATCAGCCAAGGTATTCCAAATCCTCCAGTTGGTCCAACAACTTGTCCCGTGCCTAAAAATAGTGAGTATCTCTTTCTATCAACTTTGTATATAATTGTTTTCATCATCTCCGCCTTCTTTATATCAGAACGAATAATAATTTTCGACCTTTTAATATTATTATTGTTTGACCCAAAAATTATCGGTTACTTTTTGAGTTAGGGACAATCAATGATTATAAGAGGGTAAATCGGAATCGGTGTCAATATATTCAAGGACAGATCTATGATTCGTATGTAGATTGTTCTAGTGAAATCGCAAAGGAACTTATTGAAATGTTAAAGCTAGCCAACAATAGAGAGATGAGATAAAGAGAGAATGATAGATAGAAGTTGTATTATTAATGAATAATAACATATGTCTTACAAATGAGAGAGGCATTTCCTTATATAGAAAGAAGGCCCCCTCGCCAACACATTACTTTATTCCAGAACTACTGTTATTACGAAAACGGAAATAGGCGGAGGAGACGGGACGACTAGACCGGCGAGTTTGTCAATACACCTTTATAGTCGGGGACGTACTCCTTCTCGCCGTATGGGCGTGGAGGAAGGTATACTCGATGTTTGTGGTCGTATAGGGAGGTGTATTCGACTCACATTGATCATGTCTGATTCGCCCCCATACAATTAGTCCCTCCGCCTGTTGGAGATATATTCGACATATATCTGCAAAGGGTGGAAAAAATCCACCCGTCTCGAATCTATCCGCGTGTGCATACGTGGCATGTTCTTTTGAACCCTCGTTTGTTGACAACATGCGTCATGATTGCAGCTGCTCCAGAGGTAGGCCAAAAAGGTGATTTGACATTTCGGTTTTCCGCCTCCTTTTCTGAATCTCGTGTACTGGCCCGCTATAAATAGTGAGGGATTTCAAGATTTTCCATTCTTTGAATCATTACAAAAAGTTCTTTGTACTTCTGTCATTCATCTTTCTTATAGAAATACTTAACAGTTTTTCGTATTGACTTCGTAGCTTGTCAGTGTACCTCGAATTTGATAGAAAGACTAACAACGGCTAAAGGCAGTCGCCGCCGTGGGACAGATGAGGGTGAGGCCACTTCTAGGGTTCCTCAGCCTCTCGGGAGATGGAAAGAAACCCCGCAAACCTCTGGTTCCTCTTTACGTGAACAACCTACTTCCCCGCAAACTATACGTTCGAAGGGATTTCCCTACAAAGGGGGCTACCCCTGCATGGGAAAGGTCCAAATTTACTGAACCTCTTCTAAATGAACATTGAGTATCTTGTCAGATTCCGGGGATAGTCGTCATGCAAACGGCCAAAGGGGACTTTGCCAACGTGCACATAGTCGGGTTCTATGCTTTCTATGTATACCCCTTTATAGTGGGGTGTGGCCTCCCCATCTATCCATTGGCGGAAGAGTTGTGCCGGTTCTACAATGTATGCCCGGCCCAACTTACCCCTTATACGTGGAAGATATGCCATATTCTGATGACTTATGCCAAGAGGGAAGGCTTAGACGTCATGGTATACCATCTGTTGTAGCTGTTCAGTCTCGGGTTCATGAGAGGGACGATGCTCCAATTAAAGAATCGTGGGATGAAGGACTTGGTCGTTGAGACATACGACAAGCCTAATGGCCATTTCTGGCTGAAATATTTCTTTGTCCGAACCTCGGATCTGGTGTCAGACCCTGTCGGATTCCCTAAGGAATGGAATGCCGAACGTAAGTATTATCCCTTGCGTTTAATTACTTTATGCATATTAGACCTTTCATTATCTCATTATATTTTATGTCTGCAGCAAGGGTGCGTACACCCCAGACTGTACCGGACATTAAAGCCTGGGTGGGGGGATTGATCCCCTTCGTGGAGGAGTGCAGGAAGTGGGTCGCATTTACCACAAGATACGGCCTCTCAGGTATAGTACTGGTTCTGGGTATGCCGACCTCATATCTTATTAGACGCTGCATTTTTTGATGCATTTTTATAACTGTGTTGGCAGCTTGGAGTGCACCACGGAGAAGGAGATGCCGTGCCTCCACTTCCTCATCGCCAGATTTCGGTTTTGAACACGTGGTTCACGTGAGAGAGATCACTCCTGAGTCCGCTCGCCCTGAGGGTGACCACGCGGATGTGGAAGCATCTAGTGCTAATGTTTCTAACGCTGCTCATTTCGAAGGCGAAGCCATAATTCGGGAGCCGGCATTTTTGCGGATGTCCCCGGGACTTCTCGTCCCGTGGTTGAGTCAGTGAATGAACCAACGTCTAGAAAGGGCCCATTGCTGCCACCTCCTATTGTTGAAGAGGACGCTTCAGAGGATAATGAGCCATTGGAGCGAAGAGGCGCCGAATACTCATTGGAAAACGTGGTCGTGGAGCAGAGGAAGGTGATCACTCGCCGTCCTGAGCCGAGGATAGTCTTTATGGGCGACGACATTCGACCGGAGAGGACGGCCCTCTTGAGGGAGGTTGCGGGGGATACCGTTTCTCCTCATGATGAGGATCATAGCACGCCGGCTGTCGCCGGGCTGGCTGCTGACGAGGAAGGGGCTGCTCTCGAACATGCTCTTGCTTCCACGGGCGTGCCGCGGGAAGACTATTCCCGGGTGGACATGGCGACGATAGGCCCTACCTATCGGCTTGTGATCCCCACGGGATACAACCTGTTGCTGGACAGCGAGAAGGCTGCGACGGATATGTCCTTGTTATGTGGTGCCACCGAGACAGAGTCTTTAAAGGCCGTGAGCGACAGGGATTTGTCTCGTCGAGTCGCTGGTGCTGCCTTGCAGGTATAACTTTATAATTGTTTTACATAGTTCTTTCATGAGCCCTGAGGCGTATTGTCGTTTTGAATTGTGTATTTTCTTTATATTTTTCTGAGACCCTCATCTTAGAGGTGGAGCGAGGCCGACAGGAGCAAAAGAAGAATGCTGCCCTTAGGAAAGTATCGAAGAAATACCGGGAGGCCCGTGGTAAGCATAAGACACTGGCGGACCTATACACCCAGGATCCTCAGTTTCGAGTTTTCCGTGAGGGTTTGGAGCAGGCAGAAGATCAGCTGCGGAAGCGTACGACCCAGCTGGAGAGGAAGGACATGGACTTGATGGCCGATGTGGCTCAAAACACCGAACTGGAGAGTCTCCTCCAGCAGTAGGAGGGGGAACTGGAACTGGGCCGTGTGGCGATGGTGGAGGCAGTGGAGTTACGTGCCAGGATTGATGCCCTTACTGCTAAGCTCGGGGCCACAACGGCTGAGGTGGTTTCCCCACAACAGGCGAAGACTGTTGTTCCAGTTGACGATACGTCTCGTGAGGCTCCCGATATGTGGGTGTATGCTGAGGTGAGGTGGACTATTTTCGAGGAGCTACTGGCCGCTAGTAGAGCCACTGATCCAGAGGTCGAAACTCAGCGTCTCCTTGTTAGGGTCGCGCTCGAGGCTTGTGGATATAACCCCGACTCTCCGGACAAAGTGGGATGTACCTTTGCGGATGTGGACCAATTGGGCACATGGTCTTTGATTTCTAGGGCGTTTCGAGCCGAAGGCGATTGGGACCGTATTGACGGTGTGACCGATACGGAGGAAGGTGGCAGGGCCGGGATGGTTAGATAGGACTTTTTCTCCCCTTTCTTTTTTGTAATTGAGGCTACGTTGTAAATTTGTAATCTATTGAACGACTTATGATGATTTCGTAGGAATTGTTGTGTTTTATGTCTTCTTTTGTAATTTCTGTTTTGCGTGTGGCATGGCCTTTAGTTGAGTTAATTCGTCGTAGTAAGGTTGCATTGACTCCGGTAACGGCCGATTTTGTTTTTTCTTTTACGCGGCTAGTGCTTTCCCTTTGGCTGTTTTATACGTTCAGAAGTGGCTGTGGCCTTTCGTGTTTGTGGGCGGTCGTGGACTTTTGTTTATCGGAGACGACTGTAGTCTTTTTATGCGCTGTTAGGGCCTTAGCCCTTTACGTTTATGAGCGGTCGTGGCCATTCATTTGTCGAAGATGGCCGTAGTCTTTCCTTACGTTGTTAGGGCCTTAGTCTTTTGCGTTTATGAGCGGCCGTGGCCTTTTGTTTGTTGGAGATGACTGTAGTCTCTCATTATGTCGTTAGGGCCTTAGTCTTTTGCGTTTTTGAGTGGCCGTGGCCATTCGTTTTTTGAAGATGACCGTAGTCTTTCCTTATGTTGTTAGGGCCTTAGCTTTTTGTGTTTATGAGCGGCCGTGGCCTTTTGTTTGTTGGAGATGACCATAGTCTCTCCTTATGTCGTTAGGGCCTTAGCCTTTCATACATTGGAGATGGCTGTAGCCTTTCATACATTGGAGATGACCGTAGCCTTTCATACATTAGAGATGGCCGTAGCCTTTCATGCATCGGAGATGGCCGTAGCCTTTCATACATCGGAGATAGCCAGAGCCTTTCATACATTGGAGATGTTCATAGCCTTTCATACATCGGAGATGGCCGTAGCCTTTAATACATTGGAGATGGCCGTAGCCTTTCATACATCGGAGATGGTCGTAGCCTTTCATACATTGGAGATGGTCGTAGCCCTAGTCCCTATGATATGACATTCGTGCCGATAGTCGGTACAATTGGTGTATCGAATTGAAACTTCTAAGCATTCCCGAGCGTCTCCTTCATCGCCTCATTAAAAACCTCTCCAAGAAAACCCAATTGGGACAAAACTCGGATGAGGGAAAAAGAGTACGACTAGGGGGATACCCTTTTCAAAAATGGAAGTTCTTGAGGCGGGAGATGTTCCAGTTATTTTGGAGCGTCTTCCCATTCATGGTCTCTAGCCAGAAGGAGCCTTTGTCTGTTGCTGCGGTGATTTTGTAGGGTCCGTCCCAATTGGTGCCCAACTTTCCTTCGTTAGGGTCTTTGGATGCCAGTGTCTTGGCTTTTAGCACATAGTCGCTTACTTTGATTGGTCGGATTTTCGATCTCTTGTTGTAGTATCTCTCGATCTGGTGTTTTTGGGCCACTAGCCTAATGTGGACCAATTCCCTTCTTTCTTCGGCTTCGTCAAGGTCTTGTAGTCAATTTACGTCGTTCTCCTCTCCGGTCGTGTGAGATTACCTTAGGCTTGGCTCACTGACTTCTACTGGTATGACGGCATCATTTCTGTAGACTAATGAGTAAGGAGTTTCTCCTATAGAGGATTTGGGGGTAGTTCTGTGCGCCCAAAGTACTTCTTGCAGTAACTCAGGCCATAATCCTTTAGCATCTTCGAGTTTATTCTTCAAAATATTCAGTATGGTTTTGTTGGATGAATCTGCTTAGCCTTTGGCAGCTGGATGATATGGCGTTGAAAGTATTCTTTAGATACGCCATTTGTCGAAGAAGTCGATTGTTTTTTGCCCTTTGAACTGTCGTCCGCTGTCGTAGGTTATTTCTTTCGGGATGCCAAAGCGACATATGATGTTCTTCCAGATGAAGGCGATGACCTCTTGCTCGCGAATCTGGGCGTAGGCACCTGCTTCCACCCACTTGGAGAAATAGTCAGTTAAAACTAATAAAAAGCCTACCTTTCCTCGTCCGACGGTAGCAGTCCAATGATGTCCGTTCCCCATTTGATGAAGGGCCATGGTGAAGTGACCGAATGGAGGGGTTCCCCTGGCCGATGTATCAGAGGGGCGAACTTTTAACATTTCTCGCTACTAGCGAGCGTATTCTACCGAGGCTTTTTTGATGGTAGGCCAGTAGTACCCAGCCCGTATTAGATATCGCACGAGTGCTCGGTTTCCTGTATGAGCGCCGCAATGACCTTCATGGACCTCCTCTAATATCAGCGTTGTCTGGTTGGGGCCTAGGCACTTAGCCAGGGGTCCTCCAAAAGTCCTCTTGTAGAGGTCGTTGTTTATCAAACAGTACCTTGCTGCCTGTGTGCGAAGCTTTCTTACTTCTTTTTTGTCGGGTAGTAGATTTCCATCCTTCACATATGATACAAATTGGTTGCGCCAGTCCCAAGTTAGATGCAGGGAGAGTACCTGGGTATGGTCGATCGATGAGAGAAGGAGGGTGACGATGCTTTCTTTATTAAGGTTGGTGGTGGCAGCGGCCAGTTTAGCCAGTTCGTCCGCTTCGGCGTTATGCACCCTAGGAACCTGTTCAGAGAGGCATTCGTCGAGCTGTGCCATTAGTTTACAGATTTCTGCTCGGTATTTCTGTAGCCTTTGTTCCTTGACCTGATAAGTCCCGGTGACTTGATTTACCATGAGTTGTGAGTCGCAGTGTAGGACAAGTGGGCGAGCTCCGTACCTGATGGCTAATTTTATACATGCAATAAAAGCTTCATATTCTGCCTCATTGTTCATCATGTCGGGACATCGTATGGACTGGTGAATGATTTCGCCCGTAGGGACTTCGAGGACGAGTCCCAATCCCGATCTAGAGGCGTTTGCGGCCCCACCGGTGTGGAGGATCCAGGGTCGATGTTCGAAGGGGCCTGTAGGGCTTCCTTCTCCGCCTCTAGTGATATTTTTACAATGAAATCGGCCACGAAGTTGGTGAGGACTTGTGACTTGATGGCAGTTCTGGGAATATAAGTGATATCGTACTCGGTGAGCTCTATGGCCTATCTGGCGAGCCGGCCTGATAGTTCTGTCTTGTGCAGGATGCTCCTTAGAGGGAAAGTGGTCACTACTCTGATGGGATGGCATTGGAAGTAGGGTCTCAGCTTTCTTGAAGCCGTGCCCAGTGCCAAAGCCAATTTCTCGAGTTGTGGGTATCGAGTTTCGGCATCCACTAGGGTTTTGCTAATGTAATAGTGTCACGACCCGGTTTTTTTTCCAACATCGGGATCGTGATGGCGCCTACTCGTGGTAGCTAGGCAAGCCACTTTATTCACTCTAACCTGTTTTTAGCAATATTTCATATTCAATTTATCAACCAAAACCATAACCTTAATTAAATAAGTGCGGAAGACTTATCAAAATAGAAATAAGCAGTTTAAAAGTAAAACAATACTGAAATTCTCTACCCAAGACGTGGAGTCACCAACTCACGAACTACTACTGAATACTACACATAAAGGTCGGAAAGAAATATAACATAATCTGTTTGTCTCGAAACAATGAGACTACAACTAATAATATAAACAAAAAGGAGAGACGCCGGGCCTGCGGACGCTCGCAAGCTACCTCGGTCTCAATATGATCAACTCCCACGCAAAAGATCTACTGCTGCTGCTCCTGATCGAAACCTGGACCCGTGCAAAAATACACAGAAGTGCAGTATCAGCACAACCGACCCCATGTGCTGGTAAGTGCCCTGGCCTATCCCGTCGAAGTAGTGACAAGCCTAGGACTAGGCACCCACATAAACCTGTGTTGTTCTATATATATGTACACCACAAGATAACGAGAAATAATCAAGTAACAACTCAACAAGGAATAACACAACCGAATTCAACAGTTAACAACAGTTATTAAATCAACAAGGAAAACCCAAGTATAATGGAAAACATGTAATATCAAGTCAAGGAATAACAAATAATTGCACACCATCACCCTTCATGCTTTTACTCTCATCCTCACCAAATAAGCAAATAAAGTGCACGGCATCACCCTTCGTGCTTTTACTCTCATCCTCACATCCATGGTACGGCATGATCCTTCGTACATGGTTCAATAACAAGGCACGACATAATCCTTCGCGCATAATCAATAACATGGCACGTCATTAACTTTCGTGCATAATCAATAACAAGGCACGGCATTAACCTTCGTGCATAATCAATAAATCAAAGCACGACATCACCTTTCGTGCATTATCACTCTTTCTCACCCAAATAACAATCACAGTTAAGGGCAGAGAAAGAAAACAATAAATCATAAACCGTCCCGGAAAGGGACACAAAATCACCACAACAAAGTCCCGGCAAGTGCAATCAATATCTCACTTCACAACAAGTCCCGGCAAGGGAGAACAATAACAATTCTACAACCCGGCAAGGATTCAACAATTTATCTTTAAATATGTCTCACAACAAGTATTAACAACGACTCACGGTCATGCAAGACGCCAGTGTAAGGATGCTCGTCACCACAGCCCATACACCGCACTCGATCACATAGCACATAGCACATAATCCTATTCCCTCAAGCTAGGATAGAACAACCACTTACCTCTAGCCTTGAAGTCCAAATTACACTTCAATTATAGCTTTTCCCCCGAATTTCCGCCTTCAACTAGCTACTAATTAACTTGGTTTGAATGCTTAAAAATGGTTTTCTCAAAGTTTACCCCAAAATTTCCCAAAACGCCCATGGCCCACGAGGTCAGAAATCGGGGATCGGACCAAAATCCGATTACTCATTCCCCCACGAGTTCAAATATATGATTTGTTTCAAAATCGGACCTCAATTTGAGGTCCAATTGCCCAATTCATGAAAACCCTAGGTTCTACCCAAAAACATGAATTTCTACCATGAAAACCTTATTTCTATTGAAAACCATGTTTAATGTTGTTAGGAATTGAAAGAATTAAGTAAAAAGTGACATACAATTACTTTGGATGAGTGAATTTGGCCTTGAGAGCTCGCGTGTAGTGTGTGGGTTTTTGAAAAAGTAAAGAATGAACTGAAAAATTTGTTTAAGTATAAAATTGCACAGCTGCGGATATCGCAATTGCAAAAATTTGTTCGCAATTGCGAACACTACAAGGCTGGGGACTGTTTCTCTCGCATTTGCAAGAAAAAGTTCGCATTTGCGAACTCTAGCCCAAGGTCTTCCAATCTCGCATTTGCGAGATTTTCTTCGCATTTCCGAAGGTGAGGCTTCCCTGCCCAGGATTGCATTTGCGACCCTTTGTTTGCATTTGCGAACTTCGCATGATCCTGGCAGACTTCACATTCGTGAAGTATGGTTCACATTTGCGAACCAAGGCCAGCCTGGGACTTCTCGCAATTGCGAAGACAACAACTGGGTGAAAAACCAGCTGTGTAAAATTTCAGAAATTGAACCAACGGCCTATCAAATCTTTAGCCGAGCCCCCCGGGCTCCAAACCAAACATGTACACAACATCAATAACACATTACAAACTTGTTCGTGCGATCACATCGCCAATATAACATCGTTTTCATCAAATCAAGCCTCAAGCTCATGATTTTCATACCTTTGGTTTTCAAAACTTTCAAACTTGGAACTCAAGGTCCAAAACATATCAAACGACATCCAAATGTCACCAAACTTTGCAGAAAGCACATATATAATATTTAAGACTTGTACCGGGCATCGGAACCAAAATACGAGCCCGATACCAAGGTCATTTAATTCTTTTTCCTTTAATAATTACAGCAAAAATAATTTCACAGAAAAATCCATAACATAGGCTCGAGGCCTCAAAATTCGACTCCGGACGCATGTCCAAGTCCCATATTTTCCCACGGACCTTCCGGAACCGTCCGATCTCGGGTCCGAGTCCGTTTACCAAAAATGTTGATCGAAGTCAACTATATTAATATTAATATCATTTTTCTTCAAATTTCTCATAGAATTCATATATTCTATCACAAAATCTTTCCGGCTACATGTCCGAATCGTGCATGTAAATCAAAGCAACATAGAATGAGGTTTTCAAGGCCTCGGAAGCGTAGAACAAATAAGGAAAAGAAGTGATGACCCTTTGGGTCGTCACATCCTCCACCTCTAAAACAATCGTTCGTTCTCGGACGGACAAGAGAAGGAAGTACCTGAGTCGGGGAACAAATGTGGGTAGCGGCTCCGCATATCAGACTTGGACTCCCTGGTCGACGCCTCAGGAGGCTGACCTTTCCAATGAACACGCACAAAAGGAAAACTCTTCGACCTCAACTGTCGAACCTGCTGGTCTAGAATGGCCACCGGCTCCTCCTCGTAAGATAGATGATTGTCCAATTGAATAGTACTGAAGTCTAACACATGTGTAGGATCGTCGTGGTACCTCCGAAGCATAGATACATGAAAAACTGGATGCACGGCTGATAAGCTAGGCGGCAGAGCTAGTCTGTAAGCCACCCCTCCCACTCGGTCTAGAATCTCAAATGGGCCAATATACCTAGGGCTGAGCTTGCCCTTCTTCCCGAACCTCATCACGCCCTTCATAGGCGACACTCGGAGCAACACTCGCTCACCAACCATGAAATCTACATCTCGAACCTTACGATCCGCATAAGTCTTCTATCTGGATTGAGCTGAACGCAATCTCTCCTGGATAGTCTTGACCTTGTCTAAGGCCTCCCGAACTAAGTCTGTACCCAACAACCGAGCCTCTCCCGGCTCAAACCATCCGAGCTGGAGACCGACATCGCCTACCATACAACGCCTCATATGGATCCAACTGAATGCTAGACTGGTAGCTGTTGTTGTAGGCGAACTCTTCTAATGGTAGAATCTGGTCCCACGAGCCTCCAAAATCAATGACACATGCTCGGAGCATGTCCTCTAGGATCTGAATAGTCCTTTCAGACTGACCGTCCGTTTGAGGATGAAAAGTTGTACTCAACTGAACCTGGGTGCCTAAATCTTGCTGGACCGCTCTCCAGAAATGCGAGGTAAACTGTGTACCCCGATCAGAGATAATAGATACCGGCACCCCATGAAGTCGAACAATCTCCCTGATGTAAATCTCAGCCAACCTCTCCGATGAGTAAGATACAGAAACTGGAATGAAGTGTGCTGACTTGGTCAGCCTATCAACAATCACCCAAATAGCATCAAATCTCCTCCGAGTCAAAGGAAGTCCAGTAATGAAGTCCATAGTGATCCGCTCCCATTTCCACTCGGGAATCTCAATCCTCTGGAATACACCACCAGGCCTCTGGTGCTCATATTTCACCTGCCGACAATTTAGACACCGAGCGACATACGCAATGATATCTTTCTTCATTCTACGCCACCAATAGTGCTGCCGTAAGTCTTGGTACATCTTCGCAGCGCCCGGGTGAATAGAATACCGCGAACTGTGGGCCTCCGCTAAGATCACCTCTCGATTCCCCTCAACATTGGGCACACCAACTCGCCACTGCATTCTCAATACTCCGTCATCACCTGAGGTTACCTTCGTAGCACTTCCCCGCTGCACCCTGTCTCTCAGGACACACAAATGGAGATCATCGAACTGTCGTTCACAGATATGCTCCAATAGAGAAGAACGAGCAACCATGCAAGCCAACACTCTGCTAGGCTCAGAAATATCTAATCTCATAAATCGGTTGGCTAAGCCCTGAACATCTAAGCAATCGGTCTCTGGCTGACCTGAATGAAAGCAAGACTACCCATGCTGGCAGACTTTCTACTCAACGCATCAGCCACCACATTGGCCTTACCTGGGTGATATAGAATAGTAACATCATAGTCCTTCAACAACTCTAACCATATCCTCTGTCGCAAATTCAACTCCTTTCGCTTGAATAAATACTGTAGGCTTTTGTGATCCGTGTACACCTCGCACGCCACACCATACAGATAACGCCTCCAGATTTTTAAGGCATGAACCACAGCTGCCATGTAAGGCCCCGTAAAATTTTTTTGTGCATGAAACCTAGTAGATGTGGTGTCATGGTCCGAATGATGTGTTAGGAATGCGTAGAATTCTTCGCGGCGAGCTTGCGAGCCGCGGTTCGGACCCTTGGTAGTGATTTAAGTTTCAAAAATGTAAAGAATAAAATTTTCCAGAAAAATGTCAAATGTGCGGTCAAGAATGCGACCGCAAACCTGACATGCGGACCGCATTCTGACCGCAAATCGTTCCAGAGAGTTGCCCAAAATCGTGCCAAAAGTGCGGTCGATATGCGATCGCATGTCAATCTGCGGTGCACTTTTGCGACCGCAGAATCAACATGCGGTCCGCATAGTGACCGCATGTCTTAACAGAACCTGCGTAATTTTTTGAGCCATTCTGCGGTCACTATGCGGACCGCATGTGGATTCTGCGGTCGCATAGTGACCGCATATTTGACCCCGGCCCAGATTTTTGTAACATTTTGACCCGATCTCTTCTTTAATATAACACCTTTCTTATTCATTTTATCATATCATCTCACCAAAATTAGAGAGAGAAGAGAGGGTTTTTAGAGAGAGAAGTTCTTCATCTTCAAAGATTGTTCCAACTACTTAATTCCAAGGGATTCTAGGGCAAGGATTCAACTTCCCCAATATTTTCAAGGTAAAAACCCTAACTATTTTCTTTGATTTTCAGTTTTAATTGGGTAAAGAGAGGTTTGCATATAATAGCTTTTGAAAATAGAATTTTTACGCTCATGCATGATTATTGAACTTGATTTCTAGTAAAAAGAAGTGAGTAGAAGTAAGAGTCTTCAAGAACAAGGTTGGCAAGAGTAGGATATCTTGGGTAAGCATAAAGTAGGAGGAAAAACATCATCACCAGGTATGTATGGCTAATTTTGATTCTTGTAAAATCGCCCAAATGTGTGCGAATTGTTTTGGCATGTGTCAAATTGAGAAATTTTACGTAATCCTTTGATTCCCTTGTTGAGCATTTGATTGATGTTGAACTATGTGTGGTATGAAATATGAATTGAAAGATAAAAAGGTAATCGAGGTTGGTAAAGAATTGGGAACAACCATTGTGATCCCATATTTGGCTTATTGTGGAAGGAATTTGAAACACCTTAATTGTGGTGAATTGTTGAACATGATTATGTGGGCATTTTCGATTTTGGAATACTTGTAACATGGTTGTGATATTGAATTGAGAAGAAATTGAGAACATGAACCAATGTGTAAAGTTGCTTATTTGAACTTGTTGAAATTGAGTGTAGTACATTATCTGCTGTTTGAAATTTGTTGTGTTTTCAACTGTAAGGCGGGGTCGTGTTGCGCGCCGCAACGTGGTGAAATAAGGTGTGGGTTGGGGTGATAAGGGTGGCCGAGGTAATAAGGGTGGTCGGGGGCAATAAGGATGGAAAGCGATCGAAATCGCTATTGAAAATTGATACATAAATCAATAATGTGAAATTGTGAAAGGAGACAGCGAGTTTGCAACCTGTGGGGCACCGATTGCCCCTTTGTTTGACTACTTGTGCTTTACGTGATTGATTGGTTATTGTTAAATTGGTTGATCGTAGAAAGTGCTTTGTGTGAGAATTATTTGAAATGAGGAAAATGTGGAAACATGGTTGGTGGCTTAATTAATTGTTGATGTAATTTAATGGCTTGAGTTTACCTGGGACAAAGTTTGTCCATACATACCAGTACGGTTTAAAAAGAGAGATGGTTAGATATGAATATGAGCTATACAAAATGGTCAAATAGTCCTAACAGGCATGACTCTCATTTAAAATGTAATACAAAAATTTTAATTTCATAAAAGGAGAATTTTAAAACATAAACTCTTACCACCAGGACCTATTCCTCACATTATATTCACCACAGCTTGAAGCTCGGTTTAGAAATATTTCACATTATGCAAAAATTTGAGGACCTCATCCTCAACTCTAAATCACAAGAACTTGCACATTGTATCATATGAATTTTTTTCATTTCCTTTCTTTCTTCCTTTCAATAATTGTCCGTCAAAGATAATCACAACATAAAATGAACCCTCATACTTATAGGGTGCACAATTAACGATTAGATTTAGTTATTCCGAGAATTATATGAAAACCCACGATAATAAATAATATATAGTCACTATTAGCCTCATGGATCTTCTTAGTGACCAACACATAATAATAGGGATACCTATCTCTATATAATAACTCAACGTGAGTGTTCACATAAGTAGATTTGATGATTACGATGCTCACTCATGAATGCAGCATATTAAAAGGTCTCGCCTAAATTTTCTTTCAAAAACCAAATGAAATTAAGGGAAAATTATTCTATCTATAACAATCTGAATTATACGTGTGATGACACCATCTGGTATGGTGACCTCCCCCATACCATAAAATTTATATCAATGGTTAGGTCTCCACCTCTAGGATTTTCATCTCCACCTCTAACATCCTGACCTCTACATCTGGCTGGCCATGTAGGATAAATATTAACTGCAGTGGAGCGTATAGCCTGAGTTCTTTCCTAAAATTACATTTCTCCAAAATTCCACATTTACAGCAATTCCTTTAAGGCTCAGTTAACTCATTCCTCGTGATAATATATATATATATATATATATATATATATATATATATATATATATATATATATATATATATATATATATATATATATATATATATATATATATATATATATCGGACAGCACGCATAATGACCTGGTACACCGTTCAGATTGCATATTCTACATATTGTAGAGAATATGGGGGGGGTGACGTCTTCCGAACATCTTCTTAAAATAGCGTTTAGTAACTAGCGTTGCGTTGGCCGGCTTGCCCTCTTCGTTATTCTCTGGGGCGATTCTTACACCATGAAAGGAACCAACCTTAAATATGTATAAGTTACTTGGAGGACCTTTCCCTACCGTATATATGCATCTCCATAGTTCACAATATTTGTAATTCACAACTCCAACAAATCCACCGGACATCAAGGTCCGTTGAAACCCCACACGATGCATTAGGTGATTTTCTGATATAATTGCATCTTCCGTCGGAACCGCAACTGGCATGGTAAATACGTTATCTTCCCACTACTTCTGTCTGCCGTCCGAAGCACAGTAAAGTCAGCTCCCTCGCATTCGACTATTCCCACGTTCTGTAATTCCTCACAACAACGATCAAGCACAATCCCGTGGGTCCTCAAAAGATGCACCGCTGAAGGTGGTAGCGAAGAGTTTGGTGAAACCTATCCATCCTCCGTAAGACTTTTGAAGGCATAGTTGATCTATCACCAGCCCATGTCATTGTTCGGCTGGAGAAGCGGTACGTGACTTCACCATTCGTGGGAAGACAAGAGTGGAAATTTAACTTAACATTTTGAAGAACGAATTCGCACGATAAGAAAGAACAAATGAGAAACTTTTCCTAACTCAATAGACTCTGGAGGACAAGTACAGACGTCTCTGTACCTACCCCTCAGATTCTACTAAGCTTGTTCGTGAGTTGTGAGACCTATGTAACCTAGAGCTCTAATACCAACTGTCACGACCCAAATCCGGTCGTGATGGCGCCCAACAATCAAGCTAGGCCAGCCAGACCAACCATTTCTGATTACATCGAATACCAGTCCCAAATGGACAACCCAAGAAAAATATATGAGTTTAAGAACTCCAATAATAATAATAATAAACAAAATAGTGACACTCCCAAAGATCCGGAGTCACAAGTCTAGAGCCTCTAACAAAACCTAACAGGAATGGAGAGTACTGTATAGAAATACTCAAGTCTGAATACAAGATACAAAATAACAACTGGAAATGAGAAGAGAAGCTAGGTTCTGCGAACGTAGGCAGCTACCTCAGCAACTCGATATGACACTACAAACGCTGGAAATGCCTGTCTACTGCTCCTGAGTACCCGAGTCTGCACGCAAAAGCTGCAGGGAGTAGGGGTGAGTACTAAGTACTCAGTGAGTAATAAATATATAAAAGTAGCTGAAAGTAAGAAATCCACAAAATACCACAATATGAAGCTACACTACAGTCCGAATCTCCTACGAACTAGCATCAACAGTACAATTCAGCTACCACAGAGTAATTCAACAAATAAAGATGCAATGCAATGCACATGACCGCTACGTCGTGTAGCCCGATCCAATTTAACGTCGACGGCGCTCAATGGGGGTGTGTACAGACTCCGGAGGGGCTCCTACAGCCCAAGCGCAATACTGCTGCGGCGTGCAGCCCGATCCTCATATCAACCACTGCGGCGTGCAGCCCGATCCATGCTTAGTCCACAATAAGCAAATAATTCACAAAACAGTTCATTTTTCTTAATTCCAGTTTTCAGTTCATAATTTATGAAAAATACTTAACTTTTATTTAATTTGCAAAAACCCATGACTTAACATTTCAAAAAGGTGATTTCGATTTCCAGGACTGAGATCAGTGATTTAAGCAAATATAGCTATCACATAAATATTATCCTCTAAGGACGCTACAGATCGGCACAAGGCCCCAAACAAGGCTTATCGCCCACAAATATATCAAATACAGTGTATTTCCAACACTAATTACAAATTATTCATTTCCGGGATGGACCAAGTCTCAATCCCCAGTCACAATCAATCCCGCACCTGCCACGGTGTGCGAGCCACACCCTACTAGCGTCACAATGTGCTAAGTCGGGGTTTCGAACCCTCAGGCTACCATATACACAAACTACTCACCTCTAGCCGGTCGTAGAGTCATCCGCGATGCCTTTTCCTTTGAATTTAGCTCCCTCGTGCATAGAATCTAGTCAAACCATAATAATTATATCAAATACGGGTCAAAGAATCATAACCCATTTCAATTTATATGAAATTCGCATAAATACACCAAGTTGGTAAAACCCGACCCCGGGCCCACTACTCGGAAAATTCCGAAATTAGTACCAACGCGACCCTCATCTCACCACGAGTCCGTGCATATAAAATTTATCAAAATCGAAGTTCAAATGGCCTCCCAAAACTCAAAATCCCGTTTTTAATACCTAGGCCACAATTCTTCAAGATTTCTACCCAATTTCATGAAGATTGATGTTAATTCTACCATAAAATGATGTTTTTGAGTCAAGAATCTTACCTCCGATGAATACCCGATGATTTCTCAGTGATTTCTCCGAGTTTTCTTCTCTCTAGGGCTCAAAATTGGGTTTTGGGTGTATGAACCCGCGACCCCTCTGTTTTGTGATTTAACTCGCTGCCAGAACGTTTTCTTCTATGCGATAGCATGCCCCTTGTTGCGATCGCATAGAGCAAGTTTCTCAGGCCTCCAATTCTTTCTCTGCGATCACAGGCCTAGCCATGCGATCGTATAGCTTCGCCTTCATACCCACCGCGATTGCAATCGAGCCTCTACGATCGAACTGCACAAATTCCGGACACTATGCGATCGCAATGCCCTTCATGCGATCGCATAGAGTTAACTTCACGCCCCCCTTCACACTTCTATGCGATCACATTCATCTCTATGCGATCGCATAGAGCAACTGCTGCCTGCAATTTTCTGCAGAATTTTTCCAAGTTCTAAATGCCCGATTGATGGTCCGAATCCATCCCGAGGCCCCCGGGACCCCAACGAAAACCACCCACATACTCCAAAACATGATACGGACTTGTTCCAATCACAAAAACACCATCTTAAACATCAAAATCACCATTTACACACGAATTCAAGCCTAAGTTTCTTCAAAACTTTCAAAACTAACATTCAATCCAAAACCCGATCAAGCGATGTCCGAATGTCCTGAAAATTTGCAGACATATCCAAAATCACATAACGAAGCTACAGAAATTGTTGGAATTCCATTCCGACCCCCGAATCAAAATATCACCTACCATCCGATTTTCGCCAAAATTCAACCTTCGCCAATTCAAGCCTAAAACTACACCGGACCTCCGAATTCAATTCCGATTGTTCTCCTAAGTCATAAATGATCCCCCGGAACTAGTCGAATCATCGGAATCCGAGTTCCAAGCACTCTAACTCAATAGTCAACTCTTGGTTGACTTCCCATATTCAAGCTTCCTTCAAACATACTATTTGCTTCATTTTCAACCCAAATCACTCCTAACTCACCCGATATATTCTAATACTGATTTAAATGCATAAGATATATAAATGCAAGGTAACGTGGTGGTAATTCTCGAAACGACGGGCCGGGTCGTTACATTCTCCCCAACTTAAGCAAACGCTCGTCCGCGAGCGGGTTAAGAAACGTACCTGGAGCATCAAACAAGTAAGGATATCTGCTCCGCATCTCCTGCTCGGTCTCCCAAGTTGCTTCCTCCACGGGACGACCTATCCACTGCATTTTTACTAAAGCTATGTCCTTGGATCTCAGCTTACGAACCTGTCGACCCAAAATGGCTACTGGTTCCACATCATAAGTCAAATCCTCATCTAGCTGTATCGTGCCGAAGTCTAACACATGAGACGGGTCTCCGACATACTTCCGGAGCATGGATACATGGAACACCGGGTGAACTCCCGACAAACTAGGTGGCAAAGCAAGCATATAGGCCACCTCCCCAACTTTCCTAAGCACCTCAAAAGGTCCAATGAACCTTGGGCTCAATTTTCCTTTCTTTCCAAACCTCATAACACCCTTCATAGGCGAAACCTTCAACAACACCTTCTCACCTACTGAATAAGACACATCTCGGACCTTCCGGTCTGCATATCTCTTCTGACGCGACTGAGCTGTGCGAAGTCTCTCCCGAATCACCTTCACCTTGTCTAAGGCATCTTGGACTAACTCTGTCCCCAACAACCTAGCCTCGCCGGGCTCGAACCAACCGACTGGAGACCACCACCATCTCTCATATAAAGCTTCATACGGTGCCATCCTGAATGCTGGACTGATAGCTATTATTATAAGCAAACTCCACCAAAGGCAAATAATCAGCCCACGAACCACCGAAATCAATGAAACAAGCACGCAACATGTCCTCCAATATCTGAATAGTACGCTCAGACTGTCCATCCGTCTGTGGATGAAATGCTGTGCTCAGCTCTACCTGTGAACCCAACTCTCGCTGAAATGTCCTCCAGAACTGAGAAGTGAACTGGGTACCTCTGTCCGATATAATAGAAATGGGAACTCCATGCAATCTCACTATCTCACGGATGAATATCTCTGCCAACCGCTCTGAGGAATAAGTAGTACACACTGGGATGAAGTGAGCCGACTTGGTCAACCTATCCACCACCACCCAAACTGAATCAAACTTCCTCGCTGTCCGAGGGAGTCCACTGACAAAGTCCATAGTAATCCTTTCCCACTTCCACTCAGGAATCTCAATACGCCGGAATACACCACCAGGTCTCTGATGCTCATACTTGACCTGCTGACAGTTTAGACACCGAGCCACATGGCTCACAATATCTTTCTTCATCTTTCTCCACCAGTAATGTTGCTTCAAATCCTGGTACATCTTCGCGGCTCCTGGATGAATAGAATACAGCGAGCTATGGGCCTCCTCCAATATCAACTCACGAAGGCCGTCAACATTGGGCACGCATATCCGGCCCTACATCCGCAATACACCATCACTATCAATAGTGACATCTCTGGCATCATCATGCTGAACACTGTCCTTAAGGACAAGTAAGTGTGGATCATCATACTGGCGTTCTGGGATACGATCATATAAAGAAGAACGAGCTACTACACAAGCCATCACCCGACTAGGCTCAGAAATATCCAGCCTCACCATCTGATTAGCTAACGCCTGAACATCAACTGCTAGGGGTCTCTCCCCAACTGGAATATATACCAAACTGCCCATACTAATAGCCTTTCGGCTCAAAGCATCAGCCACTACATTGGCTTTCCCGGGATGGTACAAGATAGTAATGTCATAGTCTTTAAGCAATTCAAGCCATCTCCGCTGCCGCAAATTTAGATCTTTCTGCTTAAACAAATGCTGAAGGCTGCGGTGGTCTGTATATACATCACAAGATGCACCATATAGGTAATGCCTCCAAATCTTCAAGGCATGAACAATAGCAGCTAACTCCAAATCATGAACATGATAGTTCTTCTCGTGGGGCTTTAGCTGACGAGAAGCATATGCAATAACTCTCATATGCAATAACTCTACCCTCCTACATCAACACACAACCGAGCCCAACTCTAGAAGCATCACAATACACCGTATATGACCTTGAGGCTGATGGCAATACCAGTACTGGAGGTGTGGTCAAAGCCTCCTTGATCTTTTGAAAGCTCTCCTCGCATTCATCAGACCACACAAATGGAGCATTCTTCTGTGTCAACTTAGTCAACGGTGAAGCAATAGATGAGAAACCCTGAACAAACCGGCGATAATAGCCTGCCAAGCCGAGAAAACTCCGAATCTCTGTAGCTGAGGAAGGTCTGGGCCAATTCTGCACTGCCTCGACCTTCTGTGGATCAACCCGAATACCATCACTGGACACTACATGTCCCAGAAAACCCACAGTATCAAGCCAGAACTCACACTTAGTGAATTTTGCATAGAGCTTCTCTTCTCTCAACCTCTGCAATACCACCCTCAAGTGATGTGCATGCTCCTCCTGGCTGCGTGAATACACCAGAATATCATCAATAAACACAATCACAAAAGAATCAAGGTACGGCCAAATTACACTATTCATCAAGTGCATGAATGCAGCTGGGGCGTTAGTCAGCCCGAAAGACATCACCAGGAACTCGTAGTGCCCATATCGCGTCCTGAACGCTGTCTTCATAATGTCTGAGTCCCTGATCTTCAACTGATGATAGCTCGATCGAAGATCAATCTTAGAGAATACACTAGCTCCCTGGAGCTGATCAAATAGGTCCTCAATATGAGGCAATGGGTACTTATTCTTTACTGTTACCTTGTTCAGCTACCTGTAATCAATGCACATTCTCATTGTGCCATCTTTATTCTTCACGAATAACACCGGTGCACCCCAAGGTGACACACTCAGGCAAATGAAACCCTTATCTTAGAGTTCCTGAAGTTGTTCCTTCAATTCTTTTAACTCCGCTGGTGCCATGCGATAGGGAGGAATAGAAATGGGCTGAGTGCCCGGCATCAAGTCAATACCAAAGTCAATATCTCTGTCGGGTGTCATGCCCGGCAGGTCTGCTGGAAATACATCCGGCAACTCCCTCACAATAGGGACCGAATCAAGACTGGGTGTCTCAACCTTAACATCTCTAATGAAGGCCAAATAAGATAAACAACCCTTGCCAATCATTCGTTAGGCCTTTATATAAGAAATCACCCTGTCGGACACATAATCAGTCAAGCCACGCCACTCGATCTTCGGATTACCTGGAATAGCTAGTGTGACTCTCTTGGCATGACAGTCCAGAATCGCATGGTAAGGAGATAGCCAATCCATGCCTAGAATTACATCGAAATCTACCATGCCGAGTAGTAATAGATCAACTCGGGTTTCCAGACCCCCAATAGTAATAAGACAGGATCGATATACCTGATCCACAACAACAGTATCCCCCACTGGGGTAGACACATGTACGGGCAAAGCGAGAATACCACGGGTCATACCCAAATGATGTGCAAAATAAGTAGAGACATAAGAATAGGTGGATTCGGGATCAAATAAGACAGAAGTATCCCTGTGGCAGACTGAGATAATACCTGAAATGACCGCATCTGAAGCACTAGCATCCTTCCTATCCGGAAGAGCATAGAAATGAGCCTGACCTCCACGAATATGATCCTCACCCCTAGGGCGACCTGTGGATACCTGGCCACCAGTCCTAGCCGACTGTACTTGCGCCGAAGAAACAAGAGTAGAAGACGAGGGCTGATCCCTCTACTGAGACCGCTTACGAAGCCACTGAGGACACTCTCTCCTTATATGGCCCAAATCACCGCACTCAAAACAACGGCCTGAAGATGGAAGAATGGGCTGTTGAGGACCCCTCGCTATAGATGAACCCTGTGTCGAGGAAGTAGGAGCAGCAGCTCGAGCCGGAAGAGCACTCGGTGCGAGGCCGACTCCGATGATGGCTCGCCGACCCCGATAACCCCGATGGCCCCGACGACCACGATCCGATGAAACCCCACCGGACTCTGCTCGTCCCAGACTGATGAGACCCGAAAGAACGACCTCTCGCTATGCCGAGATTGGCCCCCGTACGGAGCACCACCGTAATCGCCGGTACCACGAGGCCTCTTAGCCTCTCTCTCCTCCCGCTCTCGGCGGCGATCTGTTTCAATATGACGGGCAGCATCAACCACCTCCTCAAAGGTAACTGCGCCGAAACTCTCTCCCCGGTCATCAATATGCGGATGGGATAAATAAGGCCATCAATAAATCTCCGAATCCTCTCTCGGTCTATAGGAACAATCCACATGGCATGACGGGCCAACTGTGTGAATCTCATCTCGTACTGATTAACCATCATATCTCCCTGCTTCAACCACTCGAACTGACGTCGCAGCTCCTCTCTCTGAGACTGAGGCACGTACTTCTCCAAAAATACCGTGGAGAACTGCTGCCAAGTGAGGGGCACTGCCCCAGTGGGCCTACGCCTCTCAAAATCCTCCCACCACTGAAATGCTGCACCTGTGAACTGAAAAGTGGTGAATGAAACACCGCTGGACTCTAGAATACCCGCGGTGCGAAGCATGCGCTGACATCTGTCAAGAAAACCCTGGGCGTCCTCGCCCTCAGCACCACTGAATGTCGGAGGCTGTAGCCTCTCAAATCTCTCCAAACGACGCTGCTCATCGTCGGGCATAGCCGGAACCATATAAGCAGGAGCTGGTGCAACGGGCGCAACTGGCTGAACTGGCTCGGGTGTGTGAGCCACGGGGGTCTGATTTCCTCCCCCTGCCTGTGAAGAAGATACTGCAGCAGTAGCTGCAACTACCCGAGCCAAGCCTGTGCACACTGATAAGATCTGAGCCAAGGTCTCCTGAAGACCCGGTATCACAATGGGCACTGCCGGTGCCTGAACCTGAGTTGCCGGAGCGTTTGCCGCTGGAATCTGGTCCTGAGCCTGGGCCACTGGTGCAGGGATCTGACCCTGAGTCCGGTCGGCTGGTGGGTTAGCAGGTGCTGGTACTGCTGCCCTACCTCTACCACGACCACGGCCTCTGGGTGCCAATGGTGGTCGTCCGCCACGTCCGTTAGCTCGTGTTCTCGCCATATGCGAGAGAATAGAATATGGAAAAATTTAATTTCATGATAACACAAATCGCACGATATGAATCCAAGAAAATGAGGTTTTTCCTAAAGTTTCTGTAGCCCTCCGAGGATAGATACGGACGCCTACGTACCGATCCGCGAAAGCCTACTAAACCGGCTCATGACTCGCAAGTCCTAGTAACCTAGGCTCTGATACCAACTTGTCACGACCCAAATCCGGTCGTGATGGCGCCCAACAATCAAGCTAGGCCAGCCAGACCAACCATTTCCGATTACATCGAATACCAGTCCCAAATGGACAACCCAAGAAGAATATATGAGTTTAAGAACTCCAATAATAATAATAATAAACAAAATAGCGACACTCCCAAAGATCCGGAGTCACAAGTCTAGATCCTCTAACAAAACTTAACAGGAATGGAGAGTACTGTATAGAAATACTCAAGTCTGAATACAAGATACAAAATAACAACTGCAAAGGAGAAGAGAAGCTAGGTTCTGCGAACGTAGGCAGCTACCTCAGCAACTCGATATGACACTGCAAATGCTAGAAATGCCTGTCTGCTGCTCCTGAGTACCTGAGTCTGCACACAAAAGGTGCAAGGAGTAGGGGTGAGTACTAAGTACTCAGTGAGTAATAAATATATAAAAGTAGCTGAAAGTAAGAAATCCACAAAATACCACAATATGAAGCTACACTACAGTCCGAATCTCCTACGAACTAGCATCAACACAGTACAATTCAGCTACCATAGAGTAATTCAACAAATAAAGATGCAATGCAATGCACATAACCGCTACAGCATGTAGCCCGATCCAATTTAACGTCGACGGCGCTCACTGGGGTGTGTACAGACTCCGGAGGGGCTCCTACAGCCCAAGCGCAATACTGTTGTGGCGTGCAGCCCGATCCTCATATCAACCACTGCGGCGTGCAGCCCGATCCATGCTCAGTCCACAATAAGCAAATAAGTCACAAAACAGTTCATTTTTCTTAATTCCATTTTTCAGTTCATAATTTATGAAAAATACTTAACTTTTATTTAATTTGCAAAAACCCGTGACTTATCATTTCAAAAAGGTGATTTCAATTTCCAGGACTGAGATCAGTGATTTAAGCAAATATAGCTATCACATAAATATTGTCCTCAAAGGACGCTACAGATCGGCACAAGGCCCCAAACAAGGCTTATCGCCCACAAATATATCAAATATAGTGTATTTCCAACACTAATAACATATTATTCATTTCCGGGATGGTCCAAGTCTCAATCCCCAGTCACAATCAATCCCGCACCTGCCACGGTGTGCGAGCCACGCCCTACTAGCATCACAATGTGCTAAGCCGGGGTTTCGAACCCTCGGGCTACCATATACACAAACTACTCACCTCTAGCCGGTCGTAGACTCGTCCGCGATGCCTTTTCCTTTGAATTTAGCTCCCTCGTGCGTAGAATCTAGTCAAACCAAAATAATTTTATTAAATACGGGTCAAAGAATCATAACCCATTTCAATTTATATGAAATTTGCATAAATACACCAAGTTGGTAAAACTCGACCCCGGGCCCACTGCTCGGAAAATTCCGAAATTAATACCAACGCGACCCTCATCTCACCACGAGTCCGTGCATATAAAATTTATAAAAATCAGAGTTCAAATGGCCTCCCAAAACTCAAAATCCCGTTTTTAATACCTAGGCCACAATTCTTCAAGATTTCTACCCAATTTCATGAAGATTGATGTTAATTCTACCATAAAATGATGTTTTTGAGTCAAGAATCTTACCTCCGATGAATACCCAATGATTTCTCAGTGATTTCTCCGAGTTTTCTTCTCTCTAGGGCTCAAAATTGGGTTTTGGGTGTATGAACCCGCGACCCCTCGGTTATGTGATTTAACTCACTGCCAGAACGGTTTCTTCTATGAGATCGCATGCCCCTTGTTGCGATCGCATAGAGAAAGTTTCTCAGGCCTCCAATTCGTTCTCTGCGATCGCAGGCCTAGCCATGCAATCGCATAGCTTCGCCTTCATACCCTCCGCGATCGCAATCGAGCCTCCGCGATCGCACTGCACAAATTTCGGACACTATGCGATCGCAATGCCCTTCACGCGATCGCATAGAGTTAACTTCACGCCCCCTTCCACTCTTCTATGCGATCGCATAGAGCAACTGCTGCTTGCAATTTTCTGCAGAATCTTTCCAAGTTCTAAATGCCCGGTTGATGGTCCGAATCCATCCCGAGGCCCCCGGGACCCCAACGAAAACCACCCACATACTCCAAAATATGATACGGACTTGTTCCAATCATAAAAACACCATCTTAAACATCAAAATCACCATTTACACACGAATTCAAGCCTAAGTTTCTTCAAAACTTTCAAAACTAACATTCAATCCAAAACCCGATCAAAAAATGTCCGAATGACCTGAAAATTTGCAGACATATCCAAAATCACATAACGAAGCTATAGAAATTGTCGGAATTCCATTCCGACCCCGGATCAAAATATCACCTACCATCCGGTTTTCGCCAAAATTCAACCTTCGCCAATTCAAGCCTAAAACTACACCAGACCTCCGAATTCAATTCTGATTGTTCTCCTAAGTCATAAATGATCCCCCGGAACTAGTGGAATCATCAAAATCCTGTTCCGAGCACTCTAACTTAATAGTCAAATCTTGGTTGACTTCCCATATTCAAGCTTCCTTCAAACATACTATTTGCTTCATTTTCAACCCAAATCACTCCTAACTCACCCGATATATTCTAATACTGATTTAAAAGCATAAGATATATAAATTCAAGGTAACGGGGTGGTATTTCCCATAACGATGGGCCGGGTCGTTACACCAACTTGTCACGACCTTGATTTTTCCCCAACATCGGGATCGTGATGGCGCCTACTCGTGGTAGCTAGGCAAGCCACTTTATTCACTCTAACCTGTTTTTAGCAATATTTCATATTCAATTTATCAACCAAAACCATATCCTTAATTAAATAAGTGCGGAAGACTTATCAAAATAGAAATAAGCAGTTTAAAGGTAAAACAATTCTGAAATCCTCTACCCAAGACGTGGAGTCACCAACTCACGAACTACTACTGAATACTACACATAAAGGTCTGAAAGAAATATAACATAATCTATTTGTCTCGAAACAAAGAGACTACAGCTAGTAACATAAGTAAGGGAAGAGACGCCGGGCATGCGGACGCCTGCAAGCTACCTCGGTCTCAATATGCTCAACTCCCATGCAAAAGATCTACTGTTGCTGCTCCTGATCGAAACCTGGACCTGTGCAAAAATGTACAAAAGTACAGTATCAGCACAATCCGACCCCATGTGCTGGTAAGTGTCTGGCCTATCCCGGCAAAGTAGTGACAAGCCTAGGAATGGACACCCACATAAACCTGTGCAGTTCTATATATATGTACACCACAAGATAACGAGAAATAATTAAGTAACAACTCAATAAGGAATAACACAAAGGAATTCAACAGTTAACAATGGTTATTAAATCAACAAGGAAAACCCAAGTATAATGGAAAACCGGTAATATCAAGTCAAGGAATAACAAATAATTGCACGGCATCACCCTTCGTGCTTTTACTCTCATCCTCACCAAATAAGCAAATAAAGTGCACGGCATCACCCTTCGTGCTTTTACTCTAATCCTCACATCCATGGTACGGCATGATCCTTCGTATATGGTTCAATAACAAGGCACGACATGATACTTCGTGCATAATTAATAACATGGCACGACATTAACCTTTGTGCATAATCAATAACAAGGCATGGCATTAACCTTCGTGCATAATCAATAAATCGAAGCACGGCATCACCCTTCGTGCATTATCACTCTTCCTCACCCAAATAACAATCACAGTTAAGGGCAGAGAAAGAAAACAATAAATCATAAACCGTCTCGGCAAGGGACACAAAATCATCACAACAAAGTCCCGGCAAAGGCAATCAATATCTCACTTCACAACAAGTCCCGGCAAAGGAGAACAATAACAATTCTACAACCCGGCAAGGGTTCAACAATTTATCTTTAAATACGTCTCACAACAAGTATTAACAACGACTCACGGTCATGCAAGACACCAGTATATGGATGCTCATCACCACAGCCCATACACCGCACTTGATCACATAACACATAGCACATAATCCTATTCCCTCAAGCTAGGATAGAACAAACACTTACCTCTAGCCTTGAAGTCCAAATTACTCTTCAATTATAGCTTTTTCCCCAAATTTCCGCCTTCAACTAGCTCGAATCTAACCACAATTGATTCCATTATATTAATAAATACTAATTAACTTGGTTTGAATTCTTAAAAATGGTTTTCTCAAAGTTTACCCCATAATTTCCCAAAATGCCCCTAGCATGTCGTCGATGTGAACCTCCATAGTTTTTCCAAGTTGCTCTTTGAACATCTTAGTGACCAGTCTTTGGTATGTGGCCCCTGCGTTCTTGATCACAAAGGGCATCACTTTGTAATAGTAGGTACCCTGGTGTGTGATGAACGTGGTTTTCTCTTAATCTTCCTCGGTCATCAGGATTTGGTTATAACCGAAGTACGCGTCCAAGAAACTTAATAGTTCATCTCCGGCGGTGGCGTCGATCAGTTGATCAATGTGAGGGAGGGAGAAGGAATCATTAGGACAGGCCTTGTTCAGGTTGGTGAAGTCCACGCACACCCTCCATTTTCCGTTCTTCTTTTTGACCATTACCACATTGGTGAACCATTGAGGATATTTTGACTCCCTGACAGAGCCGTTGGCTAGCAGTTTGTCTAGTTCTTTGCGGACTGCCTCGTTGATTGTGGCGTTGAACTTTCTCCTAATTTGTATTACCTGCGGGTGAATCGAGTCGATGTTGAGACTGTGGGTGGCGATATCTGGCAAGATCCCTAGCCTGTCTGCATCAGAAAAAGCAAATGTGTCTGCATGGTTAGTCAGAAATTCATGATACTTACCCGGGTCGGTGAGTCCGTGGCCGATGTACTTCTTCCTTTCAGGGTTGTTACGATCTAGTTGAATCGGGTCGAGATCTTCGACCGTAGCTTTACAATCTTCAACGATGTCTGGGTCTCTGATGGCGTTGGCCGTTGGGTCCGCTTTGGTCTTTGACACGGCTGATTGCTATGCATCTGTGCTTGCCCCGTTTAGTTGTCGGGTGTGAGCGAAGTCTTGTGTTATTTTATAGCACTCTTGCATTGTATGCGGTTCTCCCTTGATGCTGAATACCCATGGAGTAGGGAACTTGACCACTTGATATAAGCTCGAGGGGACCGCTCGCATGGCATGTATCCATAGGCGCCCGATGATGACATTGTATGTCGTCTCATGATTCATCACATGGAAGGTGATTTCCAAGGTGACTCCCCCCGCGAGGACGGGTAGAGTCACTTCTCCTGATGTGCGCTCCACTGCATTGTCAAAACTAGTTAGAGTTATGCAGCGGGGGGTTGCCCTGTCCTCGAGTCCCATCTGTGAGAGGACTCTCGGAAGAATGATGCAACCACCGCTTCCATCAGCGATCATGACTCTCCTGACGTCCATATCAATGATATGTAAAGTGATAACTAAAGCATCATAGTGGGGGAAACATAAATCGTCGGCATTAGACTTATCGTAGGTGATACTTCATTCGATGTCATTGTACCGATTGTGGGAGATGGTCCTCTTCAGTTTGTGTGTATTGGAAAATTTGATATGATTGATGGCGACGTCGTCCCCATCTCCGACGATCATGTTCACTGTGCGCATCGGGGCGGGTGGTTTCGGGTGCCCATGGGAATCTCTCGCCCGTATGCAAAATTAGGTTTCTCCTTGTCGCTGAGCAGCTCCTTCAGGTACCCTTGGTTTAGCATCCTGACGACTTCCTGTCGTAGACCAATGCAGTCTTTGGTCCTGTGACCCTGTTCTTGGTGAAATTCACACAGAACGTTTAATTTTCTTGTGGAAGGGTCCAATTTCATATTTTGAGGCCATTGCACCTTGGTGCCGAGCTTCTCCAGTGCGTACCCAATCTTTGAAGGAGAAACAGAGAAGTTATGTAATGAAAGTAAAGGGGGCGTGCCTCGTTCGTTTCAAAGTGAGGCGAGATGGCATTGTAGTGCGTCTGCATTTCTTCCATCTTTCTCAGAATGGAGGCCAATGTATCATCATGCATTTGCATTTCAACGGGTTGGCTGTTGGTTCGTGTTTCTTCCTGCTCGGCTGCTGTGGTGGTATTGCTTGTTGTTGGTGCTGCATTTTCGTAACTCCGCGATGGTTTTTCCACTAAGCGGCTCAGGGCACTCGTTAGCCATTCCTCCAGTAATTTCCTGACCGATGGGGGTACTTCTTTTAAATTGGATGTATCTTTCTAGTGCAAGGTTGCAATATTCTCGAAGGGGGAAGGCAAGGCTTCCGCCTCAGGTGTAATATCAGGGGTGGTGTTGTCGGCTGCTCTACCACCAGCCTCGTTCAGGGAACTCAAGAGGTTGGTCGTAACTTTCGTTATAGCTTTCGACCGGGTGTTGTTTTCGGCCATTTTTGGGTTTTATCTGATAATCTGATCCTTTGGATGTATACTACGGGTTTGGTTCTCGAAATCCCCACAGACGGCGCCAAACTGTTTGACCCAAAAACTATTGGTTACTTTTTGAGTTAGAGATAATCAAAGATTATAAGAGGGTAAATCGGAATCAGTGGAAATATATTCAATAACAAATCTATGATTCGTATGTAGATTGTTCTAGTGAAATCGCAAAGGAACTTATTGAAATATTAAAGCTAGCCAACAATAGAGAGATGGGATAGAGAGAGAATGATAGAGAGAAGTTGTATTATTAATGAATAATAAGACTTGTCTTACAAATGAGGGAGGTATTTCCTTATATAGAAGGAAGCCCCCCTCACCAACACATTACTTTATTCCAGAATTATTGTTATTATAAAACAGAAATAGGCGGACGAGACGGGACGCATAGACGGTCAAGTTTGTCAATACGCCTTTATAGTCGGGAGGGGGGATACTCCTTCTCGTCATATGGGCGTGGAGGAAGATATACTCGACGTCTATGGCCGTATAGGAAAGTGTACTCGACTCATTTGATCCTGTCTGATTCGCCCCAAACAATTATAATCACCAAATCTGTTGGAAGTTGGGATACCTTATGGTGGCGTATGTGGAATTTTTAAGTAATGTTAATCTATTGTCATAATTCGTCTTGTACATGTGTTTTAGTATGGAAATGTGAGATTTAAAAGCTATATTTACTTTTGTTCTAAATTGATGTTTACTTATATTTATTTTCCAAGATGCATCGACCTATTATGTGTGTGCGTATGTATGTACAGACACAAAACACGGATAAAGAGAGACAGATACATATAAACTTCTAGAAAATATATTCACATATAGTTGTAGTAAATAATAATAATAATAATAATAATAATAATAATAATAATAATAATAATAATAACAAATAATTTCCCGCAAAGTAGTAATTAATGTCAAAGGATACAACCTAGTTTCAGGGTTCATTCGAACCTCATTCGTCGGAAGATTATACCGTATATTATAAGAGTTGTATCCCTTGATTCAAGAGCTATTAATCTTTTTACTTTGTTATATTTTAAATTTTCTTAGTGAAAATCCTGGATCCACCCCACTTGGTTCAATCATGTTACATAAGCTGTAGAATAATTATACCTATATTACATGTTATTTTCAATAAAAGAAATGTACACACAGTTTTAACTTCTCTTTTTTCTTTTTCAGTTTTAAATTTTTTCTTTCTTTTTGGGTGTGTTTTCCAGGATGTGAAGAGGCATGCAATAAGAGATGATCCGCAACTTCTCACAAGAAACCATGTCTGTTTTACTGCAACCATTGTTGTGAGTGGTGCTAATGTGTTCCACCAGGAACTTTTGGGCATAAATTGTTGTTCTTGCTATAATAATTGGAAGACAAAGACAGGAGGACCTAAGTGTCCGTAAAATCTCAGTTTTAAAAAATCATTAGTAAAAAGAAAATAATTTTATTTGAAATTTAATGAAGTTAATTATTTAGGCTTACATTAGGGTAAATAATCTACATAACACCCTTGGAGTATTCGGTCCTTCTCCGAACTCTATCTAAATGCGGAGTGTTTTGTGCACCAGGCTGCATTTTTAAAAATGTATCGAAGATTAGGTGAACAAGGTGTCACGACCCGAAATTCCCATTCTCGGGGACTGTGATGGCGCCTAACATTTTACTTGTTCAAATCAATAAAAACAATAAAGCTGAATAGTCTGAAATAAGGGGATATAACTAATAAACGGCGTAATCCAAACACAATTCGCATGACTAGTATCACGTATACACGAGCGTCTAGAGTACTACAAATAATGGTGTGAATAAAATATAATTATCTGAATCAAAGTAAACGGCTGAGATGGTAGAGAAGGGGACTCCAGGCTGTGAACGTCGTGCATCTATATCTCAAGTCTCCTCATGTAGTCAAATCTGGGCGATCATACTGTGTCATGACCCGGAATTCCGTCCCTCTGGAGTCATGATGGCGCCTTCTCGTGGAAGCTAGGCAAGCCATAAACCTTTAAAATCTTTAACCCTTTTTATTTCATATATATTTACGGCAATGAGATTATTAATGAAAAGCAATTAAGTGACGGCAAAAAAGAAAATTTAGCGGAAGTCTTAGACGAATAGGAATACAGATCATACAAATGCCAATACATATCTCTACCCAGCACATAGTGTCATAACATACACGGACTATCTAAGAGTGCTACATACAAGTATCTGAACAAGGAAAACAAATTTGTCTCGGACACAAAAAGGAAATAATGCATAAATCAGATAGAAGAGATACCGGGCCTGCGAACGCCTGCAGGACTATCTTGGGATCTCGTTGACTGAAGAATCGTCCCCGAAATACTGTTGCGTACCGTAAGCTGCTCCAGTATCTGCACATAAGTGTAGAATGTAGCATCAGCACAACCGACCCCATGTGTTGGTAAGTATCTGGCATAACTCCAGCGAGGTAGTGACGAGGCTAGGACTAGACTCCAGATAAAACATGTGTAGTTATATAGAATATGGCAAAAAATAAACAAATAATAAGCAGTTAAAAGGGGAGGGGGTACATGACTCAGGGAAACAATTCATCTTAGCAGAAATTGAACCACGTATGAAGGAACAGTACAATATCTAAAACCATGTAATAGCATTATTGTTGCGGCGTGCAACCCGATCCATACTTTTAACTATGACTGTTGTGGCGTGCAACCTGATCCATATGCTTTACCATAATTGTTGCGGCGTGCAACCCGATCCAATAAATATAACATATACCTATTGCACCGTGCAATCCGATCCATTCTAATTTATGTTGCGACTAAACAATATTTATTGTCGCCGCGTGCAACCCATTCCAAATATGCATAACTTATCCTATTCACAATCACAAACCTCAGTAGAGGATCAACCATGAAATACCCATTTCCGTCAAGGGAGAACCAGCTATAATCAATCTCAATTCGGACTTAAACATTACATTAATGCCGTTTCTAACTCATAACCAATTGTCCACGAAAATAAGTCAAACCTCGCTCAAGAACACAAGTCTGTTTATTATTTCATCCATAGTAATATCCAAGAACTCAACAATATCAATTTAGAACTCACGGTCATGCTCAACACCGACGTATAGATACTCGTCACCATGCCTATACGTCGTACTCCACAAGAAACACATAACAACTACGACTCAACTCCTAAATCCTCAAGCTAAGGTTAAATCATACACTTACCTCAACTTCCACGGCCAAATCAATCCATACCAACCACCTTCCCTCTTGAATTCGGCTCCAGCTCAATCAAGTCTATACAATAATGTCTTCATAATATCAATATGTGTAAAACAAATCAAAACCCAATGTCTAATTATAGATTTTCATGTTTTATTTTTTCAAAATCCCAAAATCTTCCCGGGCCCGATTGGTCAAAATACGAGGTTCAGACCAAAATCAAATCCCCCATTCACCCCACGAGCCCGAATATATAATTTATTCTTAAATCGACCCCAAAACGAGGTCTAAGTCAAAAAAAAGTAAAAAGTCTTAACTCTACCCATTTCTCCCTATTTCTATCTTACGTTATGTATTTTAGGTTTCGGAATTCAATAAATATTGATAGAAAATGAAGAAAACGAGTTAAGATTTACTAACCCAAGAAGCTTTGATGAAGAAGTTCTCTAAAAGTCTCCCTAGAACCATGGCGAAGAAGAAGTTCGTGTGTTTGATGAAAAATTCATGTCACTGTTTTGTTTTAGACATTTTAAATAACTGAGCTAAATTGTCCTAGGCGTTCGTGAGAAGAAGGTTGCGTTTGTGAAGGGTAAACTTGGCAAACCATCGCGTTTGCGATTGGAAGAGTGCGAACGCAAAGAGGAAAGGCTGGGGTGTAGGGTCCAGGACTTGTTCTACGTGAATGCGTGGTTACTGGTGCGAATATGATGAAGGTATTTACAAGGCTACGTGAACGCGAAGGCGTTAGTGCGAACACAAAGAGGAAAATTATGCCGAGTCCCCCGGGGCCAGATGACTCTATGCGAACGCGAGGCAAACGGTGCGAACACGATGAAGGAAAGGTCTGAAGCTTCGCGAACGCGAAGAAGAAGGGACCTGCAACTGCTGAAGCTAAAAACCTGCAATCCTCCTAAGTCCGAAACCACTCCGAAACACCTCCAAAACTCTCATGAGCCCTCGGGTCTCCTAACCAACCACATCAACTAACTCAACAACATCCTATGAACTTAACTGTGCGATCAAATTGCTAAAATAACATATAAAATAATGAATCAAACCTAAAAATCGCTAATCTTTCTTCAAACCTCATAAACATTCAAATTTAGATTTATAATACACGTCAAACGACGTCCGATTTCAACCAAACTTCACAAAAACATCGTAAACCACATAGAAGGCCTGTACCGAGCACCAAAGCCAATATACGGGCCCGATACCAACGCGTTCTAATCAATATTCATTTCTATTTTCCTTAATAATTTCAGAAAAATAATTTTACTCAAAAATTTATTACTTGGGCTTGGAACCTCAAATTCGATTCCGGGCATACGCCTGAGTCCCATATATTTCTACGGACCCTCCGGGACTATCAAATTACGGGTCCGTGTCCGTTTACTTAAAATATTGATTAATGTCAAGCTTATTCATTTTAATACCAAATTTTAGCATTTTCACATAATTTCACATTTAGGCTTTAAGGCTACACATCCGTACTGCGCACGTAAATTGAGGCAACTAAAAATAAGATTTTCAAGTCCTCGAAAGCACGAAATGAATAAAATAATAGGTAATGACCCTTTGAGTCGTCACACACTGACCATAGTCGAGACCAACTCAGGTATCTGCACAAGAAGTGCAGAGTGTAGTATGAGTAAAACCGACCCCATATACTCATACGTGCCGAGCCTAACCTCGACAAAATGATGACTTGGGTAAAGCGGGCTACTTACAATAACATATACATATTAATTAAGAAAATAGAAAGTAAAAGTAAAATAGTTAATTATTTAAAGAGAACTCAAACTTCACTATCAGAAGCCCAAAATAACAAACCTCGTAATCTCAATAAAAATTACTGAAACTAACACAACATCAATCAACAATTACAACACACAAAAAGCGTTGTAGATTGCAACCTGATCACATCGTAATATCCTTTCAATCTTGAGTACCATATATACTATTCGTTGCGGCGTGCAATCCGATCCCACCATACTATCATTTATCAATTTCATAATCCTCCCTTATTCTACCCTAGCATCATTTATCAATATTAATTCCCGTTAGACATACAACCTGATCCACAAATGATTTCAATAAACATAAAAAATCCAGTGACTCAATTTAAAAGAATTTCTACATAAAAAAGACAAAAGCACAAGGCAATAAGGGAACAAATAATAATCAAACAATCATTAAGAATTTGAAGTTTCTATTTTACAAGTATATTAGTGTCTAACAAACACAACAACTCACACAATGAACTACATCATAGAATGCAACAAATATTACAAGGATAATATGACATGTGACAATCAAGGTAGGTAAGTAAAATATATTAAAGGCAAGTATCAAAAAGCATGAAGTAGTGGGAGGGATGAACAATTTAATATAACATAATTAAATGACAAACAAATTTTATAGCAGAAAAGTCAAATAAAGCATGTAACAATTAAGGCATGGAATAAGAGAAATTGTAAAATAACGAAAAACATAGAAAATAAATATCTTAAAGGCGTATATAAACTCTCCACATTGCATATATGATATTTTATTAAAATAATCCACATAAAAAATAATTAAAAATTTTCTAATTCCCTCAAGTCGAGGTTAGATTCAATACTTACCTCACTCTGCAATCATATCAAATCTCAACCGAGGGCCTTTCCTCTAAAATTCTCCCCTAACCCAATGGAATCTAACAAAATATAGTTCAAACAATTAAAAATAAGCTTTAGAAACTACCCACAAGTGAAAAAGATTCAATCTTTAATGATTTTGGAAAATCTCAATAAAAGTCAACACATGGCCTGCTTGGTTAAAACCTGAGATTCGAACCAAAATTTGGATATTAATTCACCTCCGAGTCCAGTTATGTGATTAATTTTGAAATTTGACCTCAATTTAAGGTCTAAATCTCAATTTCTAAAAAATTTCAATTTCTACCTAAATTCCTAATTTCTACCATGAAAAAACATACATTATATGCTAGAAATCAATGGGTGTTGATGGAAATGGAATAAAAAAAGTTAAAATCTGTTAACCTTGGATTTGGAATGCAATTTTCCTTCAAAATAGACTCTAGGCCGAGCTCTAACTTGGAAATGGTAAAAATTTTGGTCAAATCCCGATTCTTAGAAGTTTTAAAGATTGGACGTGTTCTTCGCATTCACGAAGCACTTGACGCATTCGCGAAGAGTACTGGCCAAATGGCCATCGCGATCGTGATCAACTGTTCACGTTTGCAAAAGCTTAAACCCCTTTCCTTTGCGTTCCCGAGCCAAAGCCCGTGCTCGCATAGAGTTACTGACCGAATCCCTCTCATGCCCTATAACATTCGTGTTCGTAGGGTAAACCCCTCAAACTTCGTGTTCTCGACCGCTTCCCCATGTTCGCGTAGGAGAAAACCTACCCCCAACCTCGTTAACCTTTGCGATCGCAAGAGTGGATTTGCGGCGACAAACAAAACACCAGGCACCAAATATAAGCAGATCGTGTTAGTTTTAAAATAACCCATAACTTATCCAAATCTCACCCTAAGCCCTTCAGTCTCAAAACCAAACTTGAAAACAAGTCTAGTAACATCATAAAAACTCACTAGCGCAACACCAAAATAACACCTAGAAATATGAATCGGATATCAAAATATATGAAATTTTCAATAAAACTTAAGAACATTCAAATTTATAATCGAACGTTCAAATCACATCAAATAATCTCCGTTTTGCACCAAATTTTGCAGACAAGTCATAAATAATAAAAATAATATGTACCAAGCCCGGGAACCAAAATCCAAACCCGACAGCTATAAAGTCAACCTACGATCGAACTTAGGAATTCTTTAGATCTTCAAATCACTAGTTTTCAACAAATCATGTTAAATCAAGTTAGGGACTTCCAAATTCAGTTTGGGGCATTCGCCTAGGTCCCAAATCATAATATAGACCCATCAGGACCGTCAAAATATTGTTCCAAGTTCGCTTACACAAAATATTGACTATAGTTAACTCAAATAAATTTAAGATAAAAATTCATATTTTGTTTAAATTTTAACATAATTTTTTTGAATAAAAGAAACGGGTTGTGCACGAAAATCTAAAATCACTAAATGAAGCTAATCGAGGTTTTGGAACACAGAAATAAAATTTAAAACTCAATTTGATCTAACGGGAAATCACATTCTCCACCTCTAAAATAAACATTCGTCCTCGAACGAACGTAGAAAGGTATTTGGGCTGGTGAAAAGGTATAGGTATCTACTTCGCATGAAGGACTTGGACTCCCACGTGGCTGCCTCAATCGGCTTATCTCCCCATTGTACTCTAACTGAAGGATAACTTTTATACCTCAACTTCTGGAGATGCCGGGCTAAAATGGCCATCGGCTCCTCTTCATAAGTGAACTCCTTGTCCAATTGGGGTGATCTGAAATCTAACATATGGGACGGATCACTATGATACGTTCGGGCATACTCATGGAACACTGGATGGACTGCTAAAAACTAGGTGGCAATGCAAGCTTCTAGGTACTGGTGTTCATAAAAACCCAAAACACCGAACCAAACCGACCAAAATAAATTGATGCTTTTTGGTTTGGTTTGGTTTTGGTTTTGAATTATAAAAAACAATCACATTTGGTTTGGTTTTGATTTTAATAAAAAAATTACCAGAAAAATATAACCAAACCGACAATAGAAGTAGCTATATTAAATTTATTATTACACCTAAATATATATATATATATATGTATATTTTTATACAAAGTTCTATTTTATTTATGGTGAACGTTAATCTTTTTCTCTTTTGGTACATCTTTTTACCTTTATATTCTAGTAATATTGGTAGTTTTCTTTCGTTAAGTATAAGAATCCATTTCTTGTTAAAAATATATTTTTAATCGAATCCTTAAATTATTCATCACTATTTGATTCAATTATCATCAATATATTTTACTAAATAATAAACTTGTGAAAGGGCAATGAGTTGATAGTGTTACGTTAAAAATATGGTCGCCGAAATTTGTATTTGGTAGTGTATATTTTACATTTAAGAAAAAATTGGCAAATAACCGAAAAAATAAAATTAAAACTGACATAAACCAAATCGAAAAAAATCGACTTAATTGGTTTGGTTTGGTTCAAATATTTAAAATATCGATTTGCTTGTTTTGGTTTATTTTTAGAAAAAACCGATCCAAATCGAACTGTGAACACCCTACTTGTAGTCCACCTCATCCACTCTCTAGGGCTCAACTTGCCCTTATTTCTGAACCACATCACACCCTTCATAGATAAAACCTAAAGTAAAACCTTCTCTCCAACCATGAATGCAACATCACGAACTCTATGATCGGCATAACTCTTCTGCCTAGACTGAATTGTGCAAAGTCGATCTTGAATCATCTTGTCACGATCCGGATTTTCTACCCTCGGGGTCGTGATGGCGCCTACTAATAGGATCTAGGCAAGCCAAGTAAATTTACATCCTTTAGCAAGTATCGATCATTTAATAACAATAATACATAATATGATAAAGCGGAAATCTTAATATATAATTAACTAAAAAAATGCAGAAGTTTAACAAAATCATCACCCAAGAACTGGAGTCACAAACTCACGAACGTCTAGAGAATGCTACATACAATGTTTGAATAAAAACATAATTCTGTTTGTCCTGGTACAAAGGATAGCAAAAATAAAGTAAAGATAGAAGAGACTCTGGGCCATGCGGAATCAAGCAAGGCTACCTCGTCTCAGAACTGAAGTCAGCTCTCAAAACTCCTACTGTTGTCCAAAAGCTGCTCCAGCTCCGTGATCTTTGCAAAATGATACACAGAGTGTAGCATCAATACAACCGACCGCATGTGTTGGTAAGTGTCTGGCCTAACATCGGTGAGGTAGTGACGAGGCTAGGACCATACTCTAGATAAACTTGTACATTTATATAATATACGGCAAAGACATAACAGGAAATAAAAAGTAAAACTGAGAGGGGGATACATGCTCTGGGTAACAAATAAAAATAAAGCATCAGGGGTAAAAGAGTAAAAATTTACAATTTAGCTTCTAACACAGAATAAAGGAAATCAAATAAATTTCATATTCAACTCATCTTATTGCAGGCGGGCAACCTGCCCCGTTATCATGACTCGTGGTAGGCGTACCACTCGCTCCCATTTCATTAGATCATTTGTGGTAGGTGTACCACTCGCTCCCATTTCAATATATCATGTGTGGTAGGCGTATCACTTGCTCTCATTTCAATATATCATGTGTGGTAGGCATACCACTCACTCCCATTTTTATGTATCATATGTGGTAGGCGTACCACTCACTCCCATTTCAGTATATCATGTGTGGTAGGCGTACCACTCACTCCCATTTCAACGTATCATGTGTGGTAGGCGTACCACTCACTTCCATTTCAATGTATCATGTGTGGTAATCGTACCACTCGCTCCCATTTCAATATATCATTTGTGGCAGTCATACCACTCACTCCTATTTCTTTCAACATAATACACAATATAGTCCCAGCAAGGGAAAAATATAATATAATGATTTTCCGGCAAGGGAATAAGAATATTAAATCAACTATCCCGGCAAGGAAAAAAGATAATATAATGATTTCCTGGCAAGGGAATGAGAACATTCAATCAACAATCCCGACAAGGGAGGTCCAACTATAACCAATCCTAGGTAATTTCTACATAGCATAGTTAAAACCAATACTCAGTATCAAGGCTCAACAAACAAGTCTTCTATGGAATCAATTAAGAATACGCAATTATCGATTTAAGATCCAAGGTCATACTTGACACCAATATATGGATACTTGTCTCCATGCCCATACGTCGTACTCAACATATAACAAGTAGCAATTGTCACTCAACTCCTAATCCCCCAAGCCAAAGTTAGGCCGAACACTTACCTCAAATTCCACGGCTTTCCCTCTCAAATTCGGCTCCAACTCAATTAACTCTATGAAATAACTACTTTATAATATCAATAATAGCTAAAATATCGAGCCCAATGCCTATATATAGATTTCTAAGCTTTCCTCCAAAAGTTCCAAATATTACCTCGAGCCTGCTTGGTCGTAACATGAGGTTCGAACCAATTTCCTATCACGCATTCCCCACGAGCCCGAATATACAATTTATTTTCAAATTCGACCCCAAAATGAAGTCTAAAGCAAAGAAAATTGAAAAGCCATAATTCTACCTATTTCCCCCAATTTCCACCTTAATCCATGGGATTTAAGCTTAGGAATTCACTAATTAACGAAGAAAAATGGATGAAATAAGTGGAAAATTACTAACCCAAATTGTCTTGAAGAATGGGAGCTTCAATGGACTCCTAGAGCTTGTGGAAGAATAGAGGTCGTGAGAGATTTTGAATAAAACCCGAGCTACTGTTCTGAAACTTTTAAAAAAACTCACTGGGTTTTTTGCTCTATATGTTCGCGACAGGGGTATCGCGTTCGTGAAGAAGGGGGAGCTGGCAAACTATGCGTTCACGAGGGAAGGGCTGCATGCGCGAAGAGAAAGCACTAGGGGTCCACAGATTTGGCCTACGTGAACGCGTTGACCATCACACTAACGCGGTGAAGGAAAAATCAAGGCACAACGGTCGTTATGGCTTGAACGGGAACGTGAATAATGGTGGCCTCAAAGTTATGTGAACGCAAAAGAATATTGCAAACGCGAAGAAGGATTCTTCTGTTTAAAAAGTGCAAAAAATCTGATGTCTTCCTAAGTCCAAAACAACCTCGAACACCTCCGAAAACACTCAACACACTCACAAACTCAAGAACATTCTACAAACTTACCATGCAACCAAATCCCCAAAATAACATCAAAAGCGAGGAATCAAACCTCAAAATCATCATTTTTTGATAGAACTTCATAAACTTTCATTTTTAGATATTTAGGTCCGAAACACGTCAAATGACGTCCGATTTCGACAAAATTTCACAGAAAGCACTTAAACCACATAAATGACCGGGAACCTGAACCAAAATACAAACCTGATACCAACACTTTCTAATCCATTTTCATTTCAAATTTCCATATAAATTTCAGAAAAACAATTTCTTTTAAAAATTTATTTCTCAGGCTCGGAACCTCGAATTTCGATTCCGGGTATATGCTCGAGTCTAATTTTTTTCTACGGATCCTCCGGGACCATCCAATCACGGCTCCGGGTCCTTTTATCCAATATGTTGACCAAAATCAACTTTAATCATATTAATATCAAAATTCATCAGTTTTTACATATAATTCACATTTAAGCTTTCCGGCTAGGCGCTCGAACTACACACGCAAATCGAATTGACTAAAAGTGAGGTTTTCAATGCCTCAAAAGTGAAAAAAGAGATAGAACAAGTGATGAACCTTTGGGTCGTCACAGTCCCCACCTCTAAAATAATTGTTCCTCCTCAAAGGGACAAAATAAAGAATTACCTCAGTCGGGAGAAAGATGAGGATAACGGCTTTGCATATCAGACTCGTACTCCCACATTGATGCCTTTGGAGGCTAACCTCTCCACTGGACACGCATTGAAGGAAAACTCTTGGACCTCAACTGACGAACCTGCTGGTCTAGAATAGGCACCGGCTCCTCCTCATAAGACATATCCTTGTCCAACTAGACAATGCTGAAATCTAACACATGGGCTAGATTGTCGTGATACCTCTGAAGCATGGACACATGAAACACTGGATGCACGGCAGACAAGCTAGGCGGCAAGGCAAGTGTATAAGCCACCACTCCCATACGATCGAGAATCTCAAATTGACCAATTAACCTAGGGCTAAGCTTGACATTCTTATCAAATCTGATAACGCCCTTCATAGGCGACACTAGGAGCAAGACTCACTCACCAACATGAAAGCTACATCCTGAACCTTACTATATGCATAACTCTTTTGCCGTGACTGAGCCAAACAAAGCCTGTCCTGAATGATCTTGACCTGATCCAAGGCCTCTTAAACTAAATCTGTACCCGATAACCGAGCCTTTTTCGGCTCAAACAATCCCACTGGAGACAGACATCACCTACCATACAACGCCTCATATGGATCCATCTGAATGCTGGACTGGTAGCTATTATTGTAGGCAAACTTTTCTAAAGGAAAATATTGGTCCCACGAGCCTCCAAAATCAAAGACACAGGCTCGGAGCATATCCTCTAGAATCTGAATAGTCCTTTCAGATTGACCGTTCGTCTGGGATGAAATGTTGTACTCAACTCAACCTGGGTGCCGAACTCTCGCTGAACCACTTTTCAGAAGCGCGAGGTAAATTGCATAGCCTAGTCCGAAATGATAGATATCGGCACCCCATGAAGGTGAACAATCTCTCTGATGTAGATCTCATCTAACCTCTCGAATGAATAGGTGGATGCATCAGGAACAAAATGCACTGACTTGGTCAGCCTATCAACAATGACCCAAACAGCATCAAACTACTTCCGAGTTATCGGAAGTCTGATAACAAAATCCATGGTAATTCTCTCCCACTTCCATTCGAGAAGCTCAATCGTCTGAAATAAACCACTAGACCTCTGATGCTCATACTTAACCTGTTGACAGTTCAAAAATCGGGCCACATATGCAACTATGTCCATCTTCATTCTACACCACCAATAGTGTTGCCTCTGATCCTGATATATCTTCGCAGTGCCCGGGTGAATAAAATATCGAGAACTATGGGCCTCCGCTAAGATCAACTCTCGAATCCCATCGACATTGGGCACACAAACTCACCTCTACAGTCTCAAAACACCATCGCTATCTAAGGCCACCTTCTTGTCACCTCCACGTTGCACAGTGTCTCTCAGGACACATAAATAGGGATCATCAAACTGCCGATCACGAATACGCTCCAATAATAAAGAACGAGAAACTGTGCAAGCTAACACCCTGCTAGGCTCAGAAATATCCTACCTCACTAGTCAATTTGCCAAGGCCTGAACATTCAAGGCAAGCAATCTATGGCTGACAAGAATATACGCAAGACTAGCCATGTTGGCGGACTTCCTACTCAATGCATCAGTCACCAGATTGGCTTTCCCCTGGTGATACAAGATAGTAACATCATAATCTTTCAATAACTCCAACCACCACCTCTACCTGAAATTCAGCTCCTTCTGCTTGAACAGATATTAAAGACTCTTGTGATCTGTGTACTCCTCACATGTCACACCATATAGGTAATGCCTTAAAATCTTCAAATCATGAACAATGGATACCAACACTAGATCATGAACAGGATAATTCTTCTCGTGGATATTCAACTGCCTCGAAGCATAGGCAATGAATCTATTATCCTGCATCAGTATTTTACCAATCCCAATACGAAAAGCATCACAATAGACTGCATAAGGCCCTGAATATATGGGTAAAAGCAATATTGGTGCTGTAGTCAGAGCTGTCTTGAGCTTCTGAAAGCTCGCCTCACACTTATCTGACCATCTTAACTGGGTACCCTTCAGGTTCAATCTGGTCATCGGGGCGGCAATAGAGGAAAATTCCTCCATGAACCGACGGTAGTAGCCTGCTAACCCCAAGAAACTCCGAATCTCTTTAGTTGATGCTAGTCGAGGCCATTTTTTGACTGCCTCGATCTTCTTCAGGTCCACTTGAATATCGTCTACTGATACAACGTGACCCAGAAATGCAACCGAACTCAACCAGAACTTGCACTTCGAAAACTTAGCATATAAATTAACTATCCTTTAGATTCTGAAGAACCACTCTAAGATGCTGCTTGTTCTCCTCCTGTTTGCGGGAGTATATCAGAATATCATCAATGAAAACTATCACGAACAAGTCCAAATAAGGCCTAAGCGCTCAGTTCATCAACTCCATAAATGCTAATGGGGCATTAGTCAACCCAAATGACATGACCAAAAACTTATAATGCTCATACCGAGTGCGAAATGCTATCTTAGGGACATCGGATGCCCTAATCCTTAACTGGTGGTAGCCAGATGTCAAGTCTATCTTTGAAAACACCTTTCACCCTAAAGCTGGTCGAACAAATCATCAATCCTCGGTAGTGGATACTTGTTCTTTATCATCACTTTGTTCAATTGCCGATCAATTCACATCCTTATCGAACCATCCTTTTTCTTCATAAATAACATCGGCGTACCCTAAGGAGAAACACCAGGCCTGATAAAACCCTCCTCTAGCAAATCATGCAACTGGTCATTTAACTCTTTCAACTCTGGTGGGGCCATGCGATACGATGGGATTGAAATGGGTTATGTTCGGCAGGTCTGAAGGGAACTCCCGAACAATAGGAACAAAAACCAATAGAAAGGACCTTTGCACTGGAATCGCGAATATACGCCAGATAAGCTAGACACCCTTTCTCGACCATACGTCGAGCCTTCACACATGAAATAACTCTACGGGTGGTATACCTTTGGGTCCCTCTCCACTCCAAACGGGGCAAATCCGGCAAAGCCAAGGTCACGGTCTTGACATGACAATCCAAGATAGCATGATACAGGAACAACCAATCCATCCCAAATATAACATCGAAATCCATCATGTCTAAGAGAAATAAATAAACACGAGTCTCAAGACCCTCAAACACTACCATACAGGAATGCTGCACTCGGCCGACCACTATAGAATCACCCATCGACGTAGATATATAAACAGGAATACCCAAATCCTCACTAGGCATGACCAAGTATGGTGCAAAATAGGATGACACATACGAATACGTAGTCCCAGGGTCAAATAGCACTGAAGCATCCCGATCGCAGACTAGAATAGTACATGTAATAACAACAACAATAACAGCTACCCAGTATAGTCCTACAGGGTGGGGTCTGGAGAGGGAAATATGTACACAGGCCTTACCCCTACCCGATAGGGCGGAGAGGATTTTTCCAATTGACCATTGGCGTAAGATCGAGAAAAGGAGAAAAACAAAAACAAAACACCGGGGCTGGGCCCCACTCCCCTAAGCCACATCTTTGGAATGGTCGCCTGCTGGCTGGCCTCTACCTCTGGCGGTTCGAGCTCTACCTCTATGATCTCTACCTCCACCTCTATGACCTCTACCCCCTTCTCTAGTTGGTTGAGCGGCCTATGAATCATCTGGTGCCTGAATCATGGGGCGAGGACGCTGCTACTAGGAATTACCCGTAGCTCGAGGGCAAAATCTGACAATGTGACTCGGGTCACCACAACCGTAATAAGCCCTCGGCTGATGAGTTTGCTGACCCTATCGACTTGAATATCCACCCCGAAAACTCTAAAGTGGTTGGGCAGTGATGGGGAACTGTAATGCTGCTGGTCAGAATAATACAGCTTGAGAACCACTACCACCTGAAGTACCATAAGAAACCTGAAGAGAAGACTGAAAGGGCCTCAGAGGATGGTCTCTACCATATGAATGTCTATCTCCAGATGAGGTACCACCGAACCTACCCATATGATATAGCCTCTTATCTGACCCATGACCACCTCCCTATGCAAGAGTCATCTCTACCCTACGGGCCGCATTTGATGCCTCCTAAAAAGAAGTCTCACACCCAGCTCCCATAGCCATTTGGAGACGGATTGGCTGAATCAATCCATCAATAACCTTCACACCCTCTCTCTCTATCCCTCGGTGAGGAGTATAACAATAGCATGGCAAGCTAGATCAATAAACCGGGTCTCATACTGAGTGACTGTTACAAAGCCGTATCGAGGCGCTCAAATTGCCTGCAAAGAGCCTCTCACTGAGTAACTGAGAGAAACTTCTCCAAAAATAACCTTGCAAAATGGTCCCAAGTTAGAGATGGTGACCCTGCTGGCCTGGCTAAACAATAGTCCCTCCACCATGTTGTGGCGCATCCAGATAGATGAAAGGTGGCAAAGTAGACCTTATTGGTCTCTACAATACCCATAGTCCAAAAAAACTCATGGAAGCTATATAAGAAATCATGGGGTCCTTTGTAGAACCACCGCTAACATAGCCGCTCTATTGTCGGTCTGAGTCATAATACCCGGTTGAAATGCCACAGCTAGCTGAAGCACTAGAACCTGACCCTGGGTAGCTACCTGCTCTAGAGTGCATGTAGCAGGAGTCTGAACTCCTCATCCAGCTTAAGAAGTGGCTGGTGCTACTGGAAGCAAACTTTCTTGAGAGACGCTCTCCATTTAGCCTACAAACCTTACCAAAGCGTCCTGAAGAACTAGGGTGGCTATAAAGCCCTCTAGGACTTGAGCTGGGCCCACCGGAACTATTAGGGATGGAACCTCCTTGCCACAATCAACATGGGGCTCCATCTCTGGGGCTACTACTCGGGGCTGAGCTCTGCCCCTGCCTCGACCTCACCCTCTGCCCCTCGTAGGAGCTGCTGCTAGGGGCTTGGGCTGCTGCGCGGTACAAGAGGAAGAACGTGTTCTCTCCATCTACGAAAGAATAGAGTAGAAAGGCAATCAGTATTTGAGAGACAGAATCGCACAACAAGAAAGAACAAAAGTGAAGTTTTCCTAACTCTGTAGCCTCTAGGGATAAATACAGACGTCTCCGTACCAATCCCTCAAACTCTACCGAGTTTGTCCAGGAGTTGTGAGTCCTATGTAACCTAGTGCTCTGACACCAACTTGTCACGACCAGAATTTCCCACCTTCGAGAGCTATAATGGCGCCTACTAATAGGAGCTAGGTAAGCCAAGTTAATTTACTTCCTTTAGCAAGTATCGATCATTTTATAACAACAATACAAAATATGATAAAGTGGGCATCTTAATATATAATTACCAATCACATGATGAACAAATACATAAAACAGACTTACTAATCACATGATTCATGCGTGGTTAACACCAAAATCCTAAGAACACTTTAGCAGACTTAGACATGTGTAAGATTCATACAAATCAAAGATAGATCTTTATTCTTTTAAGAATGCAAAAAAGATAGGCTCAAGTAGACATAGAAGACGAGTACAGAAACATTTTAAGACATAAAGCAATAAAGAAATAGAAACAAAGATAGTAGACTTAGCTTTTTTCGGGCTTTTTTCCTTTTCTTTTTCTTTTCTTTCTTTATTTTCTTTCTTTCTTCTTTCTTTCTTCTTTCTTTCTTTCTTTTCTTATTCCTTTCCTTTCATTTTTTCAGATCTCCAGAACTTTGAAGATGTTTCATTTTTTTGGGTACTGGATCTTTCAGTTGGGGCTGTTGATTTGAGTTTTGGTGTATATGGGGTGGTCTGGGGGCTTGGTATAGTGGTTTGGGGGCAGGGTTATTTTTAAGTGCTCGCAGGAGTAGGGTTCCGGCGAGTCTTTTTGTTATATTCGAGACGTTCCAGGGATATTCGAGACTAACCACCTAGATGGGGTGATAGATCACCTCAAGGTGATCCTAGGGTGTTCATTTCAGGTGTTGGTTCATACTTGGTGAGGTCGCCGGCTAGGGTTCTGGCGACCGAAGTTTCAAGAATAGGGGAGTTTTTTGGTTTGGTGAGGTTTTATGGTGCTTTGAGGGGTTGGTGTGTGAAGGATGGGGGTTTGGAGGCTTGCCTGAGCCGGAGAAGGTGGCTGAAACAGGTTTGTCGGCAGGTCCCCATGGGAGACCAGAGGAAGAAGAAGAGAGGTTGAGGCGGCTAGGGTTTCTCTCAATGTTGTATATGTGTGTATACAATGATATTGAACGGGAGATTGGGGTATTTATACAAGCTGTGTCTCGTGGATTCCTGGACCTTGGATTAGTCAAGATCAACGGCCAGGATCCTTTAGTCTCAAAACGGTATCGTTTGGTTAAATGAAAGACTTCCTCATGTCCGTTAGATATTAATCTTGGACGGTTGTGATTGTTTCACTTATACTACGTCGTTTGGCTTTTAACGAGACATTGTCTCATCCGTTTGATCAATTTATTTGAACGGCTAAGATCACTTCTTTACACGACGTCGTTTGGTTTATGAGGTAACCGCTTGATCTGGTCCGTTTAGGTCATTTATTCAACGGTTGAGCATCGTTTGGCTATTACAACGTCATTCGGTTGGGAGTCATGGGCAGAACCGGCTTGTCTTTTGGGCCTGGTGTGCTTGGGCTTGATATATAGATATAGATATATATATATATATGTATATATATATATATATATATATATATATATATATATATATATATATATATATATATATATATATATATATATATATATATATATATATATATGTATGTATGTATATTCTTATGTATGTAGCCCAAACTATATTGTATTTTATATTTTTAGCTTGTATTTTAATTATTTCTTGTATTTTCTTTTTGTAACTTATATTTCTCTTTTTGTATTTATTTTCAACTGTTATATTTCTTTTATTTCCTATTTTTCTTGATTTTTCCTTAATTTTCTAGTATTTTTGCCATTTTTCTTTTATTTTTTCGGTATTTTTGTCTTTTCTTGATTTTTTCTGAATTTTCATATTTTTATGATATTTTCTAATTGATTTCTTTTCTAATTTTAATTTCAACTTTATTTTTTAAAACAAAAACACAAGTATTTTAATTAAATCACACAATTGCACACCAAAAACTATTTTTGTATTATTTTTATATTTATATTTGAATTTAATTGCTCAGGGCAAAAATCACGTGCTCACAACACTTACTGAAGATTTGCATCTTAGTTATTCTCATCTCAGTTATTAACTACTTTAAAAAAAAAATTGAATCTTAATCATTTGGTTTTTTTCTTTCAATTTTACAATTGCTTAAAGGGATTGATTTAAGATTTATAGCAAACTCTTAATATCATTAAAATGCTATATATTCAAGAATTTATACAAAGATGACATTTTGGCAACTCTATTCCATACATTTTCAAAGCTAACCATCACCATCACTATTGTCACTGTCCACCATTATCAATTACGCCTTTTCCCACCACCTTCCACCAACACTCACAACCAACATTCTTAGCCGGGAACTAAAAAATAGCTAGATTTACAATTGGCTATTTCAAAATAGCCCAATTTTAAAAGTAATCAATATTTAGCCAATTTTCATGTTAAAATAAATCTGAGCGAAAATACTATTCAAAACACGAAAAATACGCCAGTATATTATGTTGGAGTTCAATATAAGTATACTTGAACTCCAGCATATTATGTTGAAGTTCCAGGATAAGTATGCTAGAACTCCAGCATAATATGGTGGAGTTCCAGTATAAGTACACCAGAACTCTAGTATAATATACTGGAGTTCCAGCAAGTATACCGGTCTAGCATAATATACTAGAGTTTGGAGCACCGGTGCTCCAGTCTCTAATATATTATACTGGAGCCAGCAAAGTACACCGGTCTAGCATAATATATTAGAGTTCATACACATGTGCACCAAACTCCTATATATTATGGTTGACAGGTCTCTGTTGCAGCAAAATAATTGCTATTTTTAATTGATTTGGTAAACACTGGCTATTTTTGAATGCCAGTCCCAAAACTGTCGTGCGATTTTTACTTCTTAGCCACAACTACCACTATGGCAGTTCAATGAAATGGGTTGGCCCGGCCCACCCGGTGGCCCACTAACTGTTAAATGGACATGGGATGAGATGGGCTGCTATGACGATCCGACCTGTCGTCTCATAGGTTACTGCTCCATTTTTCCCGTTTATTACTTTCTCAAGTTTTGTTATCGGCATGTGGTGTGTTAGATTTGATTCGGATTGCTTTCGATAAGAAATGAGTCACTTAATCTCTTTTAAGAACGCTTAAATAGGAAAAAGTCAACCCGGTGTTGACTATTGAGTTAGAAGACTCAAATGTAATTTCACGTGATTTGGTTAGCTTTGGGAGGTGATTTTTGACTTAGGAGTGTGATAGGAATTGATTTTGGAGGTGTGGTGTAAAATTAGGCTTGAATTGGCAAAGTTTGAATTTTGGTGAATTCCGGTTGATAGGTGAGATTTTGATTTGAGGGTCGGAATGGAATTCTAAGAGTTGCAGTAGCATCGTTAGGTGATTTTGGATATGTCTGCAAATTTTCAGATCATTCGGACGTTGTTTAGTCATGTTTTTGATTAAATGCGCATTGCGGAAGTTTTTATGAAAACTAGGCTTGAATCCGATGTATATTATTGGTTTTAGCATTGTTTGACATGTTTTGAGGATTAGATCAAGTTTGAATAAGGTTTTTGGATGTGTTGATGCTTTTGGTTGAGGTCCCGGGGGCCTCGGGGTGATTTTGGATGGTTAAACGGGGGTTTTAGGCTTTTGTTGGAGTCAGATTTTTCAGGCTTCTGCTATTTCCGGATCTGCGAAAAAGGAGCCGCTTAAGAGATCTGCCAATGTGATGGGGGAAGTTGCAGAGGAGACCAAGAGGAGCTCAGGAAGTTTCCGCATAAGCGGAAGGTTGAGAGCTAAAGCGGGTCCGCATACGCTGATTGTAGAACGTAGAAGCAGTCAAGGGGAAACTGCATAAGCGGTGCTTGGGATCGCATATGCGGTCCAGATGGTTTTTAGTCAAACCGAATAAGCAGTCAATTGGCCGCATAAGAGGGACCGCAGGTGTGGTCAGGGGATCGCTGAAGCATAAATCAGACATGTGTTATAGTAATCAGTGTTCACAAACTTGGGAAAGAAAAAAATATTTTGGACTTCGAGCAAAGCGAGTTTTTGGGCGATTTTGAAAAGGATTCGAAAGGGTTTTAGCAAGGTTGGATATATGGACTCGGATTATGTTGTTATGGTTTAAAACATGAATTAATCAATGAAAATTCAAGGAATTAAAGGGTAAAAATGGAGGTTAGGGCTTGAAACCTAAGAGGGTTTAAATTGATTATTTGAGGGATCAAATGAACTCCGATTATTGTGTATTTTATATGTATAGACTCGTGACGAGACGAGGATTTTGAAGATGTGAATTTCATAATTTTTCGATAAGCAAGCACGGGGCTCGGGTTTTGCTAGTTTCGAGGTATAATTCTGTTATTTTCAATTAGGGTATTCGCTCTATTTTGGGCTATACTCGACGCGCATGGAGGCTAATTTGAGGGGCAGAGGTGTCACAGTCTTAAGATATTGCCGATTCGCAGTGAGTAATACTTGTGAATGGTATCCTGAGGGTTTGAAATCTCGGATTTTTGCACATCATAGTGTTGTATTGTGGTGACTTGCACGCCAAAAATGAGCGCGAGGTAGAGCACCATTGAGGATTGTGACTTAGTCCATCCCGGTTGTGAATTTTACTGGGTAATTGTTTGGAACTTGTTAGATGCTATCTTGAATTAGGCTGATTGCCATATACTGGGTAATTCATATACTGGACTGAGGATGGATCGGGTTGCATGATGCAGTGATGTTATGATGATATTGCGCTTGGGTTGTAGGAGCCCCTCTAGAGTCTGAACCCCTACAGTAAGCGTGGGTACCCAAATGGATCGGTGCACGCCACAACGGTCATGTGTATTGCATTCATTAATTCATTCTTGTTTGTACTACATGGCATGACATTTAGCACTCACATATTATTGGTATACCTGCTATTACTTACCTTGTTCACCAGATGCCCTGGTGTTATATGTTAAGGAGTGTTGTGCCCAAGGGGCTGACTTACGTGCCAACTTGCACTATCTGACATAGCATTCATATGCTTGACTGTTGGAAGAAGGATATTTGTACAAGAGATTTTTAACTGAGCTTGAGATTTTCTAAAGGATTTTCACAGTGTTAGGATTTTTCTCAAAGGGTTGTACTGTCATTTATAACATTTTTGGGTGCTCATACGTGTTTTCTTATCGCTCTGAAATTATTCGCTCTTATTGCCAATGGGTTGGAAGTACTCACTTTACTCTCTGCACCTTGCGTACAGTTGCATGTATTGTTCACCTGGTAGCGGGTTAATGATTGAAGGTACTGCTACGTAGCTAAGCAAGGTGACCATCGGCGTTCGCGGCACTGAGTTTCTTCTTCTTGATTTCCAGATTTTACTCTATTATTGACTTTGAAATTGTAATAAAGATCCTCCTAGATGCTCGTGACTTGTGACACTTCGGTCGGGCTGAGTTAGGCTATAATGTTGTTAAATGATGTTCTTTAAGTTTTATTTTTCCATCTATTTATGCTTCGTAAGTGTTAAAAATGAATTGGGTTAGTTGGCTAGCCTTGTCTTCACGAGAGGCGCCATCACGATCGGTTTTGGAGATTGGATCGTGACAAGTTGGTATCAGAGCCTACGTTACTAGGTATCACGAGTCATGAGCAGGGTTAGTAGAGTCTAGCGGATCAGTATGGAGACATATATATTTATCCTCGAGAGGCTACAGAACCTTCAGGAAAACTTCCCATTCTTGGAATTCTTATCGTGCGTACTTGATCCAGTTTGAGATAGCTCTCGAAATTCCTTCCACACGTATATATGCGCACATAAGCGCTCATTATTGTATGTGCCTTGATGGCTTGTGATTTTCTGATCAAGGGGCAAGAGGTAATCATTGTGAGTATGTTGGGGCAGTCTTGAGGACTTCAGGGTGGATATTTGCCTATGGCTTGAGCCCGGAGGTGCTGATTGTATGAGCGATTGTTTTCAACTTATATGTTTAGTATTGTCCCTATTAGCCAGAATGGTGGTTGGATATCCATATGATGAGTATGTTAGTACTGTGAGGTGTATCTATGTGATCTTCGCAGTGACGAAAAAGTCTGTTGGATAACAGATAAACTGACAAGTGTTCGATTTTTATTGTGATTTGTTGTATGGCCTGAATTATGGGTGCGTGAAGAATATTTTCGTGCCTCCTAGTTGGAGAGGGTAGTGCATTACATGTGCCAGTATGAGTTCAAACTCAGGAAGACTAATAACTGTGTAGCGTATATGATGGTGGAGGGTATGCTGATGTACTAAATTAAGGCGAAGCAGGTAGGTTATCTCCTGAGTGTTCTTAAGTGGTATGATCCTTATGTGTATGTTAGAAGATCTCATGTGTAATTGAAGGGTACGTGTTGTAATTCGACAATTCAGGTCACTTAAGAGAGTGGACTCAACTGATGTAGAGATGGATGTGAGAAGTAGAGAGAAGTACAGTTCTAGATGATTTGTGTTTTCACAAACTAGTAGATGATTTGAGTTTAATCTCACTATGATATTGTTGCATCATTAGAGTAAAAGTATTATGGGTTATTGAGTGTGTCGTGATATATGGCTTCGAGCCAAGTTAGGAGGTTGTTGTTGATTAGCTGATTTCACGCTTATGTGATATGTGGTTCCGTTTTGAGGTATGCTGGTGGATTAGTTATGGTTGCAAAAATTCAGATGAGGAGGGCACGATTGAAGTAAAATTTTTACAAAAGTTATATGGTGCTTTCGTAAATGTGAGGAAATACTAGGATGTCTTGAGCTGCTGTTGATAAAGAATGCTCAGTGTATAGAGAAGGAAGATGGTTGTTTGTATCTATATGAGATCATATTCTGCGGTGTTAGAGTACTAATAAGCCACGAGTAGTTCCATTCATTAAGGCACGTAAATTATAGTTGTATAAGAGTGAATGACTCTCGAGAATGGTTTTATTGTGTTCGAGATTTTACATGTAATAATCAGGTGTCTTAAGGTTGTGTATGTGGCTAGAGACTGTGTTTTCATTAGATTTCATTAGAAAAGATCAAGACTTGTGGTATTTTATGTTAATTATGGGATTCTATGTATCCGTATTTGGAAGGTAATGGTGATGAATTCAGATTCGCAGGAAGTTCTTCAAAGTATAGCATTCTGGAATGTGGTATTATGGGAAATGTTTGAGAGGGTATTCAGTGGCCTATGGGTCTTAGACAGTGTGGTCTTATGTGCGAGTCTCGTGTGGTAAACCTGGGTTGAGGTATTTTGGTTCTACAGCAAGGGAGAATATCAAATTAAAGATGAATCAGGAAAGAAATTTGACAAATGGAACAACTTGTTAATAAACCGAATCGGTATGGTAAGGATATGGTTAATTCTTCTATGCGTTCGAGGTAATGAGCCTTACAGGTATTGTGCAGTAAAGCCCTTGAGTGCTGGAAGTTTACTTAGCTTGGTTTGGGTAGAAGGATTCAGTCCTGGTAGTCTAGCTTGCTCAATGGTATTGGGAGAAAGTTCTTGTTGAGTCTTTATCGTGACTTAAAGATGTATATATATTTTCTATGGGCATGCGAAACATGGAAAGTATAGTGATTTCTCCTCTAGATGGGATTGATGGATAGTTCTTGACTAGAAGAAAACATAGATGTTTGTGGTTAGGAAAAAGGGAGATAGAGTTCCTATGTATCCTAGTGTGTTATGGTATACGCAGTATGTTAATATTTGCGTGTTGAAGGTTTTGGTTCAGTTCATAATGGGAAATCATTAAATTCTTGAGCAGCATGGGCAGCTGCAGGTGACTAAAGAATCGATCTTCAGATGATTAAGGAGATGGTATTGCTATTCTAGTTGTTTGACGGGGGTATATGTTTAGTAAAAAGGGTAAGGTAATGTAAACTGATGATACTTCAGTAGTATTGCGACATTTTCTTGTTGGATCGACTGTGGATATTTGAGTTTTTTGATGGCGTAGGGAAATTTTTGAATATCTTTCTTGGTATGAATGGGTACTTGATGTGTGATATGTATTAATTTGGCGAAATGTGGGTCAGGTATAGTGATTCATGTGTTATATGGATTTGGAGACTAAGAGTTCTCGTGATCCTACTATGCAATAGTTGTAGATCGTGTGTATCGACATTGTTTAGCGGTATTGTAAATTAGAGGTTCCGGTGGATGTTTCTTTGCTTGGTATGTTAAATTTGGGTTATAATATTAGTTGCAGACTGGTTGTTTTAGTGACGGGTTGTCTAGACTATTGAGTTATGGGCTATGTCGGAAATGCCACAGGTTGCATGGCGAGGTGCATCAGATTACATTCTCGCAAAGTGGTTTGTATTCCAAAGATCAGCAAACGACTAGAAATGATTTCTTTCTTAATTGGGTCTTCGTGGTGGATGTTAGTGTCGAGGTTTCTACTATTGAATCAGTTCGGGTATTAAGGGACTTTTCGGATGCATTTCATTTAGCCGGGCATGCCACCGGGAGAGATTGTGGTTTTCAGTATTTATTTGGTGCTGGGCACCGTATCTTACGGCTCTGGAAGGAGTTATAGTAGTAGGAGGAGCAGCTTCAGGCTTTTTGGTATTGAGTTCGTTGGCAAGCCAGTGTAGATATATATTTAGCTTGAGTTATCTTGGTTAGTCCCGAGTTGTATTGTTGAGGGATAGGTTGATTTGATTATTATTGAAATGGTTGGTGATTTGGGGAGATCTACCAATTGCTTTCTGTTCTGTGAGGCGTTATGATTGGTAGGATATGGGCACATATGGTGTAGTTCTATTGAGGGTTCATAGAGGAAGTTGAGCGGGAAGAGTGATCGAGTGTTTCTTGGTATATGGAGTATTGGTTATGGCATATCAGGTTGCGTGTCATATGTTATTGGTTTCACCGTGGATGTAATGAGTTTCTTTGGTTTCAGACATCAAATGGGCGTGGCTGTCGATTTTGAGCATAGCAACTTGAGGTGCTTCATGTGTAACAATGTTCGGATAGGATCGCGCATTGTAGTGAGGCTACGTGGAGATTAGACCTTTCGAGGTAGATTCGGGTATTCTATTTCTATGATGTGAGATGGGGTCTGAGCCTTGTATTATGATGGTACTGAGGAATTTGAGTTAAAGCTCCTTCGTTTGAGTCATTTATCATGGTTTGAGTATGTTCAGATTCTTTCTCGTTGGTGCGTGTATTATGCAAGTTGAGGCTTAGGCAGGTGTTGAGGTGTCATATCACCAGAGTGGTCTGTTGGAGTCGAGGTTATCATTGGAGTCATTAATGAGTACGAGCATATTTGATTTCAGCTTGTTACAAAGATAACATCGAGGTTTGGCTTGAAAGTCTGTTGTGGTATTAGTCATATGAGAAGTGGCTTCATGAATGGTTGATATGAGAAATTTTTGTGGTCTATCACGTGTTTTATTTATCGTTGGTAGTGTATGGAAGTGTTGGAATAAGGTTTTAGCTAATAAGAGGTTTCTATCGGTATTTGGTTATTTTAGGCAACTGCTGTGAGGAGAGCCTATCGTTTCTAGTGTTTGGAATATTTAGTATGTCATATGATTTCACTCGAGGTGGCAGGTGTGGGTTATTATAGTTGGTTCAGGTTTATTCTAAATATAGACGTTAGGTTCTGATCTGGTGTATGATTTCGGGAAGTGCAATGTGGTTTATGGTTTAGATGGACGGTAAAAGTCCAGTTATATGGTATTATCGGACCTATGTGAGATAGGGTGACATGGGATCACCCCGAGTATATGCTTGGTAAGGTCATTCAGCTACTGGGTTGCTTCTAGTACATCTTTGGGTATGCTCGAGGACAAGCGTTTGTTAAAGTTGGGAAGGATGTGATGACCCAACCTGTCCTCTCATAGGTTACTGCTCTGTTTTCCCCGTTTATTGCCTCCTCAAGTTTCAATATCGGCATGTGGTGTGTTAGAGTTAATTCAGATTAATTTTGATAAGAAATGGCTTTAAGTTGGAAAAAATCAAACAGTGTTGACTATTGATTTAGAGGGCTCAGATGTAATTTCTGGTAATTCGGTTAGCTTCGGGAGGTGTTTTGTGACTTAGGAGTGTGAACGGAATTGATTTTGGAGGTCCGCAGTAGAATTAGGCTTGAATTGGTGAAGTTTGAATTTTGGCGAATTCCGATTGATAGGTGTGATTTCGATTCGAGGGTCGGAATGAAATTCCAAGAGTTGCAGTATCTTCGTTAGGTGATTTTGGATATGTCTGCAACTTTTCGGGTCATTCAGACGTTGTTTGGTCGGGTTTTTGATTGAATGCGCATTGCGGATGTTTTGATGAAAACTAGGCTTGAATCTGATGTATTTTATTGCTTTTAACATTGTATGACGTGCTTTGAGGATTGGAACAAGTTTGAATAAGGTTGTTGGATGTTTTGATGCTTTTGGTTGAGGTCCCGAGGGACTCGGGGTGATTTCGGATGGTTAAACGAGGGTTTTAAGCTTTTGTTGCAGTAAGATTTTTCAGGCTTCTGGTTTTTCTGCATCTTAAAAAAAGGAGTCGCTTAAGTGGTTCCGCAGATGCGGTGGGGGAAGTCGCACAAGCGACCAAGAGGAGCCCAGGAAGTTTCCTCATAAGCATAAGGTTGAGCGCTAAAGCGCGTCCGCATAAGTGGATTATAGACCGCAGAAGCGTTCAACGGGGAAACCGCATAAGCGGTGCATGGGATTGCATAGGCGGTCCAGATGGTTTTAAGTCAGAACGTATAAGCGGTCAATTAGCGGCATAAGCGGGACCGCAGGTGCGGTCAGGGGACCGCTGAAGTGGAAATCGGACATGTGTTATAGTAACCAGTGTTCACAAATTTGGAAAGGAAGAAAACATTTTGGACTTGAAGCAAAGTGAGTTTTTGGGCGATATTGAAGAGGATTTGAAGGGGTTTCATGCAGTATGGATATTTGTACTCATATTATGTTGTTATGGTGTAAAAACATGAATTAATCACTGAAAATTCAAGGAATTAAAGGATAAAAGAGGCGGTTAGGGTTTGAAACCTAAGAGAGATTAAATTGACTTTGAATCTTGTGTAGTTTATGTGTATGGACTCGTGGCGGGACGAAGATTTCGAAGAAGTAAATTTCGTAATTTTTTAAGAAGCGAGCCCGCGGCTCGAGTTTTGCTAGTTTCGAGGTTCTTACTATAATTCAATTGTTTTAAATTTGGTATTGTCCCATTTGCATATTGTGATGTATTTGCTCTGTTTTAGGCTAGACTCGATGCGCATGAAGACCGGTTTGAGTGGAAAACATCTCGCAGGCTTGAGATTTCACCGGTTCGAGGTGAGTAATACTTGCGAATGATATCCTGAGGGTTTGAAACCCCAGATTTTTGCACATCATAGTGTTGTATTGTGGTGACTTGTACGCGAAGAATGAGCGTGGGGTAGAGCACCATTGGGGATTGTGACTTAGTCCATCCCGGTTGTGGATTTTACTGCATAATTGTGTGAAACTTGTTTGATGCTATCTTGAATTGGGCTGATTACCATGTTTTTGGCTTTGTGCCGAATATTTGAACCCTGTAGGGATTATTATCATTGTTTTCATGAATACTTAGCATATTAAATTATTTTAGTCCTTAGTTAAACACAATTTTGAAAAGCGCAATCATATTACTAAAGTTTAAAGGCTCAAATTGCATTTTTCTTATATTTTGATTTAAAAGCTATTACTTGACATTGCCCGAGTGGCTCATTTGCATGTTCTGGACTGAGGATGGATCGGGCTGCACACCGTAGCAATGTTACGAAGATATTGCGCTTGGGCTGTAAGAGCCCCTCCAGAGTTTGAACCCCCACAGTGAGCGCAGGTACCCAAATGGATCGGGCTGTGCACTATAGCGTTTATGTGCATTGCATTGCATTCATGCATTCGTTCCTATTTGTACTACGAGGCATGACATTTAGCATTCACATATCATTGGCTTACATGCTATTACTTGCCTTGTTGACCAGATACCTTGGTGTTATATGTTAAGGAGTGTTGTGCCCAATGGGCTGACTTATGTGCCGACTTGCACTATCTGACATAGCTTTCATATGCTTGATCGTTGGAAAAATGATATTTGTAAAAGAGATTTTTTACTGAGCTTGAGATTTTCTAAAGGATTTCCACAGTGTTACGCTTTTTCTCAAAGGGTTGTACTATCTTTTATAGCATTTTGGAGTGCTCATACGTGTTTTCTTATTGCTCATATATTATTCACTCTTATTACCACTGAGTTGGAAGTACTCCCATTACTCCGCGCACCACGCGTGCAGTTGCAGGTATTGTTCACCCGGTAGTGGGTTAATAGCGGATTGAAGGTATTGCTATTGTAGCTAAGCAAGGTGACCGCCGGCGTTCGCGGCACAGAGTTTCTTCTTCTTGATTTCCAGATTTTAGTCTATATATTATAGACTTTGAAATTGTAATAAAGATCCTCCTAGATGCTCGTGACTTGTGACACCCCGGTTGGGTAGAGTTAGGCTATAATATTGTTAATAAATGTTATTTAAGGTTAATTTTTGCATCTAATTATGTTTCGTAAGTGTTAAAAAATGAATTTGGGTTAGTTTGTTGGCCTTGTCTTCACGAGGGACGCTATCACGACTGGGTATGGAGATTGGGTCGTTACAAGTTGGTATCAGAGCCTAGGTTACTAGGTCTCACGAGTCTTGAGGAGAGTTAGTAGAGTCTCATGGATCGGTACATAGACGTCTGTATTTATCCTCGAGAGGTTGCAGAACCTTTAGGAAAACTTCCCATTTTTGGAATTATTACCGTGCGTACTTGGTCCAGCTTGAGATAGCTCTCAAACTTCCTTCCAGACGTATGTATGTGCATGTGAGCCTCAGTATTGTATGTGCCTTGATGGTTGTTGATTCTTCGAGCAAGGGGTGAGAGGTAATCATTGTGAGTATGTTGGGCCAGTCTGGAGGAGTTGAGGCAGGATCTTTGCCTATGGCTTGAGCACCGAGGTGGTGATTGTGTGAGCGAGTGTTTTGAACTTATATGTTCAGTATTCTCCCTATTAGCCGGAATGGCGGTTATGTGATGACTCGACCCTTCATCACATGAGTTACCACCCCGTTTTCCATGTTATATGCTTTTTCATGTTTTAATATACGTGTTTGGTGAGTTAGAGTCAATTCGGATCGAGTTTGGTTGGAAATGAGACAAATAGTCTATTTTAGGAAGGAATAGTTGGAAAATGTCAACCGGATGTTGACTTGTGAGTTAGAGGGCTCGGAATCGAATTCTGATGATTTGATTAGCTTCGGAGGTCATTTGTGGCTTAGGAGAGTGATCGAAATTGAATTTGGAGGTCTGGTGTAGAAATAGGCTTGAATTGGCTAAGTTGGAATTTTGGCGGAATCCGATCGATAGGTGAGATGTTGATTCGAGAGTCGGAATGGAATTCCAAAAGTTGCAGTATCTTCGTTGGGTGATTTTTGATATGTCTGCAAAGTTTCAGGTCATTTGGACATCGTTTGGTCGGGTTTTTGATAGAATGTAGGTTTCGGAAGTTTTGGTTGAATCTTATGCTTAAACCGACTTAATTTGATGATTCATGTGTTTGAGGGTATGTTTTTATGATTGGAAATAGTTCGTGTGAAGATTTAGAGTGGATTTGTATTTTTGATTGAGGTTCTGGGAGCCTCGGGAAGTTTTCGGAGGGTCTACGAAAGAAATTTTGATGTTTTTGGACTGCTGGTGTGCTGCACAATATATTTTTGCTTCTGCGGAAGGAGAACCGCAGAAGCGGCCCCGCAAAAGCAAAAAATTTGTCGCAGAAGCGATCAAGGTTTGGCTGGGAGAAAAACACAGAAGCGTTATGGATGTCGCAATGGCGGGCTCGCAGAAGCGAGCCCTTGGCCGCAGAAGCGGAGGTTCGTCGATTGGGCTATTTTGCAGAAGCGTGAGAGTTTCCGCAGAAGCGGTCTTGTAGGTGCGAGACTAGAGTCACAGAAGCGGTAAGGGCCTGTTAAGTGGAAAGTCACAGAAGCGATGTAAAATCCGCAGAAGCGGACTCGCAGGTGCGAGTCTAGGACAACAGAAGCGGAAATAGTGTCAGTGATGAAGTAAATGAAGGTTTCGAATTTCAAAATGTTAAATCACATTGGGGCTTTGTTCTAAGAGCCGAATTAGGCGATTTTGAGGAGGCAATTGAGAGGGTTCATCAGGTAAACAACTATGGACTAAATTTATGTTATTATATTGTTAAATTATGGAGTTAACACCTGAAAATGGAGGATTGGAGATGTATTAATGGAGGTTTTTGCTCTAAGCCTGGGTTATTGAAAATCATCGATTTGAATGGCCAATCAGAGTCCGATTTTGATAAACTTTATATGTATGGACTCGTGGCGAGATAAGGAATCTGAAAATGTGACTTTTGTATTTTTTCGAGAAGCGGACCCGAGGGTCGGATTTTGAAAACTTCGTGGTTTTTGGCGTAATTCCAACATTTCGATTGGGTTATGTTCATTTAGCCTATTTTGATGTATTCTTATTGATTTTGAGCAGATTTAGCATTCGAGGAGGTTGATTTGCGAGGAAAACTCAAGGCGAGCTAGGACTTTTGCCGATTCGAGGTGAGTGGTGGTAATAAATGATATACTGAGGGTTTGAAACCCCGTATTTGCACTATACAGTGCTATGCTGAGATGAAACACGCGTCATGTGACGAGCGTGGTGGTATTGTGACTGGGGATTTGGACTTGGTCCTTCCTAAATGATAGTTTACTATGTATAATGACTAAGACTAGGCTTATATCTGTGTATTTGGGCTAGTAGCCATGTTTGGTAGCCTTGTGCCGATCTGTAGAATATTAGGGAAGCATGTAGAGCTAAGTGACCCCTATATCATGTTGAACACACTCAGCCGTATTCACAGCTGTATAGCATGACATGAACAAGTAGTAGTTGTGTACTCTGAGTGAGACTACCTAGGGTTGAATACCCTGTTCTAGCTGAGTGGGCTCGAGAGGCCAAGTCTATATTGACTGAGAGGGGTCGAGGACCCATTGTGAGGTATTGATATATATACCGGATTGGGCTGCACGCCGCAGTAATATATATATGGATTGGACTACACCGCAGTATCATAGCGCTTGGGCTGAAGAAGCCCCTCCGAAGTCTGCACACACCCCAAGTGAGCGCAATATATATATTGGATCGGGCTGCGCGCCGCAGTAGTATATCTATATATTGGATCGGGCTGCACGCCGCAGCACTATATATATTGGATGGGGCTGCACGCCGTAACATTATATATATATATATATACATATATATTAGATCGGGCTGCGTGTCGCAGCAGTATGAGTGAGGATCGGGTTGTACGCCGCAGCAGAACTAGATCAATGTTGGATCAGTGTGAGACAATAGTGGAGTGGAACTAGACTTATTATTGTAGAGATGACTTACCTGTACGGTTATTCTTAGAACTATTTAGTGATAATACAGGTGTTCTTACTTTCAATTATTACTTATTATTGTTACTCGCTGAATTGAAAGATACTCACCCCACTCCCTGCACTTTATGTGCAGATACAGGTGTTCAGGAGGGCAGTTGAGCTATCCGCAGCTGCTATCTTACGGTTATCTGAGGAGACATCGAGGTAGCTGCCGACGTCCGCAGGAGTCGATCTCTCTCTCATTCCTTTCATTTATGTCTATTACTATTCTATCCAGACTTGGATTGTATAGGATGTTTCATTCAGTAGAGGCTCAGACTTGTGACACCGGATTAGTTGGGCTATATTCTATGTATTTTATTTCCACACTTGTTGTTCTATTATGAAAATAAGTTACTAACCTTAATGAATCAGTATTAATTAATAAATGGATTGGTTACCTGGTAATCATTGTTGGGCATGCCTAGCAATGTGTTGGGCGCCATCACGATCGGGGTTTGGGTCGTGACAAATTGGTATCAGAGCCTAGGTTAACAGGTCTCGCAAGTCATGAGCCGGTTTAGTAAAGTCTCGCGGATCGGTACAGAGACGTCTATACTTATCCTCGGGAGGCTGCACAACCTTTTAGGAAAGCTTCAAATTCTTGAAATTCTTGTCGTGCGATTCTGTTGATCCGAAACTGAACTTTGATATTCTATTCTCTCGCAAATGGTGAGAACTCAAGCTACAAGACATGGCGGACGACCACCATTGCCACCTGCTAGAGTCCGTGGGCACAGCCGTGGTCATGGTAGGGGTAGAGCAGCTGAGGCAGTGCCAGTTGACCCACCCGTTGTTCCCATTCCATATCAGCCTCCAGTTACAGAGGTCCCAGCAGCACCTGTTCAGGCACCAGCTATGCCTATTGTGATTTCGGGTCTACAGGATACCCAACTTAGATATTGACGTTTTGCACTGGCCTGGCTCAGGTAGTTTCAGCCTCTACCCCAGCAGCTATATCTGGGACCGGGGTTGGTCATCAGACCCCCGCAGCTCGCACTCCAGAGCAGGCAGTGCAGGGCCTTCAGACACCTGAGGCTCCACAAGTCCAGCCAGTATCCCCAGTACAGCCAGCTATTCAGATTCAGGGGGACAGGGTCCCAGTATGCCCGATGACGAGCAGCATTGTCTTGAGAGGCTCAGTAGACTATCCCCTCTTATATTTAGTGGTACTCCGGGCAATGATACCCAAGGTTTTCTGGACAAGTGCTGTCGGATGCTCCGTACAATAGGGATTTTGGAGTCGAGCGGTGTATCCTTTACTACCTTCAAGATTCAGGGAGTAGCCTTCACTTGGTGGGAGGCTTATGAGCGCCGTAGGCTGGCAGGGGTAGCAGCATTGTCATGGCAGGAGTTCTCTACTATTTTCTTGGAGAAGTCGATACCTCGATCTCAGAGGGAGGAGATGCGTAGGCAGTTTGAGTGGCTTCGCCAGGGGGACATGACTGTGTCGGAGTATGAGATTAGATTTACAGAGTTATCCAGATATGCATCGTGGTTGGTTCCTAGAGATCGGGAGAGGATCAGACGCTTTGTTGATGGGCTTATTTATCCTATCCGTATTTTGATGACCCGAGAGATGGTTTTAAGTCACTCATTTGAGGATGCTGTTGATATAGCTCGCGACATAGAGATAGATCGTCGCAGGGAGCGAGAGGAGAGGGAGGCCGAGAGGCCTCGAGGATCAGCTAGTTCTAGTGGCACTCAGACTAGAGGCCAGAGTGAGCAGAGCCGAGGTCGCTCTTTCAGATCTTCACAGCCAGCCCGCTCAGAGTATCATGGGTCGTCTTCTGGACGAGGTTATCAGGGTTCTCACCATGGCCAGCCATCTCTCAGCACTCTACCAGGATAGAGTTCATCGCAGGCTCCACTTGTTCAGGGTTCTTCCAGACCTAGTTCTTCTGCTGGACACTCCGGTGCGAGGGGCTCTCATCAGTCCCAGCCCCCAGCACCTTGGAGTTGCTTCGAGTGCGGAGAGTTTGGGCACGTCCGTAAAGAGTGTCCCCGTCTTGTATCCAGGCCATATCAGTAGAGGGGACATCCCTCATCTTCTAGTCCATCTACTTCAGCACCTGTAGACATGTAATTTTTTACCCTCCCCGAAATTTTACTTATTTTAGCGTAGAATATTTAATTTAGGTCTCATATAGTTATTTCCACTAATTTTAACTCTTTTACATTATTTTTATCCCAAAATTGGAAAATACAAAAATAGTTTCATTTTTTTCTCTATTTAATTCAATATTAGGTATTTTTAGAAAGATGTATTACTTTTAACCTATTTTAATCCTAATATAATCCTTGAAAATACCAAAAATTGTTCCAAATTTAATTGTTAGTTTTATTTTAATACTAATAGTTTATGAAAATTAATGTAGAGTTTTTAGAGGAATTTAATTTGAATTTCAGTCCTTTTTGGCCAAATTTTTGCATAATTTTGGAGCCCAATTTTGACAAGCCCGATCCACAACCCTTCACCTTAAGACAAAAACCCTAGCTTCATTTTCTTCAAGAGACACAACAATACAAAAAACCCTACCAGCACTTCAGCAGCCACCAGCTCCTAGCTGCACCAACCCTCAACGACCACAACTCCGATGATCTCGACGGAAAACAAAACGACTACAACCAATTGTGCCTCTAAACATCACAGCAACCGCTCATCCCTCATCTCCTAACTCACGCCACAAACAAAGTAGAACAGAGAGAGTGGTTGTTGCCATCTCCACCGATCTCATCCCGTCACCCTACAATCTGCCGCCCTCTCAACTAGAACACTCGCTAAAAACAACCGCGCCGCTACCATTGCACCATTGTCCAACAGCTTCCATACTAACCCAGCTCGCCGAAAATGTTAAACCTCCGTTCTATTTCATGCTTCCTGCTCCTCCGCTGCTCAATTGCATCTGTTTCTGCTAAAAGACCTAACGATGCTACCTCTAAATGGCTTATGCTGTGCAAGGTCATTTGAGGTTGAGTCCAATTGCAGATTTTCGTTGCCGTCGCGATTTCTGATCTGGTTAGTGGTTTAAGATTCGTTGCATCTATTCGTGTTGGGATTTGTTCAAATTCTGATCGGAAATCCTTATATATTCTTCAAAGTATCAAGGGTAAAAGTAAATCTATTTTGCTGCTATAAGGTCTGCTCATACCTCTTTCACATAAAGTCTCTTATTTGCTTTATTTGGTATTAAAATTGATTCATGAAATTATCTGCTTACTTGTCTTGATTTAGATATTTGTTGACGCTTTGGCTTGCTTTGGCTTAATCTATTTGATAGCAAATTGATTTTCTTATTAAGCAACAAAAGGACATGAGCAATTAACGAGTTAAGTGGGTGTGGGGGTTTGGGTACTGAAAATAGAAAAAAAAAGAATTTCAATTGTTATTATTTGTTTGGGATTAAATTTAATGGTATTTCGGCTTCGTATGATTTCAATTGTTATTGTTATATTCCATTTATATTGAATGGGCAGTAGTATGCTTAGTTCTGTCATCGCTCGAGTAGGCAATCTTAGGATTTTTCTATTTGTTTGCTTTTGATTTGAGACGAGAGCTCGTTCCTGTAGTTAAATTTATTGGGGAATTCCCCGAGTGATTTATATATATATTATTAACCAGGGTATGCCCCGAAGAAGTATGTAAACATTTTGAAGGCTTTGGCGAGCATGGCGCAAAAGTCATAGTATAGGTTAGCTTAAAATTTTTCTTTTCTTTCCTTTTCATTTTCTTTCATTTAGGTGGGGACGACCTCAAGCTTCTTATGTGTTTTTTTTTTGTGTTTTCTACCTCAATTGAATATTCTAAAAGCCAACTTGATCAAATACGTAATCGTGATGTTCACGGGACATGGGGAATGCCTAACACCTTCTGCCCGAGTCAAATGAACCCCCTTACCCGAATCTCTGGTTTGGACTTAGTTTTGGAGTCTGAAATGTTTTAAAAGGAAAGTTATTTTTAAATAAAGATGGTGGCCTGGCACACCAAAATCAATGTCAGGTGGCGACTCTGAGTTACTTCCTTTTGAACACAATTTTTGTCACTTTCAAAATTGAAAACCCTTTCCAAGCTTTTTACTAAATATTTTTATTAATTTAAGAGGATTAAGAGAAAGTTTTGTTAAAAAAAGGGGTGTGACATCTTCGGCGACTCTGCCGGAGAATTGCGGGTTCGAGCTAGTACTTGATTTTGTTGGCTTTTAGAAGATTTGATTGAGGTTTTTATGTTTTTCCATTATCTTTACTTGAATTTTATTATGTTTTTATATTTTGTTATGTGCTAGTTGCTTATTTGTTTATGGTTCTTGCTTTATCTGTTTACTGCTTTATAACTACCATCATATGCATTACCCGGTCAATTCTTTCTGCAACAAGTCTCGGAGCACACGTCGCGTTCACGAACTCTTTGTTGAGTCACCCTTAATTTAGAAGTGAGGGCCGTCGGACGTATGGAGTGGGTAGAAAGCTTGAGCAACCACCATCGACCATTCACTCCCCCGAATCGCCTTGTTAGTGAACACAAAACTTAGGTCAGCCTTTAGGTCATTTTTGCATCATGTCATTTAGACCTAGCAGGGCTCGGTCCCTGGTACTGTGTCCCTTTGTAGGAAACTTGTCCAAATTTGGTCAAAATGGGCCTGTTGCCCAAAATGACATGTAATCATCCTATGTGCTAAATGTCGCATCTTTGAGGGTAAAAAGGTCATTTGGTGGACCGATGTTTTGGAAAGAAGGGTGAAAAATGAAGAAGTAGGGCCCAGTTACATTTTTCTTTCACAACCTTTTCAAGAAAACACAAAAATTGAAAATTGAAAATCCAAAAATGAAGAAGTAGGGCCCAAGGTTCTTGGCTCCGCGATGTCTTAGCCAAATCATGCATGTTTGGCCACTTTTGACCACATCGGTCATTCTTGCAAGATGGGGTCATTTTTGCAAAAGTGGTTCCATTACTCATATATTAGGATTTTGAGTCTATAAATATGTGTCATATTAATTTAAGGTCCTTCCTTTTTGAGTTTGCATCTTTAGCCACTTCTAGCTATATCGCCTGTTTTTGCAAAATGGGTCTTTTTTTTGTCGGTTGGTCTTGGGTCATGATTATTGAGAGTTTGAATTCATATAAGCCTTAATGAGGTGTATTTCCTTGTCTTAGAGGTCACATTTTTTTATTTTGCATGAATTGCCACTCTTAGCCATGTGGTTAATCTTCAAAAATAGCCCAATCATTTCTTGCATGTGTCTTGAGTCACTAACTCTATTGAATCTTATTTTTCCCATTCAGGTATGGAGCGATTTACTAGAGTTTGAGCATGATAAATACTCCAGGACCATTCTAGTCAAAGATCATTGCATGCACAAGCTACTTGAAGAAACTTTTAAATTTTTTTAGTCTATTTTATGTTGTCTTTTAATTGTTAGTCTTGTACACTCATATCGAGTCTGTCAGTCTAGTTAAGATTGTCGAGTCGTTTGTTATAGTACTTCATATTTTGTATTTAAAAAACCAAAAAATTATAAATGAAAAATTCCAAAATATGATTTTTGTTTCTTAGTTTATTTTATCCTTTACTTTTCAAGAACTACGCTTGATCTGATTCATGAGGGGCATGATACGTAGGTAGCCTACATAGGGTTCGATCGAGTCATTTTTTTCTTTGAAAAGTATAAAAAAGGAAAAAAATGAAAAATAAAAAAGAGAATGAAATGTGGATATGAGAAATGAGAGGAAAGAAAAGAGTGACGAATTAAAAAGAAAAGGAGGGGAAGGAAAACGGGAAAGCCAAAAAGTGCTAGAAATGAAAGAAAAGAGAAGGTTGAAATGAAAATGGTGCCAAATGCCCATCCCCTAGCGAGATTGCGTTCAAAGCTCCCAATGGCCAAGGAAAGAGACCCAAGGAAAGTTTTAAGGAGTATTGGTTCAGATGGAACAAACAAGTCCATGAGATCAGTTTTCTGATTGATCGGAATGATGTTGCTGAGCCCCGCCAATGACATGATCCAGTGAGCATTCCTGCTAAATGCTTTCAACCTCAATACCGACCCCATAAATATCCTCATACTCCAAATAATCCTTCCCAATGCTACTTTCCTCCATAGAATCCCCAAAGGAATACCTCACTTTCGCAGTACCCTATCCACAATGTACTGCCATATGCTCCATACTCACAAAATCTGCAACGGCTTGCATCGCTTCCACATATGTCTTGCCCACCTGTACAAGCATATCAAACCCCTACCCAAAAGAGGTTCCAACCAAGGTCGGAGTACAAAGTGAGAAGGCATCAGCAAAGAGAATGGTCTTCCACTCCAATCGGAGAATCCTACACAAACTTATTTGAAAAGTTAAAATAGTCTGGCCTGATGTAGCCGTTCCTTGGCTATACTCCAGACCCATATGCAAAAGGTTTTAATCCTACTGTGCGGTGCATGTACCACTCCAATGTCCAAGGGCATAGCATTGAAGATTGTCTTGCTTTGAAAAGGGAGATAGAAAGAATGATTCAAGAAGGGATAATTTTGGTCCAGGACAGTGACATCCAGAGCATTGCACAAAATCCTTTACTTGCACATGACGATGCAAACTTTATGGGGAAGATACGTGGTGACATAGAATATAAGAATCCTCTTGGGAACTTTCTGGCTGAATTTAATGATATGGAAATTGGTGAAGGTCCTATTAATTTTGATGTGCAACCAGTGGCTAAAATGTCGAGATTGGAAAGACACTCTTGTCTTGGCTAGCCAGAGAGGAGTTTTGGTGGTTTATTTTATTGTTTTTTCTGCTTGTCCGGGTTATTTCAGTGTTGTAATCCTGATATTATCTTGTGGATCAAACTCTTATTCTTCTCATTTTGTCTAGTTTGTTTAGTTGTAGTAACTCGTCTAATGTTACTTAGGATTGTTCCAGGGTTGCAACCCATGTCTGTTTTACATGTTTTGTCCAAACCCTTTTCACCATCTGTCTAATGCAATCTCATGTTTTCTATTAGTTTTGGTCAGTTTTTTATTAGGTTACTTTTTCTCTTATAGTTCTTTTCATCCTAAGTCAAGTGACATGACATGCACGCATAATTCTCAGCCTGATCTTGAAAGTTAGTCTAATCATGAAGCAACAACATCGTTTCGAACATGATAAACGAGGCATTTGAGGAAACAAGTATAGATTCACGCATTCTGACATAAACTAAAGTTTGGATTGAGTGAAACCGAGGTAGTAAGTCTGTAAATCAAGAGTTTGATAAGAGCATACAAGAAGGAAGTGTTTCTCAAGTAGTTTGAGGTAAATTAGTCAGAGCTAAAATACCTTCTTCCACATCAAGGTAAGGTTGAATCAAGTTTGCTATGAATTGGCAAGGATCATTCATTGGGACAAAGGTATTGCCTGTCGGCACTCTCTATTTGTGATGATGCCATCAATAGATACTGTACATGATTTCTTTTATTATATTCGATTGCACGCTTTTACTTGGTATTCTCAAAGTTTGGTATGACAAAGGCATTTTATTCTGCTACCCAAACACTTTTATCCTTTGCTATCCATTTTGAGCCTTAATTTGTTTTGTTTCATACCCCTCTTTTGGAATCAGAAAAAGAGTCAGGAACTAGAAAATGAAAAGAAAAATAGAAAAAAAAAAGAAATAAAAAAGAAAGAAAAAAACAAAAAAAAGGAAAAAAACAAACAACATCTTTGTCTTTTGAACTACGTTCGACATGATTCTTGTCACCAGAAGATACGTAGGCAGCCTTACGGTTCGGTCACACCAAATATAATATTTCATAATCCCCCGAAATCAATACTGAGGAAGATGATCTAAGAAATCCCGTCAAAGAAAAAAATCCAAAAAAAAATCCGCAAACTTCATGAAACTGGGGCAGAAGTTATAATTTTGCCAAAAGACCTGATTCCAAAAGTTGTAATTTTGAACCATTTCATCTTGAATTATTTTGAGCCTTCATGCTAACCTTTCTTTCTAACTCTGTCCAAAATCCTACATTACGGTCCAAAGAAAGACCTTCTGACCAACCATTGAGGATGCCATATCAAGTGTTGGTGAAAGTATGATCTCCCTGCATCGTGGGTAATACCTTTGCTCTCAGCACAATAAGAGAAAATGATAAAATGAGAGAGTCTTATCGGTGAAAACCTTCAGGGGCACCGTAAGGCAACAATAAGTTGATAAAAAGAGCAAAATGAGAGAGGCTTGAGGGTGAAAACCCTTCAGGGCACTACAAGTCGATTGAGGAGCATGGATCAAATTGGACAATTGAAGCGCTGAAGCCCAGTTTCACAGCAAAGAGGTGCAACAAGAGTTGAATATTAGACTTGCTTGAGAGATTAGGCCACTTAGTCCAAAGGTGCATGTCATGGTCATTGGAGTTGGTATCCACATCTTATATGTTTGTACTTCGTAATTTTCTTGTTAAGTATCAACTCTTTCCCTTGTCCCTTATTTTGTTCCTCTCGTTTTGTTTGAGTCCCTTCTTGAGTCTATTTGGTCAGAACAAGTGAGGGATGACTTTACAATTTGCCACCAGCTTTCCAATTGCACAAAGCGGAGTTCGGCCATGTACATCACAATTAACATGATTTAGAGTAAGAAGTATGGTGACAACTGAGGTTCAGGAAGTTCAGTGGATCTTGAATTTTGAGAAAATACAAAGATTCAACAACTCTCAAAATAAAAAAAAATGCAATGCAACAAGTGAATGTGAGAGATTCAAGTCAGAGGTTTTGTGGTCTAATTCCAATCAGAAGGTCAAACAACTCCTTGCTAGCCTGAAGCAGCTAATCAAGATGAAGCATGACAGTGGCAGAAGCAGATGCTCAGTATTGATGCCACAAACTAACCACCACATTTTCAAACTAACCAGATTTTATTTCTCTAAAGCAGGGGCAAGAAATTTTTAAGTCCACAGGGACCTCCCATGAAAAAGTGTGGTTCAGGGAGCAAAATTTCTATTCAGAATCCTCCAAGATGGGAGCGTGGCTCAGGTAACTTCATTCTCAGTTTTCAGGATCCTCCTGGATAATGGGATTTAATTTGGAATTCTCAGGACCCTCCTGGATAATGGAATTTAATTTTTAGAGTTCTCAGGACCCTTCTGGATAAAGAGATTTAATTTAATAGTTCTCACGACCCTCCTGGATAATGGGATTTAATTTTAGAATTTTTAGGACCCTCCTGGATATGGGATTTAGTTTAGAGTTGTCAGGACCCTGTTGGAAAATGGGATTTAGTTTTAAAAGTTCTCAGGACCCTCCTGGATAATGGGATTTAATTTTAGAGTTTTCAGGACCCTCCTGGATAATGGAATTTAATTTTAGAATTTGCAGGACCCTCCTGGATAATGGGATTTAGTTTAGAGTTCTAAGGACCCTCCTGGATAATGGGATTTAAGTTTAAAGTTCTCAGGAGCCTCCTGGATAATGAGATTTAATTTTGAAAGCTCTCAGGACCCTCATGGATAATGGGATTTAATTTAAAATTATCAGGACCCTCCTGGATAATGGGATTTTAGTTTCAAGTACCCACAACCCTCCTTGATAATGGGATTTAGTTTTAAAAGTTCTCAGGACCCTCATGGATAATGGGATTTAATTTTAAAAGTTCTCAGGACCCTCCGTGATAATGGTATTTAATTTTAGAGGTCTCAGGACCCTCCTGGATAATGGGATTTAATTTTAGAATTTTTAGGACCCTCCTGGATAATGATATTTAGTTTAGAGTTCTCAAGACCATCCAGGATAATGTGATTTAAGTTTGAAGTTCTTAGGACCCTCCTGGATAATGGGATTTAATTTGGAAAGCTCTCAAGACCCTCCTAGATAATGTGATTTAATTGTGAGTATGTTGGTCCAGTCTGGAGGACTTGAGGCCGGATCCTTGCCTATGGCTTGAGCAGCGAGGTGCTGATTGTGTGAGCGAGTGTTTTGAACTTATATGTTCAGTATTGTCCCTATTAGCCATAATGGCGGTTGTGTGATGACCCGGCCCTTCATCATGTTTTAATGTGTGTGTTTCGTGAGTTTGAGTCAATTCGGATCGAGTTTTGTTGGAAATGAGACAAATAGTCTCTTTGATGAAGGAATAGTTGGAAAAAGTCAACTGGATGTTTACTTGTAAGTTAGAGGGATTGGAATCGAATTCTGATGATTTGATTAGCTTCGGGAGGTCATTTGTGGCTTAGGAAAGTGATCAGAATTGAATTTGGAGGTCTGCTGTAGAAATAGGCTTGAATTGGCTAAGTTGGATTTTTGGCGGAATCCGATCGATAGGTGAGATATTGATTCGGGAGTCGGAATGGAATTCCGAAAGTTGTAGTATCTTTGTTAGGTGATTTTGGATATGTCTGCAAAGTTTCAGGTCATTTGGACATCGTTTGATCGAGTTTTTGATAGAATGTAGGTATCGGAAGTTTTGGTTGAATCTTAGGGTTGAACCGGCCTTAATTTGATGATTCATGTGTTTGAGGGTATGTTTTTATGATTGGAACAAGTCCGTGTGATGATTTATAGTGGATTTGTATTTTTGGTTGAGGACTCGGAGGCCTCGAGATGTTTTCAGAGGGTCTACGAAAGAATTTTTTATGTTTTTGGACTGCTGGTGTGCTGCAGCAGATATTTTCGCTTCTGCGGAAGGGGAACCGTAGAAGCGGCCCCGCAGAAGCGAAAAATGAGTCGCAGAAGTGATAAAGGTTTGGCTGGGGGGAAAACATAGAAGCGGTATGGATGTCGTAGGGGCAGGCTCCCAGAAGCGAGCCCTTGGCCGCAGAAGCGGAGGCTGGTTGATTGGGCTATTTCGCAGAAGCGTGAGGGTTTCCACAGAAGTGGTATCGTAGGTGCGAGACCAGAGTCGCAGAAGCGGTCATGACCTGTTAAAAGGAAAGTCGCAGAAGCGATGTAAAATTCGCATAAGCGGACTCGCAGGTGCGAGTCTAGGACCACAGAAGCGGAAATAGCGTTAGTGACGAAGGAAATGAAGATTTCGAATTTTAGAATGTTAAATCACATTGGGGCTTTGTTCTAAGAGCCGAATTAGGCGATTTTGAGGAGAAAATTGAGAGGATTCATCAGGTAAGCAACTATGGACTAAATTTATGTTATTATATTGTTAAATTATGGAGTTAACACGTGAAAATGGAGGATTGGAGATGAAAATAAGAGAGGCTTGATGGTGAAAACCCTTCAGGGCACTACAAGTCAACTGAGGAGTGTGGATCAAATGGGACAATAGAAGCACTAAAGCCCGGTTTCACAGCAAAGAGGTGCAACAAGAGTTGAATATTAGACTTGCTTGAGAGATTAGGCCACTTAATCCAAAGGTTCATGTCATGGTCATTGGAGTTGGTATCCACATCTTATAAGTTTCTACTTCGTAATTTTCTTGTTAAGTATCAACTCTTTCCCTTGTCCCTTATTTTGTTCCTCTCGTTTTGTTTGAGTCCCTTCTTGAGTCTATTTGGTCAGAACAAGTGAGGAATGACTTTATAATTTGCCACCAGCTTTCCAATTGCACAAAGCGGAGTTCGGCCATGTACATCACAATTGACATGATTTAGAGTAAGAAGTATGGTGATAACTGAGGTTCAGGCAGTTGAGTGGATCTTGATTTTTGAGAAAATACAAAGATTCAGCTACTCTCAAAATAAAAATAAAAGCGCAATGCAACAAGTGAATGTGAGAGATTCAAGTTAGAGGTTTTGTAGTGTAATTCCAATCAAAAGGTCAAACAACTCCTTGCTAGCCTGAAACAGCTAATCAAGATGAAGCATGGCAGTGGCAGAAGCAAATGCTCAGTAATGATGCCACAAACTAACCACCACATTTTCGAACTAAGCAGATTTTATTTGTCTAAAGCAGGGGAAATTTGTTTTAATTCCACAGGGACCTACCATAGAAAAACATGGTTCAGGGAGCAAAAATTCTATTCGGGATCCTCCAAGATGGGAGCGTGGCTCAGGTAACTTCATTCTCAGTTTTCAGGACTTTCCTGGATAATGGGATTGAATTTGGAATTCTCAGGACCCTCCTGGATAATGGGATTTAATTTTTAGAGTTCTCAGGACCCTTCTGGATAATGGGATTTAATTTAAAAGTTCTTAGGACCCTCCTGGATAATGGAATTTAGTCTTAGAATTTTCAGGACCCTCCTGGATAATGGGATTTAGTTTAGAGTTGTCAAGACCCTCCTGGAAAATGGAATTTAGTTTTAAAAGTTCTCAGGACCCTCGTGGATAATGGGATTCAATTTTATAGTTCTCAGGAACCCTCCTGGATAATGGGATTTAATTTTAGAATTTGTAGGACCCTCCTGGATAATGGGATTTTGTTTATAGTTCTGAGGACCCTCCTGGATAATGGGATTTAAGTTTAAAGTTCTCAGGAGCTTCCTGGATAATGAGATTTAATTTTGAAAGCTCTTAAGACCCTCCTGGATAATGTGATTTAATTTAAAATTATTAGGACCCTCCTGGATAATGGGATTTTAGTTTAAAGTACTCAGGGCCCTCCTGGATAATGGGATTTAGTTTTAAAAGTTCTCAGGACCCTCATGGATAATGGCATTAATTTTTAAATTTTCTCAGGACCCTCCTGGATAATGGGATTTAATGTTAGAGTTCTCAGGACCCTCATGGATAATGGGATTTAATTTTAGAATTTTCAGGACCCTCCTGGATAATGAGATTTAGTTTAGAGCTCCCGGGACCTTCCTGGATAATGGGATTTAAGTTTGAAGTTCTCAGGATCCTCCTGGATAATGGGATTTAATTTTGAAAGCTCTCAGGACCCTCCTGGATAATGTGATTTAATTTTAAATTTTCAGCACCCTCCTAGATAATGGGATTTAGTTTAGAGTTCTCAGGATCCTCCTGGATAATGGGATTTAATTTAGAATTCTCAGGACCCTCCTGGATAATGAGATTTAATTTGAAAAGTTCTCTGGACCCTCCAGGAAAATGGGATTTAATTTCAAAAGTTCTCAGGACCCCCCTGAATAATGGGATTTCATTTAGAATTCTCAGGACCATCTTGGATAATGGGATTTAATTTCAAAAGTTCTCAGGACCCTACTGGATAATGGTATTTAATTTTGAATTCTCAGGACCCTCCTGGATAATGGGATTTAATTTTAAAAGTTTCCGGACCCTCCTGGACTATGGGATTTAATTTAGAATTCACAGGACCCTCTTGGATAGTGAGATTTACTTTTAAAAGCTCTCAGGACCTTCCTGGATAATGGGATTTAATTTTAAAAATTCTCAGGACCCTCCTGGATAATGGGATCTAGCTTTTAAATTCTTAGAGCTCTGTAGGTAACATGATCCGATTAACATTCACAAATATGCCCGAATCCCAAACTGGGGCAGAAAAATTTCTTTTCTTTTGTTTGTTTTGTTGTAATGTCAGGCGCCCACCTGGATAACAAGGGAATACATTTCAAGTTTTTGCAATCAGGCGCCCACCTGGATAACAAGGGAATACATTTCAAGTTTCTGCAATCAGGCGCCCACCTGGATAACAATGGAATATATTTCAAGTTTCTGCAATCAGACGCCCACCTGGATAACAAGTGAATATATTTCAAGTTTCTGCAATCAGGCACCCGCCTGGATAACAAGGGAATACATTTCATGTTTCTGCAATCAAGCGCCCACCTGGATAACAAGGGAATACATTTTATGTTTTTGCAATCAAGCGTCCACCTGGATAACAAGGGAATACATTTCAAGTTTTTGCAATCAGGCGCCCACCTTGATAACAAGGGAATACATTTCACGTTTCTCCAATCAGGTGCCCACCTGGATAACAAGGGAATACATTTGAAGTCTGCAATCAGGCACCTTACTGGATAACGAGGGAAATCATTTCAGAAATCAATTCATGCTAGAAGTAGCAGAAGCTCGCGGCAAGAATGCGAGTCAACAATCCGAGGTGATCAACATAAGAAATTTCAATCCAGAATAGAAAAGAAAAACAAAAAAAAAGGAGGTGAGTCCAAAATGCAGAGCCGAGACAAGAGGTGGATCGCTCAAGACATGACCAAAGTCACAAGCATTGTATGTCCGGTTTTGATTCTAAAAGCAGAAGAAAAACGAGCTAACACCTGCATCTAGCAAGCGTCAAGGTTCAGATCTAAAGTCTGCATGAAGAACCATTCAAGACTCAAGATCAAGCTTCAGAAGACTTATAGATAGGAATCTTGTAACTCATAGTTAATAGGTTTAGTTAGTCTTTTTCATTGCAGGAACCGCGGACTGGAACCTCGACGGCACTCGACAAGACTCTCCACCTCGGTACACTCCATCATCTCATTCACTTTTGAACTACACGTGGCCAGATTCCTTTATAGCCAAGGATATGTAGGCAGCTCAAATACCAGGGCTCGGTCAATTCTTCTTTCTCTTAGGTTTTGGTCTTTAAATAAGGGTGAGGTCAAAAAACATGTCTAGTCGTTCTTTATCTGAAAATGCTTTTTATTTTCAGTCAAAGAGGGGCAGCTGTAGACATGTAATTTTTTACCCTCCCCATAATTTCACTTATTTTAGCGTAGAATATTTAATTTAGGTCTCATATAGTTATTTCTAATAATTTTAACTCTTTTACATTATTTTTATCACAAAATTGAAAAATACAAAAATAGTTTCATTTTTTTCTCTATTTAATTGAGTATTAGGTATTTTTAGAAAGATGTATTACTTTTAACCTGTTTTAATCCTAATATTATCCTTGAAAATACCAAAAATTGTTCCAACTTTAATTGTTAGTTTTATTTTAATAATAATAGTTTATCAAAATTAATGTAGAGTTTTTATAGGTATTTAATTTGAATTTCAGTGCTTTTTGGCCAAATTTTTGGAGCCCAATTTTGACAAGCCCAATCCACAACCCTTCAGACAAAAACCCTAGCTTCATCTTTTTCAAGAGACACAATAATACAAAAAACTAAAAACCCTACTAGCCCTTCAGCCGCCGCCAGCCCCTAGCCGCACCAACCCTCAACGACCACAACTCCGGCGAGCTCGCCGGAAAACACAACGACCACAGCCAGTCGTGCCTCCAAACATCACAGCAACCGCTCATCCCTCATCTCCTAACTCACGCCACAAACAAAGTAGATCGGAGAGAGTGGTCGTTGCTATCTCCGCCGACCTCATCCCGTCACCCTAAAATCCGCCACCCTCTAAACCAGAATACTCGCTGAAAAACAACCACGCTGTTACCATCGCACCATTGTCCAACAGCTTCCATACTAACCCAGCTCGCCGAAAATGTGAAACCTCCATTTTATTTTATGCTTCCTGCTCCTCCGCTGCTCAGTTGCACCTGTTTCTGCTAAAAGACCTAACGATTCTACCTCTAAATGGCTTACGCTGTGCAAGGTCATTTGAGGTTGAGTCCAATTGCAGATTTCCGTTTCCATCGCGATTTCTGATCCAGTTAGCGATATAAGCTTCGTTGCATTTGTTCGTGCTGGGATTTGTTCAAATTCTGATCGGAAATCCTTATATATTCTTCAAAGTATCAAGGTTAAAGAAAATCTATTTCGCTGCTATAAGGTCTTCTCATACCTCTTTCACATGAAATCTCTTATTTGCTTTATTTGGTATTAAAGTTGATTCATGATACTATCTGCTTACTTGTCTTGATTTAGATATTAGTTGAAGCTTTGGCTTGCTTTGGCTTAATCTATTTGATAGCAAATTGATTTTCTTATTAAGCAACAAAAATACATGAGCAATTAACGAGTTAAGTGGGCGTGGGGGTTTGGGTACTGAAAATAGAAAAAAAAGGATTTCAATTGTTATTATTTGTTTGGGATTAAACTTAATGGTATTTGGGCTACATATGATTTCAATCGTTATTGTTATATTCCATTGATATTTAATGGGCAGTAGTATGCATAGGCCCGTCATCGCTCAGGTAGGCAATCTTATGATTTTTGTATTTATTTGCTTTTGATTTGAGGCGAGAGCTCATTCCCATAGTTAAATTTATCGGGGAATGCCGCGAGTGATTTGTATATATATTATTAACTGGGTTATGCCCCAAAGAACTATGTAAACGTTTTGAAGGCTTTGGAGAGCATGGCGCAAAAGTCGTAGTATAGGTTAGCTTAAAATTTTTCTATTCTTTCCTTTTCATTTTCTTTCATATAGGTGGGGACGACCTCGAGCTTCGTATGTGTTTATTTTGTTTTTTCTGTGTTTTCTACCTCAATTGAATATTCTAAAAGCTAACTTCATCGAATACGTAATCGTGATGTTCACGGGACTTGGGGAATGCCTAACACCTTCTCCCCGAGTCAAATGAACCCCCTTACCCGAATCTCTGGTTTGGACTTAGTTTGTGAGTCTGAAATGTTTTAAAAGGAAAATTATTTTTAAATAAAGACGGTGGCCTGGCACACCAAAATGAATGTCAGGTGGCGACTCTGAGTTACTTCCTTTTGAACACAATCTTTGTCACTTTCAAAATTGAAAAACCCTTTTCAATCTTTTTAATAAATCTTTTTATTAATTTAAGAGGATTAAGTGAAATTTTTGGTAAAAAATGGGTGTGATAGCACCCGCCCCACCTGCTAGGGGTGAGGGTCATGCAGTCAGGGGTCGCCCTCGAGGGGGAGGCCGATCAGGTGGTCAGTCTAGATGCTATGCTCTTCAGGGCCGTTCTGATGCAGTGGCTTCTGATGCTGTCATTACAGGTATTATTTCAGCCTGCCACAGAGATGCCTCAGTTTTGTTCGATCTCGGTTCCACTTATTCTTATGTATCTACATATTTTGCTCGTCATTTAGGCACGACCCGAGGGTGTCTTGAGTTTCCCGTGCATGTATCTAACCCGGTGGGTGATACCATTGTTGTGGACCACGTATACCGGTCCTGTCTTGTCGCTATTGGGGGTCTGGAGACCCGAGTAGACCTGTTGCTTTTGAGCATGATTGATTTTGATGTTATCTTGGGCATGGATTGGCTATTTCCCTGTCACGCTATTCTGGACTGTCATGCCAAGACATTCACATTGGCTATGCCGGGCATTCAGAGGATCGAGTGGCGAGGCATGACTGACTATGTACCCAGCAGGGTAATATCTTTTCTTAAGGCCCAACAGATGGTTGGGAAGGGATGTCTTTCCTATTTGACATTTTTGCGGGATGTCGGACCTGAGACTCCCAGTATTGATTATGTTCCCATTGTGCGGGACTTTCCTGATGTATTTCCCTCAGACCTGTCGGGCATGCCGCCGGACAAGGACATCGACTTTGGGATTGACTTGGTTCCAGGGAGTCAGCATATTTCTATTCCTCCCTACCGTATGGCACCAGCCGAGTTGAAAGAATTGAAAGAGTGGCTCCATGAACTCTTAGATAAGGGGTTCATTCGGCCGAGTATGTCACTGTGGGATGCACCGGTCTTGTTTGTTAAGAAGAATGATGGCTCAATGAGGATGTGTATTGACTATAGGCAGCTGAAAAAAGTAACAGTGAAGAACAAGTATCCTCTACCTCGCATTGATGATTTATTTGATCAGCTCCAGGGAGCTAGGGTATTCTCGAAGATTGATCTTCGTTCAGGCTATCACCAGCTGAAGATTAGAGACTCTGATATGATGAAGACAGCCTTCAGGACGAGGTATGGGTAGTATGAGTTTCTCGTCATGTCTTTTGGGCTGACCAATGCCCCTGCCACATTCATGCATTTGATGAACAGTGTGTTTAGGCCATATTTGGACTCCTTCGTGATCGTGTTCATAGATGATATCCTGGTGTACTCCCGTAGCCAGGAGGAGCATGATCAGCATCTTAGAGTTGTATTACAGAGGTTGCGGGAGGAGAAGTTGTATGCCAAGTTCTCCAAGTGTGAGTTCTGGCTAGAGTCCGTGGTATTCTTGAGCATGTGGTGTCCATAGATGGTATTCAGGTGGATCCAAAGAAGATAGAGGCTGTGCAGTGTTGGCATAGACCAACCTCAGCTACTGAGATTCGTAGTTTCCTGGGAGTGGTAGGATATTATCACCGATTTGTTCAGGGATTCTCTTTTATTGCTTCACCCTAGACTAGATTGACTCAGAAGCGTGCTCCTTTTGTGTGGTCCGAGGAGCGTGAGGAGAGCTTTCAGAAGCTTAAGACAGTATTGACCACGGCACCAGTCTTGATATTGCCATCAACTTCAGATTCATACACTATGTATTGTGATGCCTCGAGAGTTGGCATTAGTTGTGTGTTGATGCATGAGGGTAAATTCATTGCTTATGCTTCTCGCCAGTTGAAGCCCCATAAGAAGAACTACCCTGTGCATGATTTGGAGCTCGCAGCCATAGTTCACGCTCTAAAGATTTGGAGACATTACCTATGTGGTGTTTCTTGTGAGTTGTATACCAATCATTGCATCCTTCGGCATCTTTTCAAATAGAAGGACCTTAATTTGAGACAGCGGAGGTGGCTGGAGTTGCTTTAGGATTATGAAATCACTATATTGTATCATCCGGGGAAGGCCAATGTTGTGGCTGATGCTTTGAGCCGAAAGGCGGTCAGTATGGGCAGCTTAGCTTATATTCTAGTTGGGGAGAGGCCCTTTGCATATGATGTTTAGGCACTGGCCAACCGGCTAGTGAGATTGGATGTTTCTGAGCCGAGTCGAGTGTTGGCTTGTGTTGTTTCTCGGTCTTCTTTATATGATCATATTAGAGAGCGTCAGTATGATGATCCGCATTTGCTTGTCCTTAAGAACAGAGTTCTACACAATGATGCTAGAGATGTGACTATTGATAGTGATGGTGTTCTGAGGATGCAGGGCCGTATCTGTGTGCCCAATATAGATGGTCTTCGAGAGTTGATATTAGAGAAGGCTCACAGCTCGCGGTACTCAATTCATCCGGGTGCCGCGAAGATGTACCAGGACTTGAGGCAGCATTACTGGTAGAGGAATATGAAGACGGATATTGTTAGTCATGTGGCCAGATGTCTCAACTGCCAGCAGGTGAAGTATGAGAATCAGAGACCGGGTGGTGTTCTTTAGCGTATGGTTATTCCTGAGTGGAAATGGGAGCGGATTACCATGGATTTTGTGACTGGGCTCCCTCGGACATCGAGGAAGTTTGATTCATTGTGGGTGATTATTGATCGACTGACCAAATCCGCACACTGCATTCCTATATGTACTACTTACTCATCAGAGCGGTTAGCAGTGATCATTATTCGGGAGATTGTCAGATTGTATGGGGTCCCAGTTTCTATCAAATCAGATAGAGATACTCAGTTCACTTGTTAGTTCTAGAGGGTATTTCGGCGGGAGTTGGGTATGCAGGTAGAGTTGAGCACAGCATTTCATCCTCAGACATACGCACAGTCTGAGCGCACTATTCAGATCATGGAGGATATGTTGCATGCATGTGTGATTGATTTTGGAGGTTCATGGGATGAGTTTTTTGCACTTGCAGAGTTTGCCTACAATAACAATTATCAGTCGAGTATTCAGATAGCCCCGTATGAGAAGTTGGATGGTAGACGGTGTAGATCTCCCGTGGGATGGTTTGAGCCTGGTGAGGCTAGGTTGATAGGGAATGAGTTAGTTCATGATGCTTTGCAAAGCACAGTCTCGCCAGAAGAGTTATGCGGACCGTAGAGTTCGAGATTTCTCTTTCATGGTTGGCGATAAAGTATTGTTGAAGGTTTCACCCATGAAAGTTACTATGCGATTTGGGAAGAAAGGGAAACTGAATCCCAGGTTCATTGGCCCTTTTGAAATACTCATGAGGAATGGGGAGGTGGCATATGAGTTGGCCTTTCCACCCATCTTGTCCAGTTTTCATCTAGTATTCCCTATGTCTATGCTCCGAAAGTATGTTGGGTATCCATCTAATGTGTTGGACTTCAGTACGATTCAGCTTGACGGTGATCTATCTTATGATGTGGATCCGGTAGTTATTCTGGGTAGACAAGTTCAAAAGTTGAGGTCGAAGGACATTGCTTCAGTTAAGGTGCAGCGGAGAGGTCGGCCCGTGGAGGAAGCCACTTGGGAGATCGAGCAGGAGATGCGTAGCAGATATACTCACTTATTTGAGTCTTCAGGTATGTTTCTTGTCCAGCTCGAGGACGAGCGTTTGCTTAAGTTATGGAGAATGTGATGACCCGGCCCATCATCACGTGATTTACCAACTTTTTTTTCATGTTATATGCTTGTTCATGTTTCAATATATGTGTTTGGTGAGTTTGAGTCAATTCGGATCGAGTTTGGTTGGAAATGAGACAAATAGTCTCTTTGATGAAGGAATAGTTTGAAAAAGTCAACCGGATGTTGACTTATGAGCTAGAGGGCTCGGACTCAAATTCTGATGATTTGGTTAGCTTCGCGAGGTCATTTGTGGCTTAGGAGAGTGATCGGAATTGCAGTTGGAGGTTCGGTGTAGAAATAGGCTTGAATTGGCTAAGTTGGAATTTTTGCGAAATCTGATCGATAGGTGGGATTTTATTCCGAGAGTCAGAATGGAATTCTGATAGTTGTAGTAGCTTCATTAAGTGATTTTGGATATGTCTGCAAATTTTCAGGTCATTCGGACATCGTTTGGTCGGGTTTTTGATAGAATGTAGGTTTTGGAAGTTTTGGTTGAATCTTAGACTTGAACCGGCCTTAATTTGATGATTCGTGTGTTTGAGGGTATGTTTTGATGATTGGAACAAGTTCAAGTGATGATTTAGAGTGGATTTGAATTTTTGGTTGAGGTCCCGGGGGCCTCGGGATGTTTTCGGAGGGTCTACGGATGAATTTTTAAAGTTTTTAGACTGCTGGTGTGCTGCTGCAGATATTTTCGCTTCTGCGGAAAGGGAACCGCAGAAGCGGCCCCGCAAAAGCGACAAATGTGTCGCAGAAGCGATCAAGGTTTGGCTGGGGGAAAAACACAGAAGCGGTATGGATGTCGCAGGGGCGGGCTCAGAGAAGCGAGCCCTTGGCCGCAGAAGCGGAGGTTGGTCGATTGGACTATATCGCAGAAGCGTGAGGGTTTTTGCATAAGCGGTCTCGCAGGTGCGAGACCGGAGTCGTAGAAGAGGTTAGGGCTTGTTAAGTGGAAATTCATAGAAGCGACGTAAAATTCGCAGAAGCGGACTCGCAGGTGCGAGTCTAGGACCGCAGAAGCGGAAATAACGTCAGTGATAAAGGAAATGAATGTTTCGAATTTCAGAATGTTATATCACATTGGGGCTTTGTTCTAAGAGGCGAATTAGGCGATTTTGAGGAGAAAATCTGAGGATTCATCAGGTAAGCAACTATGGACTAAATTTATGTTATTATATTGTTAAATTATGGAGTTAACACATGAAAATGGAGGATTGGAGGTGTATTAATGGAGGTTTTTGCTCTAAGCCTGGGTTACTGAAAATCATTGATTTGAATGGGAAAACTGAGTCCAATTTTGATAAAATTTATATGTATGGACTCGTGGCGAGATAAAGAATCTGAAAATGTGACTTTTGTATTTTCTCGAGAAGCGGGCCCAAGGGTCAGATTTTGACAACTTCGTAGTTTTTGGTGTATTTCAAGTTATTTCGATTGGTTTATGTTCATTTGGACTATTTTGATGTATTCTTATTGATTTTGATCAGATTTGGTATCCGAGGAGGTTGATTTGCGAGGCAAGCGCAAGGCGAGCTAAGACTTTTGCTGATTCAAGGTGAGTGGTGGTAATAAATGATGTACTGAGGGTTTGAAACCCCGTATTTTCACTATACAGTGCTATGCTGAGATGAAACACGCGTCATGTGACGAGCATGGTGGTATTGTGACTAGGTATTTGGACTTGGTCCTTCCCGATTAATAGTTTATTGTGTATAATGACTGAGACTGGGCTTATATCTGTGTATTTGGGCTAGTAACATTGTTTGTGGCCTTGTGCCGATCGGTAGAAAATTAGCGAAGCCTGTAGAGCTAAGTGACCCCTATATCATGTTGAACACATACACTTAGCCATATTTACAACTGTATAACATGACATGAACAAGTACTATATGTGTACTCTGAGTGAGACTACCTGGGGTTGAATACCCTGTTCTAGATGAGTGGGCCCGAGAGGCTGAGTCTATATTGACTGAGAGGGGTCGAGGACCCATTGGAAGGTATTGATATATATACTGGATCGGGCTGCGCACCGCAGCAGTATATACATATACATATATTGGATCGTACTGCACGCCGTAGTATATATATATACGTTGCAGTAGTATATACATATACATGTATTGGATCGGACTGCACGCCGTAGTAATATATATATGATATATATATATATATATATGGATCGGACTGCACGTCCTAGTAATATATATGTGGATCGGACTGCACGCCGCAGTATTATAGCGCTTGGGCTGAAGGAGCCCCTCCGGAGTCTGCACACACCCCCAGTGAGCGCACTATATATATTGGATCGGGTTGCGCGCCGCAGCAGTATATCTATTTATTCATCGGGCTGCACATCGCATCACTATATATATTGGATCAAGCTGCATGTTGCGCATATATATATATATATATATATATATATATATATATATATATATATATATATATATATATATATATATACATATATATACACACATATGTACATGATACACCATGAGTGAGGATCGGGCTGCACGCTGCAGCAGGACTAGATCAGTGTTGGATCAGTGTGAGACAATAGTGGACTGGAACTGGACTTATCATTGTAGAGATGACTTACCTGTACGGTTATTCTTAGAACTTTTTAGTGATAATACAAGTGTTCTTACTTTCAGTTATTACTTATAATTGTTACTCACTGAGTTGAAAGATACTCATCCCACTTCCTGCACTTTATGTGCAGATACAGGTGTTCAAGAGCGTGGTTGAGCTATCCGCAGCTGCTATCTTACGGTTTTCTGAGGAGACATCGAGGTAGCTGCCGCCGTCCGCAGGACCCGATCTCTCTCTCCTTCCTTTCATTTATGTCTATTACTATTCTATCTAGAGTTGGATTTTATAGGATGTTTTCCTTTAGTAGAGGCTCAAACTTGTGACACCGGATTCGTTGGGCTGTATTTCATGTATTTTGTTTCCATACTTGTTGTTCGGTAATGAAAATAAGTTATTAACCTTAATGAATTAGTATTAATTAGTAAATGGGTTGTTTATTTTATAATCATGGTCGGGCTGGCCTAGCAATGTGTTGGGCGCCATCACGATCGGGGTTTGGGTCGTGACAAGTTGGATATTTATGTGATGAGTATGTTACTACTGTGAGGTGTATCTATGTGATCTTGGCGGTGACAAAGAAGTCTGCTGGATAACAGATGAACTGATAAGTGTTCAATTCCTATTACGATTTATTGTGTGGCCCGAATTATGAGCGCGTGAAGAATATTTTCGTGTCTCCTAGTTGGAGTGGGTAGTGCATTACATATGGCAGTATGAGTTCAGACTCACGAAGACTAATGACTTTGTAACATATATGATGGTGGAAAGTATGCTGAAGTACTAAATTGAGGTAAAGCAGGTGGGTTATCTCATGTGGAGTGTTCTTAAGTGGTATGATCCTTATGTGTATGTTAGAAGATAACATGTGTCATTGAAGGGTACGTGCTGAATTCTACAATTCAGTTCGCTTAAAAGAGCGGACTCAACTGATGTAGTGATGGATGCGAGAAGTAGAGAGAATTAAAATACTAGATGATGTGTGTTTTCACAAACTTGTATATGATTTGAGTTTAATCTCACTATGATATTGTGGCATCATTAGAGTAAAAGTATTATGGGTTATTGAGTGTGTCCTGATAAAATACCAGTAGGATATCTGTTTAGAATTAAATTAAATGTCATCTTGAGGACAGATTAAATTCAATATCCTATTTGAGGGAGGATAGTCCCGAAATATCCTATTTGAGGGCGGATAGACCCGAAATATCCTATTCGAGGGCAGATGCACCCAAAATATCCTATACGATGGCTGATGAACTTAAAATTTCCTATTCGAGGGCGGATGAACCTAAAATATCCTATTCGAGGGTGGATGAACCCAAAATATCCTATTCGAGGGTGGATGAACCCAAAATATCCTATTCGAGGGTCGATGAACCCAAAATATCCTACTCGAGGGCAGATGAACCCAAAATATCCTATTCGAGAGCGGAAGAACCCGAAATATCCTATTTGACGGCGGATGAACTCAAAATATCCTATTCATGGGTGGATGAACCCAACATATCCTATTCGAGGGCGAATAGACCCATCAAATTCTATTCGAGGGCGGATAGACCCATCATATCCTATTCGAGGGTGGATAGACCCATCATATGCTATTCGAGGGCAGATAGACCCATTATATCCTATTCGAGATAGACCCATTATATCCTATTCGAGGGAGGATGAACCCTTCGTATGCTATTCGAGGGCGGATAGACCCATAATATCCTCTTCGAGGGCGGATCAACCAAAAATATCCTATTCGAGGGAGCATAGACCCATCATATCCTATTCGAGGGCAGATAGAACCAACATATCCTATTCGGGGGTGGATAGACCCAAAATATCCTATTCAAGGGCGGATAGACCCATCAAATCCTATTTGAGGGCAGATAGATCCATCATATGCTATTCGAGGGTGGATAGACCCATCATATCCTAGGGCGGATAGACCTATCATATCCTATTCGAGGGAGGATAGACCCATCATATCCTATTCGAGGGCGGATAGACCCATTATATCCTATTCGAGGGCGGATGAACCCAAAATATCCTATTCGAGATCGGATAAACCCATTATATCCTATTCGAGGGCGGATAGACCAATCATATCATATTTTAGGGCGGATAGACCCATCATATCCTATTCGAGGGCGGATAGACCCAAAATATCCTATTCGAGGGCGGATAGAACCACCATATCCTATTCAAGGGTGGATAGACCCATCATATCCTGTTCGAGGGCGGATAGACCCATCATATCTTATTCGATGGCGGATAGACCCATCTTCAAAATTTGAAATTCAAAGACTGAAATGTATTCCTCTTGTTATACAGGTGGGCGCCTAATTGGTAAGACATGACAAGTATTCCCTTGTTATACAGGTGGGCGTCTAATTGCTAAATACATAAAAAGTATTCCTCTTGTTATATAGGTGGGCGCCTAATTGGTAAACAATAACTTGAATTTGTTTCCTCGTTTCTCCGAGAAAAGTTTCAACTGTGGTAGAAAATTTTCTGCCCCAATTCTAGCGATCTTTCATATGGCGTGTCTTTTGGCCATCATCAACATTTTATTTTCCTGTCTCAAATCAAAGAAAATTTTGTTAGTTTAAAACGTGGTGAGTGGTCGCACCACTCCGGATAGGGGATGATTGTTCCCTTCCCTTTTTCATGTTCTGTGTTCCCAAAACTTGTTGGGGATGAAGTTATTTGCTAGGGATGACATTTCAGCTGGGGATGGTTTTTCCATTTATCCCTTCCTTGTTCTGTGTTGGAAAACTTGTTGTGGGTCATTTTGTTAAAGATGAATTTTCCTCTCTTCCTTTCCCACTCTATGTTTTCCAACCACCTCTTGGCACTTGGCCCACACTTTCCTCAACATGTTGTTTTTCCGGTTCTTCTCTGTACTTTCCTTGCCATTTTAGACCAATATTATTTGGCTTTGCAACAAATGTCTTTTTGTCTTGTTTCCTTATCTCTGGCATGTTCTCTTCACATTTTGCTTTGTATCATTTTGGGCAACTGGTAGTAAGCTCTAAAAGATCTTTCAAAACAATTCTGGAAAAAGTATTTTAAACAAAGAAATGAAAAGATAGAAAAAAGAGAAAATCTTTCTGAACAAATGATGGGAAAGAAAAAAGAAAGAAACTTATCTGGGGTGGTATAACCAATTCCAACGATCATGTCGTGCATTCCGGATTAATCAACCCAGTCTATTTGTGTCGATCAATCTTTCTGATGTCTTCACTTGCTGGTGATAAACATGTGCCAACTCTTCGCAAAATGTGGATCCTTTCTGCCAATCTTATCTTGTCGCCTTATTGTGCCCTTCGAGGGGTTTTCACTGATAAGACTCTCTCATTTCTCTCAGCTCCCGATGCCTTATGGTGCCTGTGAAGGTTTTCGCCGATAAGACTCTCTCATTTTGCTTCTCTCAGCTTACATCGCCTTATGGTGCATGTGGAGGTTTTCACCGATACGACTCTCTCATTTTGCTTCTCTCAGCTTACATTGCCTTATGGTGCTAGTGAAGGTTTCACCGATAAGACTCTCTCATTTTATTTTCTCAAATAGGATTGGAGTGCTGCTGACAAGATTCTCTCTACTGGGAATTCTTATGACTATCAATTCTTTCAGCTCATGATCCTCATTCAGTCGGGGACCAGCATGTTATTCCCGACTTTCATTTTCCTGACTTGGCACCTCTCGAATACTGATCGGGAGATATTTTTTGGACACCAATATGAGTTTTATGCGGGTCTTAAAAGAAAAGGAGATAAAAATTTACCATAACTTTGACGGGTAAAACATTACAACTCTTAGAATCAAAACTCTTTTCAAAATTAAAAAACATAACTTCTGCTCCAGTTCTCTTGCTTGGGGGATTTTTGCCTTTTGTTACATTATCACCGAGCCGTGAGGCGCCTACGTACCCTTTTCATTTTTTAATGATTCCAAGAGAAGGGTACGAAAGAATAATTAAGGCTCAAGGGGGAAAGCAAAGGTTAAAAATGTTTGGATAGAAGAAATAATTGCCCCCGTCATTTTATTATCCGATAAACACCAAGTACAAACAATCAAATGAACCAAAGTCATAATCAAAGAAATTACATGTAATATCTCTTGACCGCATCAGAATTGATAGCCATGTCGATGCATCTTCCTTCAACGTTTGTTAGACATAAAGCGTCGTTGGATAACACTCTGGTCACAATATACGGCCCTTCCCAATTTGGGGCGAACTTGCCTTTTGCCTCGATCTAATGTGGGAGGATCCATTTCAATACTTTCTACCCTACTCCAAATTTCTTGGGGCGCACCTTATTATTGTATGCTCTTGCCATTCTCTTCTGATACAACTGGATATGGCATTCTGCCACCAATCATTTTATCAGTTAAGCTCAGTTGCTCCAATCGGGTTTTGACCCACTCATCATCCTCAATTTCAGCCTCAGCAACTATTCGAAGGGATACAATTTCGACCTCTACTGATATCACTGCTTCAGTTCCACATACCACCAATTAAAGAGTTGCACCTACTGAAGTACGAAAAGTAGTGCGATAAACCAACAATGCAAATGGCAACATTTCATGCCATTGCCTGGACCCTTCTTCCTCAATATCTTCTCTATGTTCTTTTTGGCTGCCTCAACCGCTCCATTTGGGTTTTGACCCGATCATTATCATCAATCTGCCTCTTGTATTGTTAGTTCATAATCAGATTGATTTTTTAGACTGGGTTGAAGATCTGTTGTGCATGCCATGTCATTAGAATCAGTATAAAGAGAACTATTCAGAAAGAGAAAAGAAGAAAACAAAATTAAACTAAAGTAAAAGTGAAGAAAATTTTCATTTTTATTTTTTCATTACGGGAAACAAGGTTTCACACTCGGTCGAATACGAAAATAAAAGAAAATCGGATTACGATCCTGTAATAATCCAGAAAAAAAGAAGGAAAATCAGAGCCCACCACCAAGACTCCCTCTAGATAGGACGGGGAGTAGCCATCCAATGATTGTATCTCACCTTGCTGGACCCTTCCCCCATCACCATAACTGGCTTGTCATCTACCCTTTCCATATGTACCACTGCTTTTCCGCTGGCCGACTTTTCCTTCGGACTGGCACGGATCATCATTACATTTCTTGAGGGATTCTTGAGTTCCCCTCCTTCGTGCACTAGTTTGACCATGTGGGCCTCATGGTGTGGCGGCAGTGGGTTCTGATTGATGTTGGGTGCCTGTGGTGTCTGAACCTCGATCTTGTTGGTGTCAATAAAATTTTACACTTCATGTTTCAACTTCCAACACTTCTCGGTATAATGTCCGGGAGCCCCTGAAAAATACTCACAGCTTACCAAGCGGTCCATATTTTGGGGAAGGGGATTTAGCAATCTGGGCTCCACAGGACTCAACAAGCCTAACTGCCTTAATTTTTGGAATAAAGCAGTATAAGTTTCTCCCAACTCAGTGAATGTTCTATGTGCCCTTTCATTTCTGAAAACCTGATTCCTGCAGAAACCTGGCCCTGAAGGGCTCCTGTAGGCCTTTAGTGGTGGATATGTATTTTGTGGAGATAGATATATATTCTGTGGAGGGTGATTTGAGTGATTTGGGTGGTGGGGTCCAGATTGGTAGCGAGGGGAAGGACCTCTCGATCTGGACCAAGTACCTACCTCTACCATTACAACTTCTTCTCTTCTCTTCTTCTCGAGCGCACCCCTCGGGCCACACTGAATGGCTTGAGTTGTTTCTTTTTTCACCGAATAGCTCATGATCTTATTGGAATTAAGTCCTGCTTCTATCATACCGCCCATTTTCACCACCTCATTAAAAGATTTGCCAACTGACGTCACCAAGTTACTGAAGTAAATTGGCTCTAGAGTTTGTCGAAAGTAATCTACCATTTCCCTCTCTCTCATTGGAGGATCAACTTTGGCTGCCTGTTCTCTCCAGCGGAACCCGAATTCCCCAAAGATCTTCCCGGGTTTCTTCCCAAGCTTTAGTAATGTGAGACGGTCTGGGACTATCTCAAGGTTTTATTGGAAGTGTTCGGCGAAAGCTTGTGCCAGATCTTCCTAGGTGTACCACCTGCTCGTATCTTGTCTTGTACCACTCCAATGCCGACAAACTCAAACTCTAGCTAAAGTAAGCTATTAGTAGTTTGTCTTTGCCTCCTGCTCCCCTCATCTTGCTACAAAAACCCCGAAAATGAGCCATAGTATCGCCATGCCCTTCGTATAAATTGAACTTGGGCATCTTGAACCCTATCGGTAATTGGACGTCAGGGAAAGGGCATAGATCCTTTTAGGCTATGCTGACCTGGTTTCCTAACCCATGCATGTTCCTGAAGGACTGCTATAGGCTTTTGAACTTCCGCATCACCTCGTCCTACTCTGGGCTCTTAGCCGGCTTTTCAATTTCTGCCGGGACCTCAAAGTGAGGATTATAGGCATGTGGCTCGGGTGCTTTGAATGTGAGTCCAGGGGTGTAATATTGTGTACCGTGAGCTTGGAACAATGGCTCACTAGACAATCTGTGCAATGGGGCTGGGGGAGGCGTCATAAAGACGAGAACCTTTGGTGGAAGAGGGTTTTGATTGGTTGGTGGAGCTTGGGGATCATAGGCCTCTCTTCCCTGGTAGTAGTGATGGCTCGGGAAGCTTGTTGAGGGGCCGGGGGAAAGGTATTCCGGTGTGTGTCTTGGTGGGAAAGTAGGAGTAATGGGTGGTTCCGGCTCCTTTTGAAACCTAGACAAGGCTAGCGGCATTTTGCTTATCTCTAATCTTATTTTTTCCATTGCCTCTTTCAGCAACTGATTTGCCGTTTTTTTTGACTCAACGCTGTTGTCTGGCCTAGTCATGCTTTTTGGTATAGGCCCTTTCGATCTTGTTTGATAATGGTACGGTGCCAGTATGCTCTACCAACTAACTGCTTGAAATTTCTGGAGTTGAACAAACTTGTTAGTTTTTCAGAGTTTAATCAAACAGGCAATCGCACGTTTGAGATGAAATGCACCTAGGCAGTTTAACCATTTCTATCATGCCATTTGCTTCGATTGTATGCGTCATTCCGACTTATTTTATTTTCCCCCCCTTTTTTTAGAGGTGATGATTGAATCTTATATAGATTGCCTACGTATCATGTCCCCGCATGAATCAGAACGAGCGTAGTTTCGGTCAATGAAAGGTATACAATAAACATTTTTTAGGAATTTTTCAATTTTTCACAATAAAACAAACTTGATTTCAAAGTTTTAAAAAAAAACTGAACATACTAACAGACTTTGACGAAAAAAATACTTAAAGACTTGAAAATCAAACACCACATGCTCTAATCGAAAGAAATACAATTTAAAAAAAATAGACTGACAGATTCCTTCCCTTTATGCCAATTTTTACCAGATGGCTATTTTATGCAAACGTGGTCCCTTCTTAATCTCACATGAATTTTGAGGCCGGGAAGGATTATTTTACAAACTTGTCCAATATTTTATGAAAATAGCCTTTCGACAACTGAAAGATATTTTAAGGCTATTTTGGCAAGAACGGTTTAATACATTGTCGAAGCTGGATCGGCTTATTTTGACCAAAAATCACAACGGCATTCACTGCCCCTTGACACTTTTTTTCTTGTTTTTTTTAAAATTAAAATAAAAGACCCAATTTTGCAAACACGGTCTTTCAGCACCTCGAAGGCGAAGATTTTACGGCTGCGTTAGCCAACCGACCAAAATCCTAAAATGACCAAAGGTGGCCGTTAATGCAAAGTCAGCCTTCCCACGTCCCTTTCGGGAACATTCGGTTATTTCTGGCAAAAAAGCATCATCGACTTATTTATGACTATTTTCTTGTTTTTCAAAAATAGAAAACCCGATATTGCAAACACAACCTTTCAGTGCCTCGGGAACGAAGATTCTAAGGTTGTGTGGGTCAACCGGACAAAAAATGACCCAAGGGTGGCTGTTTATGTAAAGCCAGCATTGCGGCGTCCCTTTCGGAAATATTTGGCTATTTTTGATAAAACAACATCACACGACGTATTTATGACAGAAATTAAATTTTGACATTTTTGGCTATTTTAGCAAGAGCGGAAGTTGGACCCGATGACGATTGCCTATGTATCTCACATCTGGAGAGAATCAAACCAGCATAGTTCGGGCGGATAAAACAATCTTCTTTTGAAAACAATGACATTTTCTTTTCTTTTGATTATATATATATATATATATATATATATATATATATATATATATATATATATATATATATATATATATATATTGGCATATAAAATGAACTATTTTTCTTATTTTGTTGAGAAAAAAATAAATGTCACGATCCAATTTCCGGTCGTGATGGCGCCCAACACTAAGGCTAGGCCAGCCAAACCAACAATTGTTTTCACAATGAAATATCAGTTACAAATGGATAACTCAAGAAGAATATATGAGTCCAAGAAACTCCAATAATTATAATACGAATAAATACTGAGAAGTACGAAAACGAACTAACACTCCCAAAGATCTGGGGTCATAAGTCTAGTGCCTCAAAACAAAATCGAGTAGTAATAGAGAATACTGAATAAAATACTCAAATCTGAAACATATAATAGTAACTGAATGGAATGAGAAGCTAGGTTCTACGAACGTCGGCAGCTACCTCATCAACTCGAAATAACTCTGTAGAAGCTGGAGTGCTCGTCTATCTCTCATGTTTACCTGAATCTGCACACAAAGGTGTCGGGAGTAGGGGTGAGTACTAGGTACTCAGTGAGTAATAAGTATATATTAATAGCTGAAAGAAAGAAATCTACAGATTACCACAGAGTAAAGCTAAACTACAGTCCGAGTCCTCCTACGAACTAGCAACAACAGTACACTACAATTATCAAAGATAATTCAACAGATAAAAATGCAATGCAATGCACATGACCGCTACGGCGTGTAGCACGATCCATTTAACGTCGACGGCGCTTACTGGGGTGTGTACAGACTCCGGAGGGGCTCCTTTAGCCTAAGTTCAATATCATATCATCTGCTGCGACGTGCAGCCCGATCCTTATATCATCTGTTGCGGCATGCATCCCGATCCATCATCAGTCCACAACATGCATATAAGTCACACAACAGTTCAAATTATTTATTCTAGGTTCCAGTTCATTAATGATGAAAATACTTAAATTTTATTTAATTTTCCAAGAAAAAGTGACTTAGCATTTCATAATAGTGCTTTCAAACCAGGATTGAGATCAGTGATGAAGCAAACCAAGCTATCACATATATATCTATCCCTTAGGGATACTACATGTCGGCACAAGGACCCAAACATGGCTTATAGCCCACAAATATATCTAACACAGTGTGCGTTTCAACCGCATATAACATATTATTCATATCCGGGATGGACCAAGCCGCAACTACAATGGGGTGCGAGCCACGCCGTATTAGCGTCACAATGTGCTAAGCTGTGGTTTCGAACCCTCACGCTACCATATACACTAACTACTCACCTCTAGCCGGTCGTGGACTCGTCCGCGATGCCTTTTCCCTTCGAATTTGCCGCCTCGTACGTCGAATCTAGTCAAAACCATAATAGTAACATAAATATGGGTAAAAGAAACATAACCCAATCAGAATTACTCGAAAAATGCAATAATTCACGAAGTTGGTAAAACTCGAGCCCCGGGCCTACTTCTCGAAAAATTCCAAAAATCATACCAACGGATTCCTCACTTCGCCACGAGTCTGTGCGTATAAAATTTATTGAAATCAGAGTTCGAATGGCCTTTCAAAACCCAAATATTCGTTTTCATGATTTAGGCCCTAGTTCTTCACAAATTCTACCCAATTTCAGGAATTTTGGTGTTGATTCTAGCATAAACTCATGTTTTTGAGTCAAGAAACTTACCTCCATCGATTACCCATTGATTTCTCTCTTAAAAATTGCTTCAGAAGCTTCTTCACGTTCCAAAATTGGAAGAAAACTCGACATGCTCGTTATAGGTATACTTTTCACGCGTTTTGCTGCTCCCAATGGATTCCTTCTGAAATTCTAATGAATTTAGACTTTTGGATCACTCAATTGGACCTTATAATGAAGGAGATATGTAGGTTTTATGATTTTCAAATAGTACAGGTTTTTAATACGCCGTCAGGGGCAGTTTCGTCATTAACCTGAAAATCTGGGCAACCTTAGATAAATGGCCATAAAGTCCTCATACGATGTCCAAATTCGACGATTCTTTTTGCTACGGGTCCGTAGTTACGATACGGATCTAATGATTTATTCAAAACAGTAATCGGAGCTTAGTTGTTCAATATGATATCATTTATGCTTGAAGAAACGATGTCGAAGCATAAGAAAAACGAGCACAACGCAACCCAAACCTATCCGAAACTCAGGGAAAGCTCCTCGAGACCGCATACGAGCATATTAACATGTCACATACAATCATGAAAACTAGTTTCACTCTCAAATCACCAAAACTAACATCAAAACACCAAATTTACATCGGAATCAAGCCTAAGTTCTTCTAAAACATCTGAAACTTGCATTTGATCTAAAACCCGACCTAAACACCTACGAATGACTTGAAACTCTGCACGCATATCCAAAATTACCTAACGGAGCTACTGCAACTCTCAAAATTCCATTCCGACCCTCGGATCAAAATCACACCTACCATCCGGAATTTGCCAAAATCCAACCTTAGCCAATTCAAGCCTAATTCTACACCGGACTTCCAAATTCAATTCGGGTTGCTCTCCTAAGTCATAAATCATCCCCCAAAACTAGTCGAATCATCAGAAATCCATTCCGAGTCTTCTAACTTATAAGTCAACATTCGGTTGACTTTTCCAAACTAACCTTCTCAAAAAAAAGACCAATTCCCTCATTTCTAACCAAACTCTATCCGAATTACTTCAAATTGTCCAAACACATATAATGAAACATATAGAAGCATAAAATGGGGAAACCATGGTAGTAACTCCCGTAACGACGAGTCGGGTCGTTACATCCTCCCCAACTTAAACAAACGCTCGTCCTCGAGCGTATCAAGAGTTGTCCTAGAAGCCAACCAGTAGCTGAATGATCTTACCAACCGTATACCTGGGGTGATCCCTCATCACCCTATCTCGCATAGCACCGATAACACAATACAGCCAAACTTTCACAATTCATTTAATCTATAAACCAAACCATACAACCAGGTCACACTTTCTGAAAATCATACACCAGATCAGAAATTCACATCTGAACTCAGAGTACGCCCGAACCAGCTGTAATACCCATACTTGCACCCTCAGGTGAAAACATATGATATACTGCCTAAATCAAACACTTGGAATCTTAACTTTTATTCACAACAGTTGTCCCCAGCAACCAATTACCGGCAGAGAACCTCTTATTAGCTAAACCCTTATTTCTACACTTTCCTATACTACTAACGATGAATAAAACACGCTATAAATCGTAATCATCTCTCAGATCAACCACTCGTGAAACCACTTACCTTAACTGATATCACAACAGATTTACGGGTCAAACCTCAATATTGTCTTCCTAACAAGCTGAGATCAAATCTGTCCGTATTCATTAATGAACCCAACGATCACCTCGAATCCAATACCACTCTGGTGATATGATACCTCGATACAAGTCTAAACCACATCTTGCATAATACACGCACCAGTAAGAAACAATCTGAACACACTTAAATTAGGACAATGACTCAAACGAAAGGGTTGTACCTCAAGCTCATTAATACCATTACAATACAAGGTTGAGACCCCGTCTCACATCATAGAAATAGAATGCCTGAATCAACCTCGAAAGGTCATAATTCCCATAGCCTCGCTATAATGCGCGACCCTATCCCACCACCGTTACACCTGAAATACCTCAAGTCGCTATTCTCAAAATCAACAACCACACATATTCGTTGTCTGAAACCAATGCAAATATTTACACCCACGATGAAATAGAGGACACACAACACACAACTCGATAAACCATAACCATTGTTCCATACACCGAGTGACACTCAATTACTCTTCCCGCTCGACTTTCTCTATGAATTCTTAATGGAACCGCACCACTTGTGCCCATAACTAACAAATCACAATGTCTTACAACATCAAAAAACAACTCAGGGTTAACCAAGCTAACTCAAGCTAAATGCGTAGCCACGAATTCAGTGCCAAGAAGCCTGAAAATGTTTCTTCCACTTCTCTAACTCCCGCCGAAGGCACCAAATAATACTGAAATCCACAATATCACCCGGTTACATGCCCGGCCATACGAAACGCATCCGAAAAGTCCCTTAATACGAAACGGTATCAATGATAGCAGCCTCTACACTGACATCTAACACAACCGCCCAATTAAGAAAGTACTCCTTCCCAGTTGTCCGCTAGTTCTTTGAAACATAATTCACTCTGCTAAAACATATTCTAACGCAATTCACCACTTAACCCGTGGCATTTCTGGCATAGCTCCTAATGCAATAGTTCAAAATCACCGAACACTACGATAACCAGTCCGAACGTCACATCCATAATATAACATACTAGCTAATAAAGATTCACCGCGATACCATAGTCTGTACATCAGAACTCCATATGACACACACATCATCGTACCTGATCCCAGTTTCCACCATGCGAATACATGCACCCATTTGATACCTAATCATTCCATGACAGATACTCAATATTTACATGTGCTACCATGCAAACCCGAATACCACTTGTGGACCCAACAAGAGTATGCCACAATACTACTTAAATTTAATCAGTTTAATCATATTACCTTTTTCTGAAACACATACTCGCGTCAACTCGCTATGATTAGCAACACCATTTCCTTGGACATATGAGGGCCATTCACCCTAATCATATGAAGCTCTATTATCTAATCGCATAGAAGGAATCACTACACATTCCATGCTCTGCATGACATACACATGCCTTGTGCAAATTCTTACAGCCCACAAATATATCTAACACAGTGTGCGTTTCAACCGCATATAACATATTATTCATATCCGGGATGGACCATGTCTCAATACCCAGTTATAATCAATCCCGCAACTACCATGGGGGGCGAGCCACGCCTTACTAGCGTCACAATGTGCTAAGCCGCGGTTTCGAACCCTCAGGCTACCATATACACTAATTACTCACCTCTAGCCGGCCGTGGACTCGTCCGCAATGACTTTTCCCTTCGAATTAGCCGCCTCGTGCGTCGAATATAGTCAAAACCACAATAGTAACATAAATATGGGTTAAAGAAACATAACCCAATCAAAATTACTCGAAAAACGCAATAATTCACGAAGTTGGTAAAACCCGAGCCCCGGGCCTACTTCTCAAAAAATTCCAAAAATCATACCAACGGATTCCTCATCTCTCCACGAGTCCGTGCATATAAAATTTATTGAAATCAGAGTTCGAATGGCCTTTCAAAACCCAAATATTCGTTTTCATGATTTAGGCCCTAGTTCTTCACAAATTCTACCCAATTTCAGGAATTTTGGTGTTGATTCTACCATAAACTCATGTTTTTGAGTCAAGAAACTTACCTCCAGCGATTACCCATTGATTTCTCTTTTAAAAATCGTCTCAGAAGCTTCTTCACGTTCCAAAATTAGAAGAAAACTCGACATGCTCGTTATAGGTATACTGTTCACGCATTTTACTGCTCCCAATGGATTTCTTGTGAAATTATAATGAATTTAGGGTTTTGAATCACTCAATTTGACTTTATAATGAAGGAGATATGTATGTTTTAGGATTTGCAAATAGTGCAGGTTTTAATACGCCGTCAGGGGCAGTTTCGTCATTAACCTAAAAATCTGGGTAACCTTAGTAAAATGGCCATAAAATCCTCATACGATGTCCAGATTTGATGATTCGTTTTGCTACGGGTCCATAATTACGACACAGATCTAATGCTTTATTCAAAACAGTAATCGGAGCTCAGTTGTTCAATATGATATCATTTATGCTTGAAGAAACGATGTCGAAGCATAAGAAAAACGAGCACAACGCAACCCAAACCTATCCGAAACTCACCCGAGCTCCTCGAGACCGCATAAGAACATATTAACATGTCACATACAATCATGAAAACTAGTTTCACTCTCAAATCACCAAAACTAACATCAAAACACCAAATTTACATCGGAATCAAGCCTAAGTTCTTCTAAAACTTCCGAAACTTGCGTTTGATCTAAATTCTGACCTAAACACCTCCGAATGACTTGAAACTTTGCACGCATATCCAAAATCACCTAAAGGAGCTACTACAGCTCTCAAAATTCCATTCCGACCCTTGGATCAAAATCTCACCTACCATCCGGAATTCGCCAAAATCCAACTTTAGCCAATTCCAGCCTAATTCTACACCGGACTTCCAAATGCAATTCTGGTTGCTCTCCTAAGTCATAAATCATCCCCAAAACTAGTCGAATCATCAGAAATCCATTCCGAGTCTTCTAACTTATAAGTCAACATTCGGTTGACTTTTCCAAACTAACCTTCTCAAAAAAAGACCAATTGCCTCATTTCTAATCAAACTCTATCCGAATTACTTCAAATTGTCCAAACACATATAATGAAACATATAGAAGCATAAAATGGGGGAAACAGGGCAGTAACTCCCGTAACGACGAGTCGGGTCGTTACAACAAACTATTTTTTTGAAAAATAAAATCATATATTTATTTGTTTAATTGACAAATAAAGCAAACTATTTTTGAAAACGTTTTTTTTCTTTTTCAGTAAAAAAAAACTATTATGAAAATAAAAACTCTTTTTCTTCTTTTTATTTTTAAAAACCTGGTAGAGTTTTGACATGATTTGGGCATTGATTTTTTTTGTTTTTTTTTAAATAAGTATTTATCTCTCTACACTGTTATTTTTTTATTTTATTTTCCCCAATATTTAATAGTCGGTCAGCATGCAAGTCTGAAGAAAATAAATGCAAAAAACAAACAGGATGCAGCATAATGGTCTTTTCATTTCAGGTTGTCTGTCCTAGACGGACCCAACCCCTGTGTTGAGTCCCCTAAGTCAAATGCAACATTATGCAAATAAGCTTTCCTATTAGCGATGTGGCATGAAGTTTTGTTATACTAGGTTCATCCTAGGTGTTTGTTCTAGACCTGGCTTACCCGAGCGGACAACTCGAGCCAAGGATGGGAGCTGTGTACCGGTACCCAAAATATCATTCAATTTTTAAACTCCTTTGAATCTGCGTTCTATTTAGGGATATGATACTAACAGAAAGAAATCACGACCAGTGTGCACTCCTCCGAAGTAAGAAGAGAGGTCTTTCGACACAGTTTATATATATAATTCAAATAATATTAAAGCGGTAAAGAGCATCATTTTGAAAAATGAAGACCAAACATATAACAAAATCAGATAATATACAAGCCAAATACAACAGATATACCAAGCTCGAGTTCTAAACCATGAACCAAAAGTTCTGGGTTTTAAAAATACCCAGCAGAGTCGCCAGAGCTGTCACACCTCCTTTTTCCGGTAAAGGACAATCGAACGGGATTTATTTATTTATTTCATAGTCGTCACTTGGGAGATTTAGGGTGTTCCAAGTCACCAGTTTTAATCCCAAATCGAGGAAAGGAATTGACTCTAAATTACACTCTGCGTACCAGATATTCGGATAAGGAATTCTATTAACCCGAGAGAATGTGTTAGTCATTTCCGAGTTTGTGGTTCTAGCACGATCGCTCAACTGTTATATTCGGTTTATTTATTTGATTTTAACAATTATGTGCTAGTGATAATTAAGATTCTTTTACCGTTTTTATTATTATTGTTATCATTTTTAACAAAAGAATTGCAACATTGTGAAAATGTATCTCGAACCACGTCACAACCAGTGTACATGTGGTCGTCAATATATTTCGACTTCGTTGATATTTGGATTTGGGTTACATCAATATACACCCGAATTTAAGAAAGTAATTTATTAAAGATGTGCCTGCAGTGACTAGAGTATAGTTATTTTGGGTAAAGCCATGAAGTTGGCTAAACGGCCCATCTTGAAATCTAAGTAACTTTACAATCACGTGTAGAGAGGGCCCCACAGTTTGTATATTTTGTTTGGTGAGGCACGCCTTATTTGTTTTTTTGTTTTTCATAAACTACGACATCGTAGAAATGCATCTCGAACCACGTCACAACCAGTGTACATGTAGTTTGTTGACACATTTTGACTTTGTTGAGATTTAGATTTGGGTTGCATAAATACACACAAGAGTCGCCAGAGCTGTCACACCTCCTTTTTCCGGTAAAGGACAATCGAACGGGATTTATTTATTTATTTCATAGTCGTCACTTGGGAGATTTAGGGTGTTCCAAGTCACCAGTTTTAATCCCAAATCGAGGAAAGGAATTGACTCTAAATTACACTCTGCGTACCAGATATTCGGATAAGGAATTCTATTAACCCGAGAGAATGTGTTAGTCATTTCCGAGTTTGTGGTTCTAGCACGATCGCTCAACTGTTATATTCGGTTTATTTATTTGATTTTAACAATTATGTGCTAGTGATAATTAAGATTCTTTTACCGTTTTTATTATTATTGTTATCATTTTTAACAAAAGAATTGCAACATTGTGAAAATGTATCTCGAACCACGTCACAACCAGTGTACATGTGGTCGTCAATATATTTCGACTTCGTTGATATTTGGATTTGGGTTACATCAATATACACCCGAATTTAAGAAAGTAATTTATTAAAGATGTGCCTGCAGTGACTAGAGTATAGTTATTTTGGGTAAAGCCATGAAGTTGGCTAAACGGCCCATCTTGAAATCTAAGTAACTTTACAATCACGTGTAGAGAGGGCCCCACAGTTTGTATATTTTGTTTGGTGAGGCACGCCTTATTTGTTTTTTTGTTTTTCATAAACTACGACATCGTAGAAATGCATCTCGAACCACGTCACAACCAGTGTACATGTAGTTTGTTGACACATTTTGACTTTGTTGAGATTTAGATTTGGGTTGCATAAATACACACAAGAGTTTCAGAAGATAAGATTAATTAAAGTGTGTCCTAAAGAGACTAACGTATTGTTATTTTGGGAAGAGGCCGTGAAAATTCACTAAGTGGCCAACTCTGAAGTCTATCCAATTATTATGTGTATTTATTGAGGGCCCCACAACTTGTGATTTATTTGGCGAGGAACGCCTCATTTTTATTTTAAAGGATCCTCCTATAGTGACTATGTTTTCTATTTCTCGTTCGTCTCTAAAAAATGAAAAAAGAAAAGGTCCTACTTTATTTACAAACTTACGACTTACTATATTTAAGTTTTGAACATGATTCATTAAATCTAAAAACAATACAATACGGGTAGTTCGTTTGACAATTATAGGCCCAGGTCCAACGTATAAGGGGTAGAACTAGACCTGGGCCATCCTTCTTCAAATTGGGCCTAACTAATGGTTTCTATACATGTTCAAAAATTGAAAGGTAAAATGGTGTTCTTTTTTTTAACAGACTTCTGCAAATTTTAAAGTGGCATCTTATTTGAATGGAAGAACTCGGAAATCCAATTTTAATCCTAAGCCATTTGTATACTGAAATTAACTAACAGTATCTAACTAAACAACATTCCTACAAGTTTCCAAAACATGCCATTTGTTTAATAAAGTAACTATTGGGAATCTAACATGCTTCTTGACAAACAATAATGAACTAACAGAACATGGCTACTACAACATCAGTCCCTCTTAACTAAGCGTACATGGAGCATTTGTTAACCAAACTACTACCAAATATTTAGTTATAGATAACCAAACACCCACATGATTCTAATAAAGGAAACTAACTAACATATGTACAACTAAGATTTAGAATACTATTTAAAATAAATTCCAGAGCTTCAGCTCTTCATTTTTGTATTTCATGCTTCAATATTTTTCAGCTTACAAAAAGTACCAGTTGTGTACCTGATATTTGGAAAATGCCAAAGAAGAAGAGGAATATCAGTAGTGCAGCAATAACACAACCACAACAATAACAGGTTCAGCAACCACATTAGTAAACCAGTAGCGAACAGTGTAGGAAGATCCCAAGAATAGTTTAATCAAGCAGAAAACTTAAGGAAAACTAGCAGCAACTTCAAGAAAAACCCAACAACACCACCAATTAAACGCCAGTAATACCAAAATGCAACCACTGTCGAAACAGAAGAGAAACATATGCAAAGCAACAATAGTTGTCTGACTTTGAACACTCAGAGAAAATAGATGGAAATTACTGAAGTAAATCTCAGCCTTACAACTCTGATAATGCACTGATCTTTAAGGTTAAAAAGATCAGCCTAATGTCACTCTATTTTCTGGAAAATTAGCTCAACTTTAAGCCTATATCTCTCTCTCAAGTTCTGAAAATTTCTATCAAATTCCAGTCCTCTATCTCACTTTAGACTTTCTCTCTAAAAAAATCCCCCCTTAATTAATCCTCAACTCTATGTATTTATAGTCTCCCATAGACCTTCCCTCCTTTGAAAAACTTCACTTACCCGACCAACAACCCTAAAAAAAATCTACCCATTTTCAACTAAATCCTACTAAGGAAGGCTTTTCCTTATTTTATTCCCTAAATAAAGGCATTATATAAGGGCTTATTCACCACTAGCATTAAACTAATGTACAAGCTCTTGTCTTATTAGTGCTTGACCAACAGACCATTAATTTGGTCAATTCTGACCATTTTTCATTCCTAAAATACCCCTGTAATCCTACTGTTATTATTGTGATTAACCTAATTTCAGAGCCTGAGTTCGCTACTATATAGTCTTATACTTAATCTCTGATTTCAGGCTTAATTTCATAGATTCTACAGCTATACCAATCCTAAGTTTCAATCAAAAGGCAGAAGGGTGCAAGTTCAAGAGGAGTGAGTTGGTCAGTTTGGTAAACCAAACCTGAACCACTCCAAACCAATTCAAATGAGTATTGCTATGACAAGCTAAGTTAAACTACTGAATCAAAGGCATATGAGTTCAAGAGGAAGCATACTGGCAATATAGCACTTGAGCAAACATGTTTCTTTTAAGTTCTATCAGCTTTCAAGTGAATTCTATTGACGATATTTATTTAATGGACTACATGAACTATACTAGATAACATACAATCACTTAATCAAAGTGTAAGCGTCAAGTTCTGGATTTCAGTGGTTTTAACAAGGATACTAAAAAGGAGCTACTCTAATGCCTAAACAGATGGAAAAAAAAACTCAGAATAACAGATAAACTAACAAACAAACAGAAAAGAAACAGCCAAATAAGGGTCACACGGAGATGAACAGAAAAATGAAGGAAAACAAAAATGATAAAAATCAAATAACTTAACTAACATGCAAACACATACAATACATATAAGAAAAGAAGATAGAAGGGACGACTTATATTTTTAACAGGCTTCGGGAACAAATGAACCCTTGGAGTCAACGAGACTCGTCCATTTTGGGTCGAACGGACCTTAATCGGGGTGTTCTCTATTGAGAACCGGGGTGTTCTCTATTGAGAACACCTAGATTAAGATCTATTAGACCCCAATCTCCCATCGAATTAGACAGAACCCCAACTTTTGGTTTTCTAGGGTTCATACGAGTGATTTGGGATTTGGAATTTTTTGGTTAGATACAAACCAAACCATTATTTGTTTGGTTACGAGGGAGGTCAGGGGAGTGTTAGGTATAAATTTGAGGTTGTGTGGCGTAGGTTGAGTCTTGGGTCGAATCTTTGAATGAAGATTCGAGAAGGTGTAGCTAGATTTGAGCCAAGAGGCTTGTGGATTTGGGTACACGATGTGATAGGGGTTCTTTGTTGTTAAAATGGTGGCAAACGGCATTGATACCACCGAGATTCAAGCAAAGGGAGCTCATGGCGGCTAGGGTTTGGGCTTGGGTTCGTCTCTGAACGAGAGAGATAGTGAATAGGGCGGAAGGGGGGGTTAGGTATGGGGGCATGTGGTCTAGGGTAAGGTTTGTTTATACGGGATAGGGGACTTGATCCTGGCCATTGGATCAAGTTGGATTAATGGCCAGGATCTCTTGCCAGGGAGGGAACGACGTCGTCTCGATTAAATGAGACCGGGTGGTCTCAAGGGTGAACAAGTCGGGTTAAATGGAAGGCTTGGGGCCATTAGATGAGATAGGATGGACAGTTTAGATCAGACGCACCAAAGCGACGTCGTTTGGATTAAAGGGAGGCCTGATCTGGGCCGTCCAGTTGATTTGATCAACGACTCGAAATAGAGACACCAATACGGCATCATTTGGAGGGCGTCTCTGAAAGACCTGGTGTTGGACCGGGTCTGGCATGGGATTGGGCCTGGTTTTGGTCTCAATTTCGGGAGCCCAAGTTCGAATCCTTTCTAATTTCAGCCCTTTCCTTTTTTCTTAATAAACCAAAATTCCTAAATAATTTACAAAATTAAATAAATAAAAATCACACAAATATTGTGACGACCCAAAGGGTCATCACTTATTTTATTAATCATTTCAAGCTTCTGAGGCCTTGAAAACCACATTCCATGTTGCCTTGATTTACGTGCACGATCCGAGCTTGTAGCCGGAAAGATTTTTGTGATAGAAAATATGAATTCTATGAGAAATTTGGATAAAAATGATATTAATATTGATATGGTTGACTTCGGTCAACATTTTTGGTAAACGGATCCGGACCCGAGATTGGATGGTCCCGAGAGGTTCGTAGGAAAATATGGGACTTGGACATGCGTCCGGAGTCGAATTCTGAGGCCTAGAGCCCAAGTTATGAATTTTTCTATGAAATTGTTTTTGATGTAATTGCTAAAGGAATGAATTAATTGACCTTGGTATCGGGCTCGTATTTTGGTTCCGACGCCCGGTACAAGTCTTAAATATTATATATGTGATTTCTGTAAGGTTTGGTGACATTCGGATGTCGTTTGAGATGTTTTGGACCTTGAGTTCCAAGTTTGAAAGTTTTGAAAACCAAAAGTATGAAAATCATGAATTTGAGGCTTGATTTGATGAAAACGATGTGATATTGGCGATGTGATCGCACGAAGAAGTTCATAATGTGTTTTTGAGGTTGTGTACATGTTTGGTTTGGAGCCCGGGGGCTCGGGTAAAGATTTGATAGGCCGTAGGATCAATTTCTGAATTTATGCACTGCTGGTTTTTCACCCAGTTGTTGGCTTCGCATTTGCGAAGAATTTCTCGCAAATGCGAAGAAGGCAGTTCAAGGCTGGGTTCGCAAATGCGAACCCATTATCGCAAATGCGATGCCTGCCAGAACCAGCTAAGTTCGCAAATGCGAACAAAGTGTCGCAAATGCGACACTGGCACACCTGGACCAGAGTTCGCAATTGCGAACTTAACCTCGCAAATGCGAGGCCTTCAATAATTGCCTGTCTTCGCAATTGCGAAGAATGTGTTGCATTTGCGACAAAGCCCAGAATGCATGCTGGTTCGTAAATGCGAACCTTATTTCGCAAATGCGAAATCCCCAGTAACTGCCTAGACTTCGCAAATGGGAACAAATGTTCGCAAATGCGAACTTCCCAGCCTTAGCTTATTTTTCAAACTCAAGAAATTGGTCGGGGTTCGCAATTGCGAACCCATGTTCGCAAATGCGAACATAGAGACCTGTAAAACACGATTTTCAGTTCATTTCTTCACTTTTTACAAACCAAAAACACCTATTTGTGATTCTTCACGGATTCCTTCTTCTTCAAAACAATCGTAAGTCACTTTTTACTTAATTCTTTCAATTCCTAACATCATTAAACATGTTTTTCAATAGAAATCAAAGGTTTTCATGGTAGAATTTCTTGTTTTTGTTAGAATATAGGGTTTTCATAAATTGGGAAATTGGACCTCGAATTGAGGTCCGATTTTGAAACAAATCATATACATGAACTCGTGGGGGATGGGTAACCGGATTTTGGTCCGAACCCCGAGTTCCGACCATGTGGGCCCGGGGTCGAAATTCACCATTCCGGGAAGAATGTTGTAAAAGTTGTAATTGGCCTTATGAATTAGTTTGATGAGTAGTATTGATGATATTAAATCAATTGTGTATAGATACGATTGGATTGGAGCCAAATTTGAAAGAAAAAGACATTGCCACGGATTGAATTGTTCATAAACATTCGAGGTAAGTGTTTGTTCTATCTTAGCTTGAGGGAATAGGATTATGTGCTATGTGTTATGTGATCGAGTGCGGTGTATTGGCTGTGGTGACGAGCATCCATACACTGGCGTCTAGTATGACCGTGAGTTGTTGATAATGCTTAATGTGAAACATATTTGTAGATGAATTGTTCCTTTGCCAGGTTGTAGAATTGTTATTGTTCTCCCTTGTCGGGACTTGTTATGAAGATAATTATTGATTGCCCTTGTTGGGACAGTTTATGAATTACTGTTTCTTTCTTTGCCCTTAACTGTGATTGTTATTTGGGTGAGGAAGAGTGATAATGCACGAAGGGTGATGCCGTGCCTTGATTTATTATTTATGCACGAAGGTTAATGTCGTGCCATGTTTTATCATTTATGCACGAAGGTTAATGTCGTGTCATGTTTTATTGATTATGCACGAAGGATCATGCCGTGCCCTCTGTTATTGAACCATGTACGAAGGATCATGCCGTACTATGGATGTGAGGATGAGAGTAAAAGCACGAAGGGTGATGTCGTGTACTTTATTTGCTTATTTGGTGAGGATGAGAGTAAAAGCACGAAGGGTGATGCCGTGCAACTGCTTGCTATTCCTTGACTTGATATTACTTGTGTTTCCATTATACTTTGTTTTCCTTGTGAACTTATTAACTGTTGTTAATTGTTGAGTTCTTTGAGATATTCCTTATTGTGTTATTACTTGGTTATTTCTTGTTATTCTGTGGTATACATATATATTGAATTGCACAGGTTTATGTGGGTGTCTAGTCCTAGGCTTGTCACTACTTCGCCGGGATAGGCCAGGCACTTACCAGCACATGGGGTCGGTTGTGCTGATACTACACTTCTGTGCGTTTTTGCACAGGTCCAGGTTACGATTAGGAGCAGCAGCAGTAAATCGATTTCGTGGGAGTTGATCACATTTGAGACCGACGTAGCTTGCAGACGTCCGCAGGCCCGGCGTCTCTCTCTTTATTTATGTTACTAGATGTAGTCTCTTTGTTCCGAGACAAACATAATTATGTTATATTTCTTTCAAACTTTTATGTGTAGTATTCAGTAGTAGTTCGTGAGTTGGTGACTCCACGTCTTGGGTAGAGGATTTCAGTATGAATTTTACCTTGTAAGTAGTTATTTCTATTTCGACAAAGTATTCCGCACTTATTTAATTAAGGTTATGGTTTATTGTTGATATATAAATTATGAAATTGTATTAAAAACAGGATAGTATGAATACAGTGGCTTGCCAAGCTACCACGAGTAGGCGCCATCACGATCCCGATGTTGGGGGAAAATCCGGGTCGTGACAAGTTGGTATCAGAGCTCTAGGTTACATAGGTCTCACCACTCACGAACAAGCTTAGTAGAGTTTGAGAGGTAGGTACGGAGACGTCTGTACTTGTCCTCCCGAGTCTATTGAGTTAGGAAAGAGTCTCTTATTTGTTCTTTCTTGTCGTGCGACTTGTTCCTCAATTACTGATTGAATTTCTATTCTGTCCTTTCGCAGATGGTGAGGACACGCGCTTCTTCGTCCGCCGACCAGCAGCCCGAGTCCCAGGCAGCTCCCGTGAGGGGCCGAGGCCGTATTAGAGGCCGTGGTAGGGGTAGAGCTCAGCCCCAGGCAGCTACTCCAGAGGTAGAGCCTCATATTGAGATTGACGAGGAGGTTCCAGTCCCAGCAGCTCCAGTAGGCCCAGCTCAGGTCCCAGGAGAGGCTTTATTTACCCCGGATCTTCGGGATGCTTTGGTCAGAATAGCGGGATTTATGGACAGCATTGCCAGAGCGGGCTTATTATCAGTTGCACCAGCCGCTTCTCAGGCTGGAGGAGGGGCCTAGACTCCTATTGCTCGTACTCCGGAGCCAGTAGCTCCTCAGCCTCAGGCACCAGTGGTTCAGCCAGCTGTGGCCACTCAGTCAGGTACCACGGCTCATGCCGGAGATGGAGCGGCCATGACTTCTGATTCTTTATGGAGACTTGATCGGTTCTCCAAGTTGTTTACCACTACATTCAGCGGTGCCACATCAGAGGATCCTCAGGACTTCTTATTCAGTTGCCATGAGATTCTCAAGACTATGGGGTTCGTGGAGTCAAATGGAGTTGACTTCTGTACATTCAGACTTGCAGGATCCGCCAAGACTTGGTGGAGAGATTATTGCTTGACTCGACCAGCAGGGTCCCCAACTTTATCATGGGATCAGTTTGCGGAGCTATTTCTGGAGAAGTTTCTCCCCTGCTACTCAGCGGGATGCACTCCGGAGGCAGTTTGAGTGCCTCCATCAGGGCACTATGACGGTCACTCAGTATGAGACGAGATTTATTGATTTGGCTCGTCATGCAGTGGTGATACTTCCCACAGAGCTGGAGAGGGTCCGCAGGTTTATAGATGGGCTTAATCAGCCAATTAGACTTCAGATGGCGATGGGAATGGGGAGTGATATTTCATTTCAGGAGGCAGCTAATGCAGCACGTAGATTCGAGATGGCTCTTGCTCGGGGAGGTGGTTATTCTTCATACAAGAGGTCTCGTCATACAGGCAGGTTTAGTGGTTCTTCTTCTGGTGGCAGAGAATCTTTTGACAGAGGCCAATCTTCCAGGCCTTTCCATTCTACCCTTCAGGCTTCACAGGGTGGACCAGGTGATCGTGGGTTTCGTGGGCAGCATTCAGATCAGCCTCCTATTAATGCTCGACCTCTTCAGAGTGTTCGTGGAGGCCATTCAGGTCGTCAGGGCCAGCAGCCCTATCAGTCTAAGAGTTGCTACGGTTGTGGTGACCCAGGTCATATTATCAGGAATTGCCCTCTAGCAGCGGGCAACTCTCAGCAGCGAGGTCCTCGTCCTATGATTCAGGCCCCAGCTGACCCTCAGCCTGCCCAACCAGCCAGAGGCGGGGGTAGAGATTATAGAGGTGGAGGTCGAGACCGTAGAGGTGGAGACCGTCCAGCCAGAGGTAGAGGTCAGCCAGTTGATGGTCGTCCTAGAGACGCAGCTCAGAGGGGAGGTGCAGATCCCCGATTCTATGCTTTACCAGCCAGGCCAGAGGCAGAGGCATCAGATGCCATGATTACAAGTACTATTCTTGTGTGTGGCAGAGGTGCTTCAGTATTACTTGACCCTGGATCTACATATTCCTATGTGTCTTCCTACTTTGCACTGTATTTGGTCGTACCCAGCTATGCTCTGGATATTCCAGTTTATTGGGCTACACCAGTGGGTGATTCTATTGTAGTCGACCGGGTGCATCGTTCGTGCGTAGTTATATTTGGGGGTCTTGAGACCCGTGTTGATCCGTTGCTTTTGGATATGGTGGATTTTGATGTCATATTGGGGATGGACTGGTTGTCCCCATACCATGCTATTCTAGATTGTCATGCTAAGACTGTGACCTTGGCCTTGCCAGAATCACCCCGACTAGAGTGGAAAGGTACCTCAAGCCACTCCGTTCGCACTGTTATTTCCTATGTTAAGGCTCAACGCATGGTCGAGAAGGGGTGTCTAGCTTATCTGGCTTATGTTCGTGATTCCAGCGCAGAGGTTCCTTCCATTGAGTCAGTCCCTATTGCACGGGAGTTTCCTGAGGTTTTTCCTTCGGACATGCCGGGCATGCCACCCGACAGGGATATTGATTTTTGTATTGATCTGGCACTGGGCACTCAGCCCATCTCTATTCCACCCTATCGTATGGCCCCGCCGGAGCTAAAAGAGTTGAAAGATCGGTTGCAAGACCTTCTTGAGAAGGGCTTTATCAGGCCCAGTGTTTCCCCCTGGGGAGCACCTGTATTATTTGTAAAGAAGAAAGATGGCTCGATGCGGATGTTTATTGATTACCGGCAATTAAACAAAGTGACAATAAAGAATAAGTATCCACTGCCGAGGATTGATGATTTGTTTGACCAGCTCCAGGGAGCGAGGGTATTCTCTAAGATAGACTTGAGGTCAGGCTACCATCAGCTGAAGATCAGGGCGGCTGACATTCCTAAGACAACCTTTCGCTCTAGATATGGGCATTATGAGTTCTTGGTCATGTCCTTTGGGTTGACCAATGCCCCAGCAACATTCATGGAGTTGATGAATCGGGTATTCAGGCCTTACTTAGATCTGTTCGTGATAGTTTTTATAGATGACATCCTGGTGTACTCCCGCAGCCAGGAAGAGAACGAGCAGCACCTCAGAGTGGTTCTTCAGACTCTGAAAGATAACCAGCTATATGCCAAATTTTCTAAATGTGAGTTCTGGCTGAGTTCGGTAGCATTTCTGGGTCACATTGTATCGGTGGAAGGTATTCAGGTAGACCCAAAGAAGATTGAGGCAGTCCAGAATTGGCCTCGACCAGCTTCAGTGACTCAAATCCGGAGTTTCTTGGGATTAGCAGGTTACTACCGTCGATTTGTAGAGGGGTTTTCTTCTATTGCAGCACCGATGACCAGGTTGACCCAGAAGGGTGTCCAGTTCCAGTGGTCAGAGGAGTGTGAGGCGAGCTTTCAGAAGCTCAAGACAGCCTTGACCACCGCACCGGTGTTGGTACTACCTACAGGTACAGGGCCTTATACAGTTTATTGTGACGCATCTCGTACAGGGCTTGGAGCGGTATTGATGCAGGATGGTAAGGTTATCGCTTATGCTTCGAGGCAATTAAAGATACATGAGAAGAATTATCCAGTTCATGATCTTGAGTTAGAAGCAGTGGTTCATGCCTTAAAGATCTGGAGGCATTATCTATATGGTGTGACATGTGAGGTGTACACCGATCACAAAAGCCTACAGTACTTGTTCAAGCAGAAGGAGTTGAATCTACGACAGCGGAGATGGTTAGAGTTGCTAAAAGACTATGATGTTACTATCTTATATCACCCAGGTAAGGCCAATGTGGTGGCCGATGGATTGAGTAGAAAGTATGCCAGCATGGGTAGTCTTGCATACATACCGGTCAGTCAGAGACCATTAGCTCTAGATGTCCAGGCCTTAGCCAACCGGTTCGTGAGATTAGACATTTCTGAGCCTAGCAGGGTGTTAGCCTGCACGGTCGCTCGTTCTTCTTTATTAGAGCGTATCCGTGAGAGGCAATTTGATGATCCTCATTTGCATGAGTTGAGAGATACAGTACAGCGGGGAGGTGCCACACAGGTAAATCTAGATGATGATGGGGTATTGAAATTGCAGGGTCGAGTTTGTGTGCCAATGTCGAAGGAATTCGAGAGTTGATCTTAGTAGAGGCCCACAGTTCGCGGTATTCTATTCACCCAAGCGCCGCGAAGATGTACCAGGACTTATGGCAACACTATTGGTGGCGCAGAATGAAGAAAGATATCGTTGCGTATGTCGCTCGGTGTCTAAATTGTCAGAGCAGGTGAAATATGAGCACCAGAGACCTGGTGGTGTATTCCGGAGGATTGAAATTCCCGAGTGGAAATGGGAGCGGATCACTATGGACTTCGTTACTGGACTTCCTTTGACTCGGAGGAAATTTGATGCTATTTGGGTCATTGTTGATAGGTTGACCAAGTCAGCACACTTTATTCCAGTATCTATCTCCTACTCGTCGGAGAGGTTAGCGGAGGTTTACATTAGGGAGATTGTTCATCTCCATGGAGTGCCAGTATCTATTATCTCCGATCGGGGTACGCAGTTTACCTCGCGGTTCTAGAGAGCGGTCCAGCAGGAGTTAGGCACCCAGGTTCAGTTGAGTACAGCATTTCATCCCTCAGACGGATGGCCAGTCCGAGAGGACTATTCAGATTCTTGAGGACATGCTTCGAGCTTGTGTTATTGATTTCGGAGGCTCGTGGGATCAGTTTCTACCATTAGCAGAGTTCGCCTACAATAACAGCTACCAATCTAGCATCCAGATGGCTCCGTATGAGGCGTTGTATGGTAGGCGATGTCGATCACCGGTTGGATGGTTTGAACCGGGAGAGGCTCGGTTGTTGGGTACAGACTTAGTTCAGGAGGCCTTGGATAAGGTCAAGACTATTCAGGAGAGATTGCGTTCAGCTCAGTCCAGGCCGAAGACTTATGCGGATCGTAAGGTTCGAGATGTAGATTTCATGGTTGGTGAACGAGTATTGCTCCGAGTGTCGCCTATGAATGGCGTGATGAGGTTCGGGAAGAAGGCCAAGCTCAGCCCTAGGTATATTGGTCCATTTGAGATTCTAGACAGAGTGGGAGGGGTGGCTTACAGATTAGCTTTGCCGCCTAGCCTATCAGCCGTGCACCACGTTTTTCACGTATCTATGCTTCGGAGATACCACGGCGATCCCACACATGTGTTAGACTTCAGTACTGTCCAATTGGACAATGAACTATCTTACGAGGAGGAGCCGGTGGCCATTCTAGACCGGCGATCCCACACATGTGTTTTCCTTCTGTGCGTGTTCAGTGGAAAGGTCAGCCTCCTGAGGCATCGACCTGGGAGTCCGAGTCTGATATGTGGAGCCGCTACCAACATTTGTTTACTGACTCGGGTACTTCTTTCTTTTGTCCGTTCGAGGACGAACGGTAGTTTTAGAGGTGGAGATTGTGACGACCCAAAGGGTCATCACTTATTTTATTAATCATTTCGAGCTTCTGAGGCCTTGAAAACCTCATTCCATATTGCCTCAATTTACGTGCACGATCCGAGCTTATAGCCGGAAAGATTTTTGTGATAGAAAATATGAATTCTATGAGAAATTTGGATAAAAATGATATTAATATTGATATGGTTGACTTCGGTCAACATTTTTGGTAAACGGATCCGGACCCGAGATTGGATGGTCCCGAGAGGTCCGTAGGAAAATATGGGACTTGGACATGCGTCCGGAGTCGAATTCCGAGGCCTAGAGCCCAAGTTATGAATTTTTCTATGAAATTGTTTTTGATGTAATTGTTAAAGGAAATGAATTAATTGACCTTGGTATCGGGCTCGTATTTTGGTTCCGATACCCGGTACAAGTCTTAAATATTATATATGTGATTTCTGTTAAGTTTGGTGACATTCGGATGTCGTTTGAGATGTTTTGGACCTTGAGTTCCAAGTTTGAATGTTTTGAAAACCAAAAGTATGAAAATCATGAATTTGAGGCTTGATTTGATGAAAACGATGTGATATTGGCGATGTGATCGCACGAACAAGTTCATAATGTGTTTTTGAGGTTGTGTACATGTTTGGTTTGGAGCCCGGGGCGGCTCAGGTAAAGATTTGATAGGCCGTTGGATTAAATTCTGAAATTTTGCACTGCTGGTTTTTCACCCAGCTGTTGGCTTCGCAATTGCGAAGAATTTCTCGCAAATGCGAAGAAGGCAGTTCAAGGCTGGGTTCGCAAATGCGAACCCATTATCGCAAATGCGATGCCTGCCAGAACCAGCCAAGTTCGCAATTGCGAACAAAGTGTCGCAAATGCGACACCGGCACACCTGGACCAGAGTTCGCAATTGCGAACTTAACCTCGCAAATGCGAGGCCTTCAGTATATTGCCTGTCTTCGCAATTGTGAAGAATGTGTCACAATTGCGACAAAGCCCACAAGCCAGCTTGTTCGCAAATGCCTGCCAGTGTTCGCAAATGCGAACAAAAGTTCGCAAATGCGAACTTCCCAGCCTTTGCTTATTTTTCAAACTCCAGAAATTGGTCGGGGTTCGCAATTGCGAACCCATGTTCGCAAATGCGAACACCGAGACCTGTAAAACACGATTTTCAGTTCATTTCTTCACTTTTTACAAACCAAAAACACCCATTTGCTATTCTTCACGGATTCCTTCTTCTTCAAAACAATTGTAAGTCACTTTTTACTTAATTCTTTCAATTCCTAACATCATTAAACATGTTTTTCAATAGAAATCAAAGGTTTTCATGGTAGAATTTCTTGTTTTTGTTAGAATATAGGGTTTTTCATAAATTGGGAAATTGGACCTCGAATTGAGGTCCGATTTTGAAACAAATCATATACATGAACTCGTGGGGGATGGGTAACCGGATTTTGGTCCGAACCCCGAGTTCCGACCATGTGGGCCCGGGGTCGAAATTCACTATTTCGGGCAGAATGTTGTAAAAGTTGTAATTGGCCTTATGAATAAGTTTGATGAGTAGTATTGATGATATTAAATCAATTGTGTATAGATACGATTGGATTGGAGCCAAATTTGAAAGAAAAAGACATTGTCACGGATTGAATTGTTCATAAACATTCGAGGTAAGTGTTTGTTCTATCCTAGCTTGAAGGAATAGGATTATGTGCTATGTGTTATGTGATCGAGTGCGGTGTATGGGCTGTGGTGACCAGCATCCATACACTGGCGTCTAGTATGACCGTGAGTTGTTGATAATGCTTAATGTGAAACATATTTGTAGATGAATTGTTGAACCTTTGCCAGGTTGTAGAATTGTTATTGTTCTCCCTTGTCGGGACTTGTTATGAAGATAATTATTGATTGCGCTTGTTGGGATAGTTTATGAATTAATGTTTCTTTCTTTGCCCTTAACTGTGATTGTTATTTGGGTGAGGAAGAGTGATAATGCACGAAGGGTGATGTCGTGCCTTGATTTATTATTTATGCACGAAGGTTAATGCCGTGCCATGTTTTATTATTTATGCACGAAGGTTAATGTCGTGCCATGCTTTATTGATTATGCACGAAGGATCATGCCGTGCCCTGTTATTGAACCATGTACGAAAGATCATGCCGTACTATGGATGTGAGGATGAGAGTAAAAGCACGAAGGGTGATGCCGTGTACTTTATTTGCTTATTTGGTGAGGATGAGAGTAAAAGCACGAAGGGTGATGCCGTGCAACTACTTGCTATTCCTTGACTTAATATTACTTGTGTTTCCATTATACTTTGTTTTTCTTGTGAACTTATTAACTGTTGTTAATTGTTGAATTCTTTTAGATATTCCTTATTGTGTTATTACTTGGTTATTTCTTGTTATTCCGTGGTATACATATATATTGAATTGCACAGGTTTATGTGGGTGTCTGGTCCTAGGCTTGTCACTACTTCGCGGGATAGGCCAGGCACTTACCAGCACATGGGGTCGGTTGTGCTGATACTACACTTCTGTGCGTTTTTGCACAGGTCCAGGTTACGATCAGGAGCAGCAGCAGTAAATCGATTTCGTGGGAGTTGATCACATTTGAGACCGAGGTAGCTTGCAAACGTCCGCAGGCCCGGCGTCTCTCTCTTTATTTATGTTACTAGCTGCAGTCTCTTTGTTCCGAGACAAACAGAATTATGTTATATTTCTTTCAAACTTTTATGTGTAGTATTCAGTAGTAGTTCGTGAGTTGGTGACTCCACGTCTTGGGTAGAGGATTTCAGTATGATTTTTACCTTGTAACCAGTTATTTCTATTTCGACAAAGTATTCCGCACTTATTTAATTAAGGTTATGGTTTATTGTTGCTAAATAAAGTATGAAATTGTATTAAAAACAGGATAGTATGAATACAGTGGCTTGCCTAGCTACCACGAGTAGGCGCCATCACGATCCCGATGTTGGGGGAAAATCCGGGTCGTGACAAATATTAGTTACTACTCATAACCATTTACAACAAACAAAAAAATAAAATCACACAATGACAAGACACGAAATGCGTATTTTTGTAATTTTCTTCAAACTAAATTATTGTTAATTAATTTCTAAAAATGTACAATTAACTCCTAAATGCATGCAACATATACTTTTGTATTTTTATTTAACTACAACAAGGTGAGCATTCTACGGACCAGAAAATTACCAAAACATCCCGTAAATCCTCAAAATTGTACCCGAATGTATCTTGTTTTATTTTTAGATTTCTTTTGGAGTAGTTTCTGAGAAGCAAAAATCACGTGCTCACACTTATGTGTATGTTAGAAGATCTCATGTGTAATTGAAGAGTACATGTTGAAATTTGACAATTCAATTCGCTTAAGAGAGTGAACTCAACTTATGTAGAGATGGATGCGAGAAGTAGAGAGAATTACAGTACTAGATGATTTGTGTTTTCACAAACTGGTAGATGACTTGAGTTTAATCTCACGATATTGTGGCATCATTAGAGTAAAAGTATTATGGGTTGTTGAGTGTGTCCTGATATATTGCTTCGAGCCAAGTTGAGGAGGTTGTTATTGATTAGCTTATTTCACGGTTATGTGCTATGTGGTTCCATTTTGAGGTATGCTAGCGGATCAGTTCTGGTTGCAAAAATTAAGCCGAGGAGAGCACGAGTGAAGGATAATTTTTACAAAGGTTATATGGTGATTTCGTAAATGTGAGAAAATACTAGGATGTCTTGAGTTGACGTTGATAAAGAATGCTCAGTGTATAGAGAAGGAAGATGGTTGTTTGTATCTGTATGAGATCATGTTCTGTGGTGTCAGAGTACTAATAAGACACGAGTGGTTCTTTTTATTAAGGCAGGTATATTACAGCTGTATAAGAGTGAATGACTGTCAAGAATGGTTTTATTGTGTTTGTGATTTTGCATGTAATAATCAGGTGTCTTAAGGTTGTGTATGTGGATGGAGAGTGTGTTTTCATTAGAAAATATCAAGTCTTGGGGTATTTTATGTTAATTATGGAATTATATGTATCCGTATTTGGAAGGTAATGGTAACAAGTTCATATTCTCAGGAAGTTCTTCAAAGTAAAGCATTCTGGAATTTGGTATTTCTGGGAAACGTTTGAGAGGGTATTCAGTGGCCTATGGATCTTAGACGATGTGGTCTTATGTGCGAGTCTCGTGTGGTAAACCTGGGTGAGGTATTGTGGTGCTACAGCAAGAGAGAATGTCAAATTAAAGATGAATCAGGAAGGAAATTGGATACATGGAATAACTTGCTAATAGACTGAACCGGTATGGTAAGGATATGATTAATTCTTGTATGTGTTCAAGGTAATGAGCCTTACGGGTATTGTGCAACAAAGCCCTTGAGTGCTGGCAGTTTGATTAGCTTGGTTTGGGTAGAAGGATTCAGTCCTAGCAATCTAGCTTGTGCAATGGAATTGGGAGAAAGTTCTTGTTGAGTCTTTACCGTGATTTAGAGATGTATACATATTGTCTATGGGCATGCGAAGCATGGAAAGTGTAGTGATTTCTCCTCTAGATAGGATTGATAGAGAGTTCTTGACTAGAAGAATACATAGATATTTGTGGTTAGGAAAAAAGAAGATGGAGTTCTCATGTATCCTAGTGTGTTATGGTATACGTAGTATGTTATGGAGAATTGAGATTTGCGTGTTCAAGGTTTTGGTTCAGTTCATAATGGGAAGTCATAAAATTCTTGAGCAGCACGGGCATATGCAGGTGAGTAAAGAATCGATCTTTAGATGATTAAGGAGATAGTATTGCTATTCTAGTGGTTTGACGCGGGTATATGTTCAGTAAAAAGGGTAAGGTAATGTAAACTGATGATACTTCAGTAGTATTGCGACATTTTCTTGTTGGATCGATTGCGGATATTTGAGTTTGTTGATGGTGCAGGGAAATTTTTTAATATCTTTCGTGGTATGAATGGGTACTTAATATGTGATATGTATTCATATCACGGAATGTGGGGTTAGGTATAGTGATTCATGTGTTATATGGAGTTGGAGACTAGGAGTTCTCGTGATCTGACTATGCAGTGGTTGTAGATCGTGTGTATCAACACCGTCAAGCAGTTATTGGAAATTGGATGTCCGAGTGGATCGTTCTTTGCTTGGTATGTTAAATTTGTGTTATGATATTAGATTGCAGACTGGTTGTCTCAGTGTCAGTTTGTCTAGACTTTTGAGTTACGGGCTATGTCGGAAATAACACAGGTTGCATGGCGAGGTGCATCGGATTATGTTCTCGCATGGGGGCTTGTATTCCAAAGATCAGCGGACGGCTAGAAATGATTGCTTTCTTAATTGGGCCTTTGTGGTGGATGTTAGTACAGAGGTTTCTGCTATGGAATCAGTTTTGGCGTTAAGGGACTTTACGGATGCATTTCTTTTAGCCGGGCATGCCACCGGGAGAGATTGTAGATTTCGGTATTTATTTGGTGTCGGGCACCATATCGTAAGGCTCTAGAAGGAGTTATAGTAGTGGGAGGATCAGCTTACGTTTTCTTGGTATTGAGTTCGTTGGCAGGCCAATATAGATATGTATTTAGCTTGAGTTAGCTTGGTTAGTCCCGAGTTGTATTATTGAGGGATAGTTTGATTTTATTATTCTTAAACTGGTTCGTGATTTGGGGAGATCTACCAATGGCTTTCTGTGCTGTGAGGCGTTATGATAGGTTGGATAGGGGCACATGTGGTGCGATTCTATTGAGGGTTCATGGAGGAAGTCGAGCGAGAAGAGTGATCGAGTGTTTCTCGATATATAGAGTATTGGTTATGGCCTATCGGGTTGCGTGTCATATGTTATTGGTTTCACCGTAGATGTAATGAGTTGCTTTGGTTTCAGACATCAAATAGGCGTGGCTATCGATTTTGAGTGTAGCGACTTGAGGTGCTTAATGTGTAACAGTGTTCATATAGTATCGTGCATTGTAGCGAGGCTACGTAGAGATTGGACCTTCAGGGCAGATTCAGGTATTCTCTTTCTATGATGTGAGATGGGGTCTTAGCCTTGTGTTGTGATGGTACTGAGGAATTTGAGTTACAGCTCCTTCATTTGAGTCATTTGTCATCATTTAAGTATGTTCAAACTGTTTCTTATTGGTGCGTGTATTATTCAAGTAGAGGCTTAGGCCTGTGTTGAGGTGTCATATCACCAAAGTGGTGTGTTGGAGTCGAGGTGATCGTTGGAGTCATTAATGAGTACGAGCATATTTGATTTCAGCTTGTTACAAAGATAACATCAAGGCTTGGCCTGAAAGTCTGTCGTGGTATTAGTCATATGAGAAGTGGCTTCATGAATGGTTGATCTGAGAAATGGTTGCGGTCTGTCGCGTGTTTTATTTTTCGTTGGCAGTGTATGGAAGTGTTGGAATAAGGTTTTACCTAATAAGAGGTTTCTATCGGTATTTGGTTTTTGTGGACAACTGCTGTGAGAGGCTATCATTTCGAGTGTTTGGATTATTTAGTATGTCATAAGATTTCATCTGAGGTGGCAGTATGGGTTATTACAGTTGGTTCGGGTTTATTCAGAATACGGATGTGAGGTTCTGATCTGGTACATGATTTTGGGAAGTGTAATGTCGTTTACGGTTTAGATGGATGGTGAAATTCCAACTATATGGTATTATTGGACCTATGTGAGATAGGGTGACGTGGGATCACCCCGAGTATATACTTGGTAAGGTGATTTAGGTATTGGGTTGCTTCTAGTACATCTTTGGGTAAGCTCGAGGATGAGCGTTTGTTTATGTTGCGGAGGATGTGACGACCCGACCTGGCGTCTCATAGGTTACTGCTCCGCTTTCCCCATTTATTGCTTCCTTAAGTTTCGTTATCGGCATGTGGTGTGTTAGAGTTGATTCGGATTAATTTTGATAAGAAATGAGTCACTTAGTCTCCTTTAAGAAGGCTTAAGTTGAAAAAAGTCAACCAGGTGTTGACTATTTTGTTAGAGGGCTCGGATATAATTTTTGGTGATTCGGTTAGCTTCGGGAGGTCATTTGTGACTTAGGAGTGTGATCGGAATTGATTTTGGAGGTCCGGTGTAGAATTAGGCTTGAATTTGCAAAGTTTGAATTTTGGTGAAATTCGGTTGAAAGGTGAGATTTTGATCTGAGGGTCGGAATGGAATTCTAAGAGTTGTAGTAGCTATGTTAGGTGATTTTGGATATGTCTGCAAATCTTCAGGTCATTCGACGTTGTTTGGTCAGGTTTTTGATTGAATGTGCATTGCGGAAGTTTGATGAAAACTAGGCTTGAATTTGATGTATTTTAATGGTTTTAGCATTGTTTGATGTGTTTTGAGGATTGGAACAAGTTTGAATAAGGTTGTTGGATGTGTTGATGCTTTTGGTTGAGGTCCCGGGGGCCTCGGGGTGATTTCGGATGGTTAAAGGGGGTTTTAGGCTTTTGTTGCAGTCAGATTTTTCAAGCTTCTGGTATTTTAGCATCTGTGGAAAAGGAGCCGCTTAAGCGGTTCCGCAGATGCGGTGGGGTAAGTTGCAGAAGCGACCAAGAGGAGCCTAGGAAGTTTCCGCATAAGCGGAAGGTTGAGCGCTAAAGCGGGTAAGCATAAGCGGATTGTAGACTGCAGAAGCGGTCAAGGGGAAACTGCATAAGCGGTGCTTGGGATAGCATAGGCAGTCCAGATGGTTTTAAGTGAGACCCGCGGTAAACTAGCCACATAAGCGGGACCGCAGGTGCGGTCAGGGGACCGCTGAAGGAAAAATCGGACTTGTGTTATAGTAAACAGTGTTCACAAACTTGGAAAGGAAGAAAACATTTTGGACTTCGAGCAAAGCGAGATTTTGGGTGATTTTGAAGAGGATTCGAAGGGGTTTCATCAGGTATGGATATTTGGACTCGGATTATGTTTTTATGGTGAAAAAACATGAATTAATCGCTGAAAATTCAAGGAATTAAAGTGCAAAAATGAAGGTTAGGGCTTGAAACCTAAGAGGGTTTAAATTGATGATTTGAGGGGTCAAATGGACTCGATTCTTGTGTATTTTATATATACGGACTCGTGGCAACACGAGGATTCTGAAGATGTGAATTTCAATAAATTTCGAGAAGCGAGCCCGGGGCTCGGGTTTTGCTAGTTTCGAGGTTCTTGCTATAATTCGATTATTTTTTATTGGGTATTGTCCAATTTTCATATTGTGATGTATTCACTCTATTTTTTGCCAGAATCGACTCACATGGAGGCTGATCTGAGGGATAAAAGAGTCGCAGGGTTGAGATTTCGCCGGTTCGAGGTGAGTAATACATGTGAATGATATCCTAAGTGTTTGAAACCCCAGATTTTTGCACATCATAGTGCTGTATTATGGTCACTTGCTCGCCAGAAATGACCGTGGGGTTGAGCACCATTGGAGATTGTGACTTAGTCCGTCCCGGTTGTAGATTTTACTGCGTAATTGTCTGAAACTTGTTTGATGCTATCTTGAATTGGGCTAATTGCCATGTTTTGGGCTTTGTGCCGATTATTTGAACCCTTTAGGAGTTATTATCACCGTTTTCATGAATACTTAGCATATTAAATGATTTTAGTCCTGAGTTAAACACTGTTTTGAAAAGCGCAGTCATATTGCTAAAGTTTAATCGCTCAAATTGCATTTTTCTGACACTTTGATTCAAAAGCTATTACTTGACATTGCCCGAGTGTCTCGATTGCATGTTATGGAATGAAGATGGATCGGGTTGTACGCCGCAGTGATGTTACGATGATATTGCACTTGGGCTGTAGGAGCCCCTCCGGAGTCTGAACCCCCACAGTGGGCGCGGGTACCCAAATGGTTCGGGCTGTGCGCCATAGCGGTCAAGTACATTGCACTGCATTCATGCATTCGCTTCTTGTTTGTACTACGTGGAATGACATTTAGCACTCACATATCATTGACATACATGCTATTACTCCTTGTTGACCAGATATTCTGGTGTTATATGTTAAGGAGTGTTGTGCCCAAGGGGCTGACTTATGTGTCCACTTGCACTATCTGACATAGCATTTACATGCTTGACTGTTGGAAAAAGGATATTTTTAAAAGACATTTTTAATTGAGCTTGAGATTTTCTAAAGGATTTTCACAGTGTTACGGTTTTTCTCAAAGGGTTGTACTGTCTTTTATAGCACTTTGGAGTGCTCATACATGTTTTCTTATCGCTCAGATATTATTCTCTCTTATTACCACTGAGTTGGAAGCACTCACTTTACTCCCTGTACCTCGAGTGTAGTTGCAGGTATTGTTCACCCTGTAGCGGGTTAATAGCGGATTGAAAGTACTGCTATCGTAGCTAAGCAAGGTGACCGTCGGCCTTCACGGCACCGAGTTTCTTTTTCTTGGTTTCCGGATTTTACTCTATGTATTATAGACTTTGAAATTGTAATAAACATCCTCCTAGATGCCCGTGACGTATGACACCCCGGTCAGGCTGAGTTAGGCTATAATGTTATTAATTAATGTTCTTTAAGTTGTATTGTTTCATCTATTTATGTTTAGTAATTGTTAAAAAAATAAATTGGGTTAGTTGGCTGACCTTGTGTTCACGAGAGGTGCCATCACGGCCGGTTATGGAGATTGGGTCGTGATAGCTGCCCATTTTATCTTGATGGACCGGCCTGATTACGTTCTTTCCTTTCCCATCCCGCCAGCTCGTGTGACCTTTTTTCCTTTTTGTTGTTGAAAAGGAGTTGTTGGCCAACAATATTATTTTCAAAATCAGTTGTTGGCAACAGCTAGAAACGACGAGTTTTTGCCCCTATCCCCCCCCCCCCAAAAAAAAAAAACACCCTTCCCTAGAAGTTGACTGCGTAGATCAATATTCACACAGGTGACACATACATAACCTTTTATATTTCGAAATAAATAGATCTTCACAAGAAAGGTCACATTAGAGACATCAAACTTTAAATTTATTTATCTCAAAAAATGTACCACCATACAAATATTCAAATTTGGATTCTCCAAAAGAAACATACAAATTTTCAAGTCTAATAAATTATTTAAAACAACACGTGCTAGGCAGTTTTCGGATTGATCATTCAAAAATAGCCAATGTTTGCCAAGTTATTGAAAAATAATCACTATTTCATTGCAATAGAGACTGGTCCACCATAATATACTAGAGATTGGTGCACGTGTGTATGTATGAATTTCCAGTATATTATGATGGACCGGTACACTTTGCTAGCTCCAGTATAATATACTGAAACTCAAGTATATTATGTTGGAGTATTTTCTGAATTTTATAAAGTATATTCATTCAGATTTATCTTTATATGAAAAGTCGCAAAATTTTAATGACTTTGAAACTGTGACTATTTTTAAATGATCACTTGTAATCTACATATTTTTGAATTTCTCCCGATAAGTTATAGTAGGCCCAAAACTGAATGAACGGCAAATCAAAACAGCAGCCAGTGTTGGACTATAAGCATTGGCCTTTAAAAATCTAAGAGTGTGAATTGGAAATGGTGGGAAATAAAATGGAGGGAAATAAAAATTTGAATGAAGTGAGCTTTTGACTTGCACTTTGTCCATCATTGGTAAGGAACAACTACATTTGTGTGCTTATATATAGAATCACTTCTTAAAGCTCTTAAAAAGGAGTTGAATAGAATAAACCCCCGCACCGCCGTCGTCGCTCGCTTAGCTCGGCTTTGGCTTTAGCTTTGGCTTTATCTTTGGATTTGGATTTGGATTTGTCAAACGACCAATAAGATTTTTTTTGACAAAATTTATTTATTTGATTATTTAATAATTAATTAAATGTTAGTTAGTTAGCCGTTGTCTGGGCGTGACCACGTTAGGACCACGCTAGAACACTGCTGTAGATTCAGAAGGCCAGTCTGGCCGCGGTCCTGGCATAACCGTGGTAGGACCGCGTCATGACTCAGATAAAGAAGGCCACTCTGTCCACGATCCTGGCGTAACCACGGTAGGACTGCGGCAGGATGCATAAACTTCTTAAAAGACACTTTTTCCAGAACAAACATCACACCTCTTCTAATAATTGCCTATAAATTTAGAGGCATGGCTTCATTTTTAACACACTGAAAAATTACATAACTTCCTTCTTCCTAAAAATACTGCATTCCAATTTGCAGTCTCTCTCTCTCAAATTCGTAAGTGTGATTTTGCTCCGTTCATTGAGTTCGTTGGTATCATGTAGTTTGTATTGTCACTATTGCAGGAAGGCTTATTCCATTTTATACTGGGAGGTTTTAATCCATTACCTTAGAAACGTGTGAGGGGGTTAATTCCTTAAGGACGCAGAACCAAATTGTGGACTCGAAATATTTCTTATTCGTTACTTTTTTCTAGTTTCTTTTATTCTTCAAACAGTTTTCTGATTTTATGTTTGAATACAGTAGTGCATCACAAGCTTAAGGAATTTTAATACTAATGTTTCTGTGTTGAAATATAAATTAAACCGTTATTTATGTTTTGTATAATGGTTTGCAGACTAAAGCCTTCGTGCTTTGTACTCCAATATTTGTTCTGTCCGGTTTAAAGTATATCAAAACTTTACCGGAATAAGAAACATACGGGTTTGATGTATATAAAAACTTCACCATTGTTACGTGTTGTATGTTTGTTTTGGTATTCAGTTTGTAGATATCAAACTTCACTGATTTAACAAAGTGCTATTTTGGTTCTAATTCTACAGAAAAATGACGAATGAAAACCAAATTAATTGAAATGTTGCGGGAATGGGTGCTACTATTACGAATGTTGCTGCCTCGTCAAGCCATTCAACTCTTGCTCATGCTATGGCACCAGCAGAAAAAAATGGATAGTTTTCCGCTATAGACTTCAAATGCTTGCAAATGAAGATGCTCTTCTATCTTACTACGTTGAGTTTACATCGATTCATCAAGGGGGATCCTCCGGTCCTGGCTGAAAACACTCTAGATGACGAACGATTTGTTGTAACTGAAGCATGGAAACATTCTGATTTCTTGTACAAAAACCACATTTTGTGTTGTTTCGAAGATAGCTTGTATAATGTCTATAGTGTCATGGAAACTTCAAAAGCGTTATGGAATGCTCTTGAGAAAAAGTACAAGACTGAGGATGCCGGAGTTAAGAAGTTTGTGGTTGTAAGGTTTTTGGATTTCAAGATGATTGACTCTAGGTCAGTCATACCTCAAGTCCAAGAATTATAAGTTATTGTGCATGACCTCCTTGCTGAAGGCATGACCTAAATCAATAATTTTATTAATAAGATTTATCTTATTATTAATTATGAATTTATTGCTGAAGTTATGGTCATAAATGAGGCCTTTCAAGTCGCCGCTTTCATTGAGAAATTACATCTGTTGTGGAAAAACTTTATGAACTATCTAAAACACAAGCGGAAAGAGATGACACTTGAAGACTTGATTGTGCGTTTGAGGATAGAAGAAGACAACAAAAATATTGAAATGAAGTCACGTGGAAACTCGACAATAATAAGGGCTAACATTTTTCAGGAGGCGCCACAAAACAAGAAGAGAAAGAACGCTTCTGGACTAAAGAATTATCCGAGCAAGAAAAAGTTCAAGGGTAATTGCCACAACTGTGAAAAATCTAGGCATAAGGCCGTGGATTGTCGTGCACCAAAGAATGATAAGAAGAAGAAGAATCAAGCAAACATGGTTGAAATTGCTGAAAAAATGGAGGACTTGTGTGTCATGTTGTCTGAATGTAACTTGGTAGGAAATCCTAAAGAATGGTGGATAGATTCTGGAGCCACCCGCCATGTTTGTGCTAAGAAGGAGTATTTTCTTCTTATGCCCCCGTAGGACCGGACGAGTAAATTTTCATGGGAAATTTGTCTACAGCAAAAATTGAAGAATTTGGCAAGATTGCGTTGAAGATGACATCGGGAGAAATAGTGACTCTAAACCAAGTTCTCCATGTTCCAGAAATTCGCAAGAATCTTATGTCTACCTCACTTCTTGTCAGGAATGGATTCAAATGTATTTTTGTTTTTAATAGTGTTGTACTAAGTAAGAATGATATGTACGTTGGAAAAGGTTACCTGAATGAGGGTCTTTTTAAGCCAAATGTAATAGCAGTTCCTATCAATAAAGTTAATGCTTCCTTACTTACTTGAGTCAAACACTTTATGGCATTCACACTTAGGTCGCGTCAACCTCAAAACATTGTGAAAGATGATAAATTTGGAAGTATTGCCAAAATTTGATTGCACTAATTCTAAATATCAAATATGTGTGGAATCAAAGTATGCTAAGCATCCGTATAAGTCCGTTAAAAGGAATTCAAGTCCTTTAGACTTAATTCACACAGATATTTGCGACATGAAGTCAACACCATCTCGCGATGGGAAAAAGTATTTTATTACTTTTATTAACGATAGCATGAGATATTGCTATGTTTATTTACTTAATAGCAAAGATGAGGAAATTGATGCTTTCAAGCAATATAAGAGTGAAGTTGAAACACAACTAAACAAAAAGATCAAAATGATAAGAAGTGATAGGGGTGGTGAATATGAACATCCTTTTGAAGAAGTATGTTTGGAAAATGGCATTATTCACCAAACAACTACCCTTTATTCTCCACAATCTAATGGAATTGAGGAGATAAATAATCTAATGTTGAAAGAGATGATGAATGCGTTATTAATAAGTTCTGGTTTACCACAAAATTTGTGTGGGAAGCTATACTTACAGCTAACAGAATAATCAAATGTGTACCTCATAGTATAACACAGTTCATTCTCCATGAAAAATGGAAAAGAAGAAAGTCCGGCTTGAAATACATCAAAGTGTGGGGGTGTTTAGCTAAGGTACAAGTTACTAAACCTAAAAGAGTTAAGATAGGTCCAAAAACGGTTGATTTTGTATTTATTGGATATATAACCAATAGCAAAGCATATCGTTTACTCGTTCATAGTCAGAAAATTATGAGATTCACGTTAATACGATAATAGAATTAGATAATGCTGAATTTTTTTACACAATTTATCCGTATAAAAAGGAAAGTGATGTGACCTACCAAAAGTCAAAATGACCTCGGGAGGAAATAAAAAATGGTATGACTAATGAGGAAAATCTGAGAAGAAGTAAACGTCAACGGACATCTACTTCATTCGGTCTATGTTTTCTGACTTTCCTGCTAGAAAATGAGCCTCTTACCTTCAAGGAAGCAATGCCTTCCTCAGAAGCACAATATTGGAAAGAAGTTGTCAAGAGTGAAATAGAATCCATATTGAGCAACCATACCAGAGAATCGGTTGATCTTCCTCCAGGTAAAAAAGAATTGGGTTCTAAATAGATTTTCAAGAAGAAAATGAATGTCGATGGTACTATTGACAAATACAAGGCAAGACTTGTTGTCAAAGGATTTAGACAGTAAGAACGTCTTGACTATTTTGACACATACTCATCAGTAATAGGAATTACATCCATTCGGATGCTAATAGCGTTATCCACCTTATATGATCTTCAAATCCATCAAATGGATGTAAAAATAGCATTCTTAAATGGTGATATAGAGGAAAAAATTTACATGGACCAACCTGAAAGATTTGTGGTTCCGGGAAAACAAAAGAAGGTGTGTTGACTTGTTAAGTCCCTTTATAGACTAAAACAAGCACCCAAGAAATGGCATGCGAAAATTGACCAAACAATATTGTCAAATGGCTTTAAGATTAATGAATGTGATAAATGTGTTTACATTAAGAACGTTCTAAATCATATAGTCCTTTTTTCCTTAGATGTTGATAATATGTTAATGATGATCAAAGACATTGCCGACATTCAATCTTTGCATATGTATGCTAGTAAGTTTGATATGAAAAACTTAGGAGTTGCTGATGTAATTCTAGGAATTAATCCAAAGGACTTCTAAGGGTCTGGCTTTATCTCAATCACATTACGTGAAAATGGTACTCAAAAAATTCCAACACTTGGATATTAGAAGTGTAAGAACTCCAATTGACTTAAATCATCATCTTATAAAGAATAAAGGTGAAAGTATATCTCAATTGGAGTATGCTCGTGTGTTGGGAAGCTTAATGTACATCTTGAACTGTACACGACCTGATATAGCTTGTGCAATAAATAACTTAGTCGATTCACAAGTAATCCAAACAAACATCACTAGGTGGCAATGAAACGAGTTCTAGCATATTTGGAATATACCCAAGACTACGCTTCACACTACAATAAATATCCTGCTGTCATCGAAGGATATAGTGATGCAAATTGGATAACCGGCTCAATAGAAATAAATTCAACAAGTGGATATGTTTTTACTGTTTGTGGAGGAGCAGTATCTTGGAAGTCTTCCAAACAAACATGCATTGCTCGCTCTACAATGGGATCAGAGTTTATTGCTTTGGATAAAGCCGGTGAAGAAGCTGAATGGCTTTGAAATTTCTTACAAGACATTCCGTTCTGGCCAAAACCTTTGGCATCTATTTGCGTACATTGCGATAGTGAGGCTGCAATAGGACGTGCATGGAGCTGTATGTATAACAGAAAGTCTCGTCAGATGTGACGACCCAAAGGGTCATCACATGCTTTCCTCATCTATTCAGCGCTTTCGAGCCCTTGAAAACCTTATTTTATATTACCTCAATTTACGTGCATAGTCCGGGCACGTAGCCGGAAAATTTTTGTGTTAGAATATGTGAATTCTATGGAAAATTTGAAGAAATTTGATATTAATATTGATATAGTTGACTTCGGTCAACATTTTTGGTAAACGGACCCGGACCCGAGATCGGACGGTCCCGGAAGGTCCGTAGGAAAATATGGGACTCGGGCATGCGTCCGGAGTCGAATTCCGAGGCCTAGAGCCCAAGATATGAATTTATCTGAGAAATTATTTTTCTGAAATTATTAATGAAAATGGAAAGGAAAATTGATTAAAAGACCATGGTATCGGGCTCGTACTTTTGTTTCGACGCCCGGTGCAAGTCTTATATATTGTTTAAGCACTACATGTAAAGTTTGTTCAAAAATTGACGTCGTTTGACGTGTTTCGGATATATTTGAGTTGCGTTATGCTCGTTTTCTTATGCTTCGACATCGTTTCTTCAAACATAAATGATATCATATTGAATAAATGAGCTTCGATTACTGTTTTGAACGAAGCATTAGACCCGTATCGTAATTACGGACCCATAGCAAAAAAATCATCGAATTTGGACATCGTATGAGGATTTTATGGTCATTTTACTAAGGTTGCCCAGATTGTCAGGTTAATTACGAAATTGCCCCTGACGACGTATTAAAAACCTGCACTATTTACAAATCCTAAAACCTACATATCTCCTTCATTATAAGGTCAAATTGAGTGATTCAAAAGCCTAAATTCATTAGAATTTCACAATGAATCCATTGGGAGTAGTAAAACGCATGAACAGTATACCTATAATGAGCAGTTCGAGTTCTTTTCCAATTTTTGAACGGGAAAAAGGTTCTGAGGCGATCTTTAAAAGAGAAAATAAGTGGGTATCATAGAGGTAAGTGATTTTATTATTAAAACTCGTTTATGGGTGATTATAAACCACAATCCCATTCTTTAATTCATGAAAATAGCAGAAAAATAGGATTTTGGGGCCTGGAATTATGAGACCTTTAGGGGTCGATTTGAGGGGTCAAACGGACTCCAATTTTGGTGTTCTTTATATGTACAGACTCGTGGCAAGACGAGGAATCCATTGGTATAAGTTTTGGAATTTTTTGACCAAGCAGACCCGGGGTCAATTTTACAATTTTTGGACAGCATGTTAAAAATACTTTAATTAGCCAATTGGGTTGGTTTGTTGAGTAGAGTTGATGATATTAATTAAATTGTGTATATATACGATTGATTTGGACCCAAATTCGAAACAAAAAGTATTGCTTGAGAATCAAGTGGACTATAAGCCGTCGAGGGAAGTGTTTGATTTATCCTAGCTTGAGGGAATAAGATTTAATGTGTTAATTGCTATGTGATCGAGTGCGGTGTATAGACTGTGCTGACGAGCATCTATACTCTGGCATCTAGCATGATCGTGAGTCATTTGTTGACATATATTATGACGTTGATTATTGTTTCCCTTGCTGGGACTTTATTGTGAAGTTGATTATTGTTTTCCTTGCCGGGACTTTATTGTGAAGTTGATTATTGTTTCCCTTGCCGGGGCCTTACTGTGATGATTATTGTTTCCCTTGCCGGGATGGTTCATATTATTTGTTTCATTCTTTTTCCCTTAACTGTGATTGTTATTTGGGTGAGGAAGAGTGATAATGGACGAAGGATGATGCCTTGCCATTTTTACTTATGTTTGCACGAAGGATCATGCCGTGCCTTGTCTTACTGATTATGCACGAAGGATCATGTCGTTCCTTGTTTTACTGTTTATGCACGAAGGATCATGTCGTGCCTTGTTTTACTGATTATGCACAAAGGAACATTCCGTGCCGTTGTTATTTCAACCATGCACGAAGGATCATGCCGTGCCATGGATGTGAGGATGAGAGTAAAAGCACGAAGGGTGATGCCGTGCACTTTTATTTGATTATTTGGTGAGGATGAGAGTAAAAGCACGAAGGTTGATGCCGTGCAACAATTAAATTTCTTGTTTTGGTGATAGTTGTTTTTATTACACTCTGATTCTCTTTACTGATTTGTTATATGATGCTGATTGTGTTCCCCCAGCATGATACCTCTTTTGTTAGTTGTATTAATCGATAATTCTGTTATTTTGTGGTATATACATTAGATTGAACTGCACAGGTTTATGTGAGTGTCTGGTCCTAGGCTTGTCACTACTTCGCCGGGATAGGCCAGGCACTTACCAGCACATGGGGTCAGATTGTGCTGATACTGTACTTCTGTGCGTTTTTGCACAGGTCCAGATTTTGAGCAGGAGCAGCAACAGTAGAGTACTAGTGGTATTTCTGTGCTTCCGAGACCGAGGTAGCTTGCAGGGGTCTGCAGGCCCGGCGTCTCCTCTATTTATTTTTGCTATTGCTGTGGTCTCATTGTTCCAAGACAGACGGTTATTATTTATTTTTTTCAGACCATTATGTATAGTTATTCCTTAGTAGTTCGTGAGTTGGTGACACCACATCTTGGGTAGAGGATTTATGTCAGTTGCTTACATTGTTATTATTCATCTCTTATTCGAAAGTCTTCCACATTTAAAAGTTTGAGTAATTATTTCTTGCTATTAAAAATGAGAACAAAAATGATGGTATGAACAGGAAAATGTTGAATGAGTTGGCTTGCCTAGCTACCATGAGAAGGCGCCATCGCGATCTCGATGGTGGGGGAAATCCAAGTCGTGACATATACGCTGAAGACAACTACTTTCTAGTGGAATTATCACTACTGATTATGTAAGATCAAAGGATAATATGGCGGATCCGCTTACAAAAGCCTTAACTAGAGAGGGAGTTGAGAAATCATCTAAGGGAATGGGACTATGGCCGAGGACAATTCAACATGGCAGTAACTCTACCTAGAATTTTCGATATTCTGAGATCAAGGTTCAAGGAGCCCAAACAAAGTTGTGATTGACCGGTTCAACATTGTCAAAGTAAAATCTTTGGTCCCTTCTCGTGATGAAGACAATGTTCCGTAACAATGACAGAACTTTACACGTTTTTAATGATTACCTAAGTTTGATGTGGTATTTATCAAATAGTATCAATCTAAAAGATTACACGTTGAGGAATCACCTATCTAAGTGTGAAGTGGAAGCCGCTTCAATGAGAATTCTTTAAGGCCAATTCTCTACGCACTTATGAAACAAGGCAATGTTCATGGCTGAAACGAACACAAAATATATATATATATATATATATATATATATATATATATATATATATATATATATATATATATATATATATATATACATATATATATATATATATATATATATATATATAAAGTTCGACGGTTCAAAGATATCAAATCTACTGATTGACCAAGTATATCCGACATATGTTTACTACGGAAAGTTCAAAGGGAAACTACTTATCCAGATGCAATTAATCCTTACATGGAAATCACACAGGTTTCATCTATGATCATTCTTGTTACAACCATTCCCATTCATGTGGGGGATTGTTGGACTTTAAGCATTGGGCTTAAGACTTTAATCATTGGGCTTTAAAAGTCTAAGATTGTGAATTGGAAAGGGATTTTTACTTATATATACCACTTTTACAACATTATTCCATTCCTTGTTTAAGTTTTGATTTAATTACAAAAAGTAAACTTAATTACAAATTATACACCATAATTAAAAATTATGATATGATTTATGGGTCCTCTAAATTTGACACAATTATGATCTAACCCACCCCATACAAATAAAATACTAATATCTTTCACCTTTTTCCACTAATTACCCGTCCCCCATGTTGTACCCTCTCTTTTTATCCCTAATTTATTTCTCACTCTCTCTCTCCTTCTTTCTCTATCACGACCCTAGTTCACCAATTGTGAACACGTCATGATGGCACCCGGTCTTCGCAACCAGGTAAGCCTAACACGTTGCAGAAGTAATAACAAATTTGCAGAATTAATAATCATAACTGAATAACATAGACAATGTGTATAATTTCCGCCTGGCACATACACTTTAACACTTAACATTCTAAAATTCTCCCAAAGACCCGGAAACCGACGGGCAACACAGGCTAAGAGAACATAAGTAACGGCTCTAACATCAAGGAATTTCTACACAACTGAATACATGAAATGGAACTACTAACGATAAAATAGAGTATATGGAGACCCTTCAGCCTGCGAATGTGGCAGAATATACCTCAAGTCTCCGAATATATCGCCTGGATCACTAATAGAAAGTCCAACCAAAAGTACCTGGATATGCACATGAAAACATGCGCAAAAGAGGAATGAGTACACCACAACGGTACTTAGTTAGTGCCAAGCCTAACCTGAGTTGAGTAGTGACGAGGAAGGTTAGGGCCCTACTGAGAATAAACATAATAACAATAATGAACAGTGTAAATCAGGGAATATTATGAAATAACAACAAAAATAGGATAGAAACTAAAGTCAATGACAATTAAGCTAAGTAAGGAAATAACACAACAAGTATCCCTCAATTGTCTATTAGATCTCCCGGGAATTGAACCCGTAGTACATCTCATTTAAATATCTAGGATCTCCCGGGAATTGAACCTGTAGTCCGTCATATCAGTAACAAAGGATCTCCCGGGAATCGAACCTGTAGTCCATAATATCAATAGCAAGGGGTCTCCCGGGAATTGAACCCGTAGTCCATTATATAAGTAGCAAAGGATCTCCCGGGAATCGAACCCGTAGTCCATAATATCAATAGCAAAGGTTCTCCCGGGAATTGAACCCGTAGTCCATCATATTAGTAGCAAAAGATCTCCCGGGAATCGAACCCGTAGTCTATTATATCAATAGCAAGGGATCTCCCAGGAATTAAACCTATAGTCCACCATATCAGTAGCAAAGGATGTCCCGGGAATCGAACCCGTAGTCCCAATGTATAAACACAACCAAATCGGGGAAATGTTTAGAGAAATGAAATACACAAATACAAGTAACAGTTAAATTCTGGCCTAACATACTTCACGGAACTTCAATTAAGGCAAATAAGCAATTAAGCAGTTAATTCTATCTAGTCATACTTCTCTAACTAACACATATTTCATCTTGCATTGAAATTAGTCAAATAACAGAGAAAATACAGTTTGAGCAATTCAAATAAAGTGGATTTTCAACAATTTGCACTTTCACATGCTCGTCACCTCGCGTACAAAGAATTTAAATCAGTACATAAGTGTCACGACCCGGATTTTCCCCCGACATCGGGATCGTGATGGCGCCCACTCGTGGTAGCTAGGCAAGCCACTACATTCAATGTTATCCTGTTCGTATCATTAATTTATACTCATATTAATAACAAGAGAGAGATAATATTCAATTTAATAAATGTGGAAGACTTTCGAAATAGGGATAAATAATACCAAGGTAAAACACTAATGAAATCCTCTACCCGAGACGTGGAGTCACCAACTCACGAACTACTAATGAATACTACACATAAAGGTCTGAAAGAAAATAACATATATCTGTCTGTCTCGGAACAATGAGACCACAGCAAATAATATAAGTAAATAGAAGAGATGCCAGGCCTGCGGACGCCTGCAAGCTACCTCAGTCTCGGAATGCTCAACTCCCACGAATACTCTACTGCTGCTGCTGCTCCTGCTCAAAACCTGGACCTGTACAAAAACGCATAGAAGTACAGTATCAGCACAATCCGACCCCATGTGCTGGTAAGTGCCTGGCCTATCCCGACGAAGTAGTGATAAACCTAGGACCAGACACCTACATAAACCTGTGCAGTTCTATATATATGTACACCACAAGATAACAAGAATATCCAGTAACAAATTCAACAAGAAGTATTATAAAAGAGGAAAACACAATAATTTGCAACAACTATTAAATCAATAATGAGAATCAGAATATGATGGAAACAGTTAATATCAGACAAGGAATAGCAATTAGTTGCACGGCATCACCCTTCATGCTTTTACTCTCATCCTCACCAAATAAGCAAATAAAAGTGCACGACATCACCCTTCGTGCATTTACTCCCATCCTCACATCCATGGCACGGCATGATCCTTCGTGCATGGTTCAAATAACAATGGAACAGAATGTTGCTTCATGCATAATCAACATCACAAGGCACGGCATGATCCTTCGTGTATAATCAATAACAAGGCACGACATTACCCTTCGTGCATAATCAATAAAACAAGGCACGACATTAACCTTTGTGCAAAATCGGTAAACAAGACACGGCATCACCCTTCGTGCATTACCACTCTTCCTCTCCCAAATAACAATCACAGTTAAGGGCAAAGAATGAAAACAATAATCATGAACCGTCCTAGAAAGAGACACAACAATCATCACAACAAGCTCCCGGCAAGGGAAAGCAATAATCCACTTTAAAACAAGTCCCGACAAGGGAATACGACATTTCAATTTCACAACCCGGCAAGGGTTCAAGATTTCATCTTTAAAACATCTCACAATAAATATCAACAACGACTCATGGTCATGCTAGATGCCAGTGCATGGATGCTCGTCACCACAGCACATACACCGCACTTGATCACATAGCAATTAGCACATAAATCTTATTCCCTCAAGCTAGGATAGATCAAACACTTATCTCTAGCGTTGAAGTCCAAATTATCCTTCAACTATAGCTTTACCTCGAATTTTCGCTTTCAACTTGCTTGAATCTAATCACAATTGATTCCATTACATTAATAAATACTACATAACTTAGTTTGGATGCTTAAAAATGGTTTTCTCAAAGTTTACCCCAAAATTTCCCAAAACACCCCTGGCCACACGTGGTTGGAACTTGGGGTTCGGACCAAAATCCGGTTACCCATTCCCTCACGAGTTCAAATATATGATTTGTTTCAAAATCGGACCTCATTTCGAGGTCCAATTCCCCAATTCATGAAAACCCTATGTTTTACCCAAAAACAAGAATTTCTACCATGAAAACCTTTGATTTCTCTTGAAAAACATGTTTAATGATGTTAGGAATTGAAAGAATTAAGTAAAAAGTGACTTACAACTGCTTTGGAGTGATTTTTCTCTTGAGGGTTCGTGTGTGGTGTGTTGGGTTTTGAAAGAATGAAGAAAAGAGGTCAAAAATTTGTTTAAGTATAAATTTGCACAGCTGCGGATATCGCAATTGCGAACATTTGTTCGCAATTGCGAACACAACAGGTTTTGGTCTGTGGCTCTCGCATTTGCGAGAAAAGGTTCGCATTTGCGAACTGGGCTGGGTCACTGGGGCTTTCGCAATTGCGACAATAAGTTTGCATTTGCGACACTGAAGGCCTCGCATTTGCGAGGTGTAGTTTTCATTTGCGAACCCAAGAGCTTCCTGGACAACATCTGCATTTGCGATCAATTGTTCGCATTTGCGAACACTGCCTTGGTCTGCCATCTTCGCATTTGCGAAGATACCAGCTGGGTGAAAAACCAGTTGTGGTATTTTACAGAATTTGCTCCAACGGCCTATCAAATCTTTACTCGAGCCCCCCGGTCTCCAAACCAAACATGCACACAACTTCAAAAACATATTACAAACTTGCTCGTGCGATCACATCGCCAATATAACATCGTTTTCATCAAATCAAGCCTCAAGTTCATGATTATCTTTCCTTTAGTTTCATAACTTTCAACTTTGGAACTCAAGGTTCAAAACACATCAAACGACATCCAAATGTCACCAAACTTTGTAGAAAGCACATATATAAAATTTAGGACTTGTACCGGGTGTCGGAACCAAAATACGAGCCCGATACCAAGGTCATTTAATTCATTTTCCTTTAATAATTTCAGCAAAAACAACTTAACATAAAAATTCATATCTTAGGCTCTAGGCCTCAGAATTCGACTCCCGACACGTACCCGAGTCCCATATTTTCCTACGGACCTTCCTGGACCATCCGATCTCGGGTCCGGGTCCGTTTACCAAAAATGTTTACCGAAGTCAACTATATAAATATTAATATCATTTTTCTTCAAATTTCTCATAGAATTCGCATATTCTATCACAAAACCTTTCCGGCTGCATGCCCCGATCATGGACGCAAGTCGATGCAACATAAAATGAGGTTTTCAAGGCCTCGGAAGTGCGGAATAAGTGAGAAAAATAGGTGATGACCCTTTGGGTCGTCACATCCTCCACCTCTAAAACAACCGTTCGTCCTCGAACGGACAAGAGAAGGAAGTACCTGAGTCGGGAACAAATGTGGGTAGTGGCTCCGCATATTAGACTCGGACTCCCAGGTCGATGCCTCAGGAGGCTGTCCTCTCCACTGAACATGCACAGAAGGAAAACTCTTCGACCTCAACTGTCGAACCTTCCGGTCTAGAATGGCCACTGGCTCTTCCTCGTAGGATAAATCCTTGTCCAATTGGACAGTACTGAAGTCTAACACATGTGTGGGGTCGTCGTGGTACCTCCGAAGCATAGATACATGAAAAATTGGATGCACGGCTGATAAGCTAGGCGGCAGAGCTAGTCTGCAAGCCACCCTCCCACTCGGTCCAGAATCTCAAATGGGCCAATATACCTAGGGCTGAGTTTTCCCTTCTTCCCGAACCTCATCACGTCCTTCATAGGCGACACTCGGAGCAATACCCGCTCACCAACTATGAAATATACATCTCGAACCTTACGTTCTGCATAAGTCTTCTGTCTGGACTGAGCTGAACGCAATCTCTCCTGGATAGTCTTGACCTTGTCTAAGGCCTCCTGAACTAAGTCTGTACCCAACAACCGAGCCTCTCCCGGCTCAAACCATCAGAGTATAGACTGACATCGCCTACCATACAACGCCTCATATGGGGCCATCTGAATGCTAGACTGGTAGTTGTTGTTGTAGGCGAACTCTGCTAATGGCAGAAACCGGTCCCACGAGCCTCCAAAATCAATGACACAGGCTCGAAGCATGTCCTATAGGATCTGAATAGTCCTCCCGGACTGCCTGTCCGTCTGAGGATGAAAAGCTGTAATGAACTGAACTTGGGTGCCTAACTCCTGCTGGACCGCTCTCCAGAACTGCCAGATAAACTGCGTACCCTGATCTGAGATAATAGATACCGGAACCCCATGAAGACGAACAATCTCCCTAATGTAAATCTATGCTAACCTCTTCGATGAGTAAGAGACCGATACTGGAATGAAGTGTGCTGACTTGGTCAGCCTATCAACAATGTCCCAAATAGCATCAAATTTCCTCCGAGTCAAGGGAAGTCCAGTAATGAAGTCTATAGTGATCCGCTCCCATTTCCACTCGGGAATTTCAATTCTCTGGAATACACCACCAGGCCTCTGGTGCTCATATTTCACCTGCTGACAATTTAGACATGAGCGACATATGCAACGATGTCTTTCTTCATCCTGCACCACCAATAGTGCTGCCGCAAATCCTGATACATCTTTGCGGCGCCCGGGTGAATAGAATGCCGCAAACTGTGGGCCTCTACTAAGATCAACTCTCGAATCCCCTCAACATTGGGCACACAAACTCGACCCTGCAATTTCAATACTCCGTCATCATCTAGAGTTACCTTTGTGGCACCTCCCCGTTGTATAGTATCTCTCAAGTCACGCAAATGGGGATCATTAAATTGCCTCTCACGGATCCGCTCTAATAGAGATGAACGAGTGACCGTGCAGGCTAACACTCTGCTAGGCTCCAAAATGTCTAGTCTCACGAAATGGTTGGCTAAGGCCTGGACATCAAGAGCAAATGGTCTCTGACTGACCGGAATGAATGCGAGACTACCCATGCTGGCAGACTTTCTACTCAATGCATCGGCCACCACATTGACCTTACCTGGGTGATATAGGATAGTGACATCATAGTCCTTCGGTAACTCAACCATCTCTGTTGTCGTAAATTCAACTCATTTTGCTTGAACAAGTACTGTAGGCTTTTGTTATCCGTGCACACCTCACACGTCACACCATATAGATAATGCCTCCAGATTCTTAAGGAATGAACCACTGCTGCCGACTCAAGATCATGAACAGGATAATTCTTCTCATGTATTTTTAAATGTCTCGAAGCATAAGCAATAACCTTACCATCCTGCATCAAAACCGCTCCAAGCCCTGTACGGGACGCATCACAGTAAACTGTATAAGGCCCTGCACCCGTAGGTAGTATCAGCACCGGTGCTGTAGTCAAGGCTGTCTTGAGCTTCTGAAAGCTCGCCTCACACTCATCCGACCACTGGAACCGGGCACCCTTCTAGGTCAACCTGGTCATCGGGGCTGTAATAGAAGAAAACCCCTCTACAAATCGACGGTAGTAACCTGCTAAACCGCAAGAAACTCCGGATCTCAGTCATTGAAGCTGGTCGAGGCCAATTCTGGACTGCCTCAATCTTCTTTGGGTCTACCTGAATACCTTCCACTGATACAATATGACCTTGAAATGCCACCGAACTCAACCAGAACTCACATTTCAAAAATTTGGCATATAGCTGATTATCTTTCAGAGTCTGAAGAACCACTCTGAGGTGCTGCTCGTGCTCTTCCTGGCTGCGGGAGTATACCAGGATGTCATCTATAAAGACTATCATGAACAGATCTAAATAAGGCCTGAATACCCGATTCATCAACTCCAAGAATGTTGCTGGGGCATTGGTCAACCCGAAGGACATGACTAAGAATTCATAATGCCTCTATCTAGTGCGGAAGGCTGTCTTAGGATTGTCAGCCGCCCTGATCTTCAGCTGATGGTAGCCCGACCTCAAGTCTATTTTTGAGAACACCCTCGCTCATTGGAGCTGGTCAAACAAATCATCAATCCTCGGCAGTGGATACTTGTTCTTTATCGTCACTTTGTTTAATTGCCGGTAATCAATACACATCCGCATCGAGTCATCCTTCTTCTTCACAAATAACACGGGTGCTCCCCAGGGGGAAACACTGGGCCTGATAAAGCCCTTTTCTAGAAGGTCTTGCAACTGATATTTTAACTCCTTTAACTCCGACGGGGCCATACGATATGGTGGAATAGAGATGGGCTGAGTGCCCGGTGCCAGATCAATACAGAAATCAATATCCCTGTCGGGTGGCATGCCCGGCAGGTCTGAAGGGAAAACCTCGGGAAACTCCCGTACAATAGGAATTGAATCAATAGAAGGAACTTTCGCGCTAGAATCATGAACATACGCCAGATAAGCTAGACACCCCTTCTCGACCATGCGTCGAGCCTTAACATAGGAAAGAACAGTGCTGAAGAACCACTCTGAGGTGCTGCTCGTGCTCTTCTTGGCTACGGGAGTATACCAGGATGTAATCTATAAAGATTATCACGAACAGATCTAAGATAGCATGGTATGGGGACAACCAGTCCATCCTCAATATGACATCGAAATCCACCATGTCTAATAGCAACAGATCAACATGGGTCTCAAGACCAGCAAAAATAACTACGCACGAACGATGCACCCGGTCGACTACAATGGAGTCTTACCACTGGTGTAGACACATAAACTGGAATATCCAGGGCATAGCTAGGCACGGCCAGATATGGTGCAAAGTAAGAAGACACATATGAATATGTAGACCCAAGGTCAAATAATACTGAAACACCTTTGTCAGAAACAAGAATGGTACCTGTAATCACGGCATCTGATGCCTCTGCCTCTGGCCTAGCTGGTAAAGCATAAAATTGGGGATCAACACCTCCCCTCTGAGCTACATATCTAGGACGGTAATCCACTGGCTGACCTCTACCTATGGCTGGACGGTGTCCACCTCTACGATCTCGACCTCCACCTCTACAATCTCTACCCCTGCCTTTGGCTGGCTGGGCAGGCTGAGGGTCAGCTGGGGCCTGAATCATGGGATAAGGGCACCGCTGCTGAGTGTTGCCCGTCGCTCGAGGGCAAAACCTAACAAGATGACCCGGGTCACCACAACCGTAGCAACATTTAGGCTGATGGGGCTGCTGGCCCCGACGACTTGCTCACGAAACCCACGATCACCTGGTCCACCCTGTGAAGCCTGAAGGGCGGAATAAAAAGGTTTGGAAGACCGGCCCCTATCAAAAGATTCCCTACCTCCGGAACAAGATCCACTAAATCTGCTGGAATGGCGAGGCTTCTTGTCTGAAGGATAACCACCTCCCCGAGCAAGAGCCATCTCAACTCTACGAGCTGCATCAGTTGCCTCCTGAAAAGATATATCACTCCCAACTCACATAGCCATGTGAAGTCTAATCGGCTGATTTAGCCCATCTATAAACCTGCGGACCCTTTCCCGCTCTGTGGGGAGTATCACCACCGCACGACATGCCAGATCAACAAATCTCGTCTCATACTGAGTGATAGTCATAGTGCCCTGCTGGAGGCGCTCAAACTGCCTCCGAAATGCATCCCGCTGAGTAACAGGGAGAAACTTCTCTAGAAATAACTCTACAAATTGATCCCATGATAAAGCCGGGGACCCTGCTGGTCGAGTCAAACAATAATCCCTTCACCAAGTCTTGGCGGATCCTGAAAGCCTGAATGTCCAGAAGTCAACTCCATTGGATTCCACTATCCCCATAGTCTTGAGAATCTCGTGGCAACTGAATAAGAAATCCTAAGGATCCTCTGATGTGGCACCGCTGAAAGTAGTGGTAAACATCTTGGAGAACCGATCAAGTCTCCATAGAGAATCAGAAATCATGGCCGCTCCATCTCCGTCCTGAGCTGTGGTACCTGACTGAGTGGCCACAGCTGGCTGAACCACTGGTGCCTGAGGCTGGAGAGCTACTGGCTCTAGAGTACGTGCAACAGGAGTTTGGGCCCCTCCTCTAGCCTGAGAAGCGGCTGGTGCAGCTGGTAATAAGCCTGCTCTGGCAACGGTGTCCATAAAACCCGCTATGTCCCGAAGATCTGGGGTAAATAAGGCCTCTCCTAGGACCTGAGCTGGGCCCACTGGAGCTGCTGGGACGGGACCTCCTCACCAATCTCAACATGAGGCTCCACCTCTGGAATAGCTGTCGGGGGCTGAGCTCTGCCCCTAACACGGCCTCCGATATGGCCTCGGCCCCTGCCCCTCACGGGAGTTACCTAGGGCTCAGGCTGCTGATCAGCGGACGAAAAAGCGCGTGTCCTCACCATCTGCGAAAGAACAGAGTAGAAATTCAATCAGTATTTGAGGAACAAATCGCACGACAAGAAGGAACAAATGAGAGACTCTTTCCTGACTCAATAGACTCTAGGGGACAAGTACATACGATCTCTGTACCTACCCCTCAAACTCTACTAAGCTTGTTCGTGAGTGGGGAGACCTATGTAACCTAGAGCTCTGATACCAACTTGTCACGACCCGGATTTTCCCCCGACATCGGGATCGTGATGGCGCCCACTCGTGGTAGCTAGGCAAGCCACTACATTCAACTTTATTCTATTCGTATCATTAATTTATACTCATATTAATAACAAGAGAGAGATAATATTCAATTTAATAAATACGGAAGACTTTCGAAATAGGGATAAATAATACCAAGGAAAAACACTAATGAAATCCTCTACCCAAGACGTGGAGTCACCAAATCACGAACTACTAATGAATACTACACATAAAGGTCTGAAGGAAAATAACATATATATGTCTGTCTCGGAACAATGAGACCACAACAAATAATATAAGTAAATAGAAGAGACGTCGGGCCTGCGGACGCTTGCAAGCTACCTCAGTCTTGGAATGCTCAACTCCCACGAATACTCTACTACTGCTGCTGCTCCTGCTCAAAACCTGGACCTGTGCAAAAATGCACAGAAGTGCAGTATTAGCACAATCCGACCCCATGTGCTGGTAAGTGCCTGGCCTATCCCGACGAAGTAGTAACAAGCCTAGGACCAGACACCTACGTAAACCTATGCAGTTCTATATATATGTACACCACGAGATAACAAGAATATCCAGTAACAAATTCAACAAGAAGTATTATAAAAGAGGAAAACACAATAATTTGCAACAACTATTAAATCAATAATGAGAATCAGAATATGATGGAAACAGTTAATATCAGACAAGGAATAGCAATTAGTTGCACGGCATCACCCTTCGTGCTTTTACTCTCATCCTCACCAAATAAGCAAGTAAAAGTGCACGGCATCACCTTTCGTCCTTTTACTCTCATCCTCACATCCATGGCACGGCATGATCCTTCGTGCATGGTTCAAATAACAACGGCACGGAATATTCCTTCGTGCATAATCAACATCACAAGGCACGACATAATCCTTCGTGCATAATCAATAACAAGGCACGACATTACCCTTCGTGCATAATCAATAAAACAAGGCACGAAATTAACCTTCGTGCAAAATCAGTAAACAAGGCACGACATCACCCTTCGTGCATTACCACTCTTCCTCACCCAAATAAAAATCACAGTTAAGGGCAAAGAATGAAAACAATAATCATGAACCGTCCCGGCAAGGGACACAACAATCATCACAACAAGCTCCCGGCAAGGGAAAGCAATAATCCACTTTACAACAAGTCCCGGCAAGGGAATACGAAATTTCAATTTCACAACCCGGCAAGGGTTCAAGATTTCATCTTTAAAACATCTCACAATAAATATCAACAATGACTCACGGTCATGCTAGACGCCAGTGTATGAATGCTCATCACCACAGCCCATACACCGCACTCGATCACATAGCAATTAGCACATAAATCCTATTCCCTCAAGCTAGGATAGATCAAACACTTACCTCTAGCCTTGAAGTCCAAATTATCCTTCAACTATAGCTTTACCTCGAATTTCCGCTTTCAACTTGCTTGAATCTAATCACAATTGATTCCATTACATTAATAAATACTACATAACTTAGTTTGGATGCTTAAAAATGGTTTTCTCAAAGTTTACCCCAAAATTTCCCAAAACGCCCATGGCCCCACGTGGTCGGAACTCTGGGTTCGGACCAAAATCCGGTTACCCATTCCCTCACGAGTTCAAATATATGATTTGTTTTAAAATCGGACCTCATTTCGAGGTCCAATTCCCAATTCATGAAAACCCTATGTTCTACCCGAAAACAAGAATTTCTACCATGAAAACCATTGATTTCTCTTGAAAAACATGTTTAATGATGTTAGGAATTGACAGAATTAAGTAAAAAGTGACTTACAAGTGCATTGGAGGGATTTTGCTCTTGAGGGTTCGTGTGTGGTGTGTTGGGTTTTGAAAGAATGAAGAAAAGAGGTCAAAAATTCGTTTAAGTATAAATTTGCACAGCTGCGGATATCGCAATTGCGAACATTTGTTCGCAATTGCGAACACAGCAGGTTTTGGTCTGTGGCTCTCGCATTTACGAGAAAAGGTTCGCATTTGCGAACTGGGCTGGGTCACTGGGGCTTTCACAATTGCGACAATAAGTTCGCATTTGCGACACTGAAGGCCTCGCATTTGCGAGGTGTAGTTCGCATTTGCAACCCAAGAGCTTCCTGGACAGCATCGCATTTACGATCAATTGTTCGCATTTGCGAACACTGCCTTGGTCTGCCATCTTCGCATTTGCGATGAAATCTTCGCATTTGCGAAGATACCAGCTGGGTGAAAAACCAGCTGTGGTATTTTTTAGAATTTGCTCCAACGGCCTATCAAATCTTTACCCGAGCCCCCCGGGATCCAAACCAAACATGCACACAACTTCAAAAACATATTACAAACTTGCTCGTGCGATCACATCGCCAATATAATATCGTTTTCATAAAATCAAGCCTCAAGTTCATGATTATCTTTCCTTTAGTTTCATAACTTTCAACTTTGGAACTCAAGGTTCAAAACACATCAAACGACATCCAAATGTCACCAAACTTTGCAGAAAGAACATATATAATATTTAAGACATGTACCAGGTGTCGGAACCAAAATACGAGTCCGATACCAAGGTCATTTAATTTATTTTCCTTTAATAATTTCAGCAAAAACAATTTACCAGAAAAATTCATATCTTCGGTTCTAGGACTCAGAATTCGACTCCGGACACATGCCCGAGTCCCATATTTTCCTATGGACCTTCCGGGACCGTCCGATCTCGGGTCCGGGTCCGTTTACCAAAAATGTTGACCGAAGTCAACTATATCAATATTAATATCATTTTTCTTCAAATTTCTCATAGAATTCACATATTCTATCACAAAACCATTCCGGCTACATGCTCGGATCATGCACGCAAGTCGAGGAAACATAAAATGAGGTTTTCAAGGCCTCGAAAGTGCGGAACAAGTGAGGAAAATAGGTGATGACCCTTTGGGTCGTCCCAATAAGAAGTCCTAAGGGAAGAGGTCCCTCACACAAGGTAATACAACCATTTACCTCGAACCGGTACAAAATCAACTAGGGAACAATGTCATTGCCACGAGTATCCGACTCCAAAGGGCCCAAATATATTCAATTAATTTACAAATCATAAATAATATTGCAAACAACTGATTCCACTATTAAAATCAAAGCTAGGGTGCAAAAATAGGTAAAATAACCAAAATGCCCCTTCAGCCAACGTCTCAAAATCGAAATATTTTTCATATTTTCAGAACCCTCATACTCTCACGAGTATAACCATATAAAAATCTCCCAAATCAGAAGTCAAATGCCGCTTTAAATCATCACAATTAGGTCTAAGGATGTTATCCCAAATTTCATTCAAAATCTGAAATTAAAGGTTGAATTTGAGGTTAGATTAGTGGGTATTAATAATAAGAGAGTAAGGAATCACTACTTAATTGTTGCCTCTGAAAAGCCCTCGAAAAATCTCCCAAAAGCGAGCTCTCTAACTTTTGTTTTGTTAAAAATGGAGGAACCCTTGTTTTGAAATGTTAAGTACTGTCCAGGTCCTTTGTTCAATGCGATTGCGGTAAGGGAGATGCGATCGCGAATAAGAAAAAATGAAGGCCCTGAAGTTGGTCTATGCGATCGCGACTGGAGTCTATGTGATCGCGTAAGAGGAGAAATTAGCCCTACGTGATTGCGATACTGCTAATGCGTTCATGTAAGAGGAAGACCTAGTGCTTCGCGATCGCGGAGTGAATTACGCGATCGCAGTGAAGGAATTTTCCCCCCTCCATAATTACTCTATGCGATCGCGGATGGAAGGGTGTGATTGCGTAGGAGGATACGAGATACCAGTAGTTTAGCAATTCAACAAGTTTCAAAAATAACCTGTTGGGCATCCGAAATAGACCCAAGGCCCCCGGGACCTCAACCAAACCTACAGACATATCCCATATCATCATTAAAACTTATACAAATCCTTAAATCACCCAAAACAACGCCGAAATTACGATTTCAGCCAAGATTCAAGCCCATGAACTCCAAATTCTAACCAAATACACTTTCGATAAAAAACCTATCTAAACCTTGTCTCAATGACCTGAAATTTTACACGCACATCAAAAATGACATGACGAAGCTACAGCAACCTCCATATTCCCAAACCGACCCTCGAATAAAAAATTCACTATCGTACCGGAACTTCAAAAATTCAAACTTCATCATTTCAAGCATAAATGAGCTACGGACCTCCAAATTACATTCCGAACATGCTCCCAACCCCAAAATCACCTAACGGAGCTAATAGAACCATCAGATTTCCATTTTGAGGTCGTTTCTACACTGCTCTGAATACGGATCATTGTTTAACTCTTATGCTCTCATTTAGGGACTAAGTATCCCAAAACACTCTGAATCATAGAACCGAACGTCCCGACAAACCAAAATAGCAGAAATGAACTTAGGGAAAGCAGTAAATAGGGAATCAGGGCGTCAATTCCAAAAACGACCGGCCGGATCATTACATTTTCTCTCTACGTATTATTTTTTCTCACTCTCTCTCTCTCTCCTTCTTTCTCTATGTTGCTTCTGAAGATGCGGCATTTATGGCTTTCAACCGAGAAATTGATGCTTATTCACTGCAAAATAAAAGAAGATCTGCTTCATTGTTGTCTAATATACCGGTCTGGAATGTGTGAAAGCCATGTCTCTGGATGGAAAGAATATGAGCGACTGGGTAGTGGAGTTGGATTCCATTGCAAGGGAAGTTGAGGTAGAGCTAGTTCCAACCGCTAGCCTTGATAAATCGAGGTGGAGAACTCAAAACGAGCAGAAGATCTACTCTTCTAAACTTCTCCAAGCTCTCTGTCAAGTCCGTTGTAGTGAAGATAGTCCGTAACCGGCTATTTTTAAAGTTTTACAAATGTAATTATTGTAGTCATTTTGTAGTTCTTACTGTTTCTTTTTGAAGAATTGTGTAGATAGTGTATAGATTAATGCTTATGCAGACTAGCTGTGTTAATTTGATGTATAAATTGTAGTTGTAATTATCTATAACTTATAAATGTAGTTATTTTGTCGATTAGTTGTCCTTATTTTTGTAGATTAATTTTAGTTGCTATTTTCTACATTTTCACAAATGTTGTAATTGTGTAGTCATTCTGTAGTTCTTACTATTTTTTATTTTTGAAAAATTATATATGTATTATGTATATTAAGGTTGTAAAAGTTTATGTTTTAATTTTGTTGTTAAATTGTAGTTTAGTAGTCTTAATTTTGTAGATTAATTGTAGTTGATATTATCTATATTTTATATTTGAAGTTATTTTCTAGTTATGTAGATTAGCTGTGTTAATTATGTGTATAAATTGTAGTTGATGTTATCTAATGCTTATAAATGTAGTTATTTTGTAGTCATGTCGATTAGTTGTCTTAATTTTGCAGATTAATTGTAGTTGTGATTTTCTATATTTTTACAAATATTGTTATTTTGTAGTCATTATGTAGTTCTTACTGTTTCTTTTTTTTTTTTTTGAAGAATTATGTAGGTATTATGTAGATTAATACTTATTTTTTATGCTAATGTAAAATAATTTTTGTTTTGTGCATAATGTACATTATTTTCATAGAAATATATTATCCACAAATTATCTACATATCATATACAATTTATTACCAAACTATATATAATAATTAACAATAATTAAACTACAATAGATAGTACAAGTCGAGACAATTGTAGTCAATGTAGCTTAAGGAAATTATTCTTCCGTTTCAGAAATTGGTGTTGCGCAGTAGAATAATTTACTCCCAATATTTCTTTCTTGAATCGTAGCATACCCACTTTTATTTTTTGCCTTGTTCACTTTAATATCCATAATTGTAGCATTCAAGTTCCTTGTTATAACCATATTAAAATAATCACATGTATTCGGATTAAACAACAAACATAACACATAGATACTACAATCATTTAAATAAAAAAATTATAAACATGTTGTCTACTTACAATGTACAACTTATTACCAAACTATAATTTATCTACAAATAAACTATTTTTTACCTACAATCTCCAAACTCATTAGATTACCATTATATATTTTATTGTGAACAGTTACATAGAAAACAATGGAGGGTTCCGTTTCAAAAAATGGTGTTGGGTAGTAAAAGATATTCACTCCCAATATTTTCTTTCTTGAATTGTAGAAGACTCACTTTTACTTTTGCCATTTTCACTTTAATAAAGCCTACCCCAACTATCTTATGTTTCCACTTTAACCAACACAAAAGCTAGATATATCCCTTCCTTTTTTTGGTGATTAGCGGGTGGGGCTGATTTTGGTACATAGAATGAAAAAGAAAATATGGAGTAGGGGTGTAATATAGGTATCATGAATATTTTTGGTAATATAGTATGAAATTTTGTATATAAATGAATATCTCCCAATTGAAAATGGTGGTAATAAAATGGAGGGAAACAAAAATTTGAATGAAGTGAGCTTTTGACTTGCACTTTGTCCCTCATCGGTGAGAGACAACTACAATCGTGTACTTATATATAAAATCACTACTTAAAGCTCTTAAAAGGAGTTGAAGAGAATGAATCTCGCGTCGTCATTGTCGCTTGTTCAGCTTCGGCTCCGGCTTCGTGTTATTATTTAATTAATTATTTAATAATTAATTAAATGTCAGTTAGTTAGCCGCTATCCGGGCGTGACCGCGTTAGGACCACGCCAGAACACTGCTGGAGATTCAGAAGGCCACTCTAGCTGCGGTATTGGCGTAATCACGGTAGGACCGCGACAGGACGCGTAAACTTCTGAACAGACACCTTTTCCAAAACAAACATCACACCTCTTCCAATAATTTCCTATAAATTCAAAAGCATGGTTTCGTTTTTAACACACTGAAAAATTACAGAACTTATTTCTTCCTGAAAATACTGCATTTTAATTTGCAGTCTTTCTCTCTCAAATTTGTAAGTGTGATTTTTCTCCGTTCTTTGAGTTTGTTGGTATCCTGCAGTTTGTATTGCCACTGTTGCAGGATGGTTTATTCTGTTTCATCCTGGGGGATTTTATCCATTACCTTGGCAACGTGTTAGGGGGTTAAAATTCCTTAAAGACACACAAGTAAATTGTGGACTCGAAATATTTCTTACTCTTTACTGTTTTACAATTACTTTTATTCTTCTAACAGTTTTCTGATTTTGTGTTTTAATGAGTAGTGCATCACAACCCGTACTTTAGCCGATGAATCTAACATATTCAATTCACCAAACAAAATAAAACAGTTACTTAATGAACAACTTTTCTAGCAGCCAAGAAGGACTTGCTCTCCTTTATTCAAAAATGTTGCAAGAGTTTCATGTTTGTCTTTAACTGAAAGAAATAGTTGCTTCCAGTATTTTTCTTTTGTTTCTTTTTGTTTTTCTTACTAATGAAGTCAAACTATTAATTCCTTTGGACTATAGCCTTTTTAACTTGCTTTTGGGCAATAACTATTTCTTGAATTCCTTCAATTGAAATAAAAAACTGTTTTGAAATTTGGTTATGCCCTATTATGTTGATGATGTAAAATTCACATAGAATAAATACTTTCTGAAAACAAATGACACATTGGAAGTAAACCAAAATTAAAACTCAATAATTTAACATGATACAGGCTCCTGATACTAATTCATAGAACAAAAAAAATACTTTAAAAATGATCACTGTCATCTTTTATTCAAGAACTATCATGTCAAATCATCAAGAATAAATACTAAATGCGGAAGCATACCTGAATCCATGAGCACTAAAGAGATTCTTCACTCTTGCGGCTATCGATCTTCCAATCCAAGACATGGGTGACTAACTTTTCCAATATCATATAAGAAAATCCTACATCTGATTTGGGAACTATAACCCATTTATAATTGCACATATATTTATGTAATTTTAGCTCATCATTAGTTTAGAAGTTACATATGGGTATCTACAAATAAGAGCAGGACTCTTTAGGAGGTGCCTTGCAGACCTATTTAACTTTAAATTTTAGCAACTTACGTTTAATCTGGGTCAGTCTTTTAACGATAGCAACCAACATACAATTATTCTTAATAAAGAATATATGTGCAGGTCGATAAACTTTTACAAGTTTGAGCTGCCAATTGGTTTCGTGGCCTGAGAATGGGAAAAAATATTAGTAAGGTGCCTCCGGATCTTATTCAGCACGAATCTGAATTAATCGGGCATAACTGTGGATACCAAACACCGATTAAGAGAAAAAAAAAATTTTGCCAATTGAGACTTGTTTGCTAAGGAAAATTGCCGGATAAAAGTCAGAACACATATGATAGGCCTTTGTTGAAAACTCAAGCACAATGCCTGTGTTTTGAAAGAGTTTTGGCAGACTTCCATGTACATAATGTATATCGCAACTCAACTTGTTAGAAAAAAGAAAATAAAAAATAATTGAAGAAAATGCATTCTACCTTGTTAACTAACAAATAATCAGAGATTTTGTCATGACCTGGACTTTTCACCATTAGATTCGTGATGCCGCCTACTTGTGGTAGCTAGGCAAGCCAAACTTAATTACCTTTTCCATTCTGAACAACCATTTTTAGCAGTTTATAGTATCAATATAGAACATTAAATCTAATAAAAACAATAACGGAAGTCCGTCTTATAAATATGAATCAAAACGCGGAATAGTCAATATATAGCCTCTACCCAAGATTTGGTGTCACATTACTCACGAACGACTAAGAATATACTAAACACAAAGGTCTGAAAGAAATGTATAAGCTGTCTGTCTCGAAAATAATGAGGCAACAGTCAAAAAGATAACATAAAGATAAGACGTCGGGCCTCCGGAAGGCTACCTCAGTCTCGTGAAAATGAAATCCTGCTCCCGTACTACTGCTGCTGCTGCAAACCTGGACCTGTGCAAAAATACAGAGAAGTGTAGCATCAACACAACCGGCCCCATGTGTTGGTAAGTGTCTAGCCTAACCCTGACGAAGTAGTGACGAGGCTAGACTGGACACTACATAAACCTGTGCAGTTATAAATATCCAACGAAAACGAAATACCAAACAACTAACAACATGGGAGGGGAAACATGTTATAGGGAGATACAATATTAACAGTAATCTAGAGTAACAAACTAAAGCAGTTAGATTCACCAAAAAACAAGGTATCAACACTCGTTATCGACACATAATATTAACAACTGTTGCGGTGTGCAACCCGCTCCACAATTATCACTGTTGCGGCGTGCAAATCGATCCATATCATTTATCATGAATCATTGTTGCGGCGCGCAACCCGATCCTCACATATTATTATTGCGGCATGTAACCTGATACTCAATATCTCATTGTTGCAGCGTGCAGCCCGCTCCTCAATAGCATTTAACATTCTGATTCCCCAAACACAGTCACAATTAAGAGACATAAAAATAAGCAAATATTTGACAAACATCCCGGCAATGGAAAGAATCCAACAAGTTCAACAAACGTCCCGGCAAGGGAATAATTAACAATACTTTCTATTTCTTACTTTTCCCTATCTTATAATTCAGTCTTCTATTTTGAGCCAACGCTCTAAATAATCAAGTGATTTCGTATACTTTCAATATTCGTATCACAATTCGAGCCAATGCTCCCAAGAAATAATAATCATTTTACCGTTCACATGTTATTCACGATATTTAGAAATCCTCCAATAAACACGGAGTTCATAGCTAAGTCATGATAATCACATTATAAGGACTCACAGTCATGCGAGACACAATTGTATAGATACTCGTCACCATGCCTATACATCATACTCAATCACATAACAATTAGCAACATGTGATGACCCAAAGGGTCATCACCTATTTCCCTCATCTGTTTCGTGCTTCTAAGGCCTTGAAAACCTTATTTTTTATTGCTTCGATTTGTTTGCGCAGTCCAGGCATGTAGCCGAAAATTTTTTATGTTGAAATATATCCGGGTGAAAAAAATAATAATATCAATATGATTATAGTTGACTTTGGTCAATATTTTTTGTAAACGGACCCAGATCCGAGATCGGACTATCTCGGAAGGTCGATAGAAAAATGTGGGACTCGGGCATATGCCCAGAGTCGAAATTCGAGCTCTATAACCTGAGTAATAAAATTTTTTCTGTTAAATTTTTTTTCTGAAAGTATTAAGAAAAATAAAAATGAAAATTGATTGAAAGACTATGGTATCGGGCTCGTATTTTGGTTCCAACGCCCGGTACAAGTCTTATATATATCGTTTAAGCGCTTCTTGTAAAGTTTGATTGAAACCGGACGTCGTTTGACGTGTTTCGGACCTAAAAAGGCTAAAGTTAAGGTTTACAAACTTTGAAATGAAAAGATATGATCTTGGAGTTTAATTCGTTGAATTTGATGTTATTTTAGCGATTTGATCACTCGAGCAAGTTCGTATGATGTTTTTGAATCAGTGTATATATTTGGTTTGGAGCTCAAGGGCTTGGGTGAGTTTTGAGTAGGTCCCGGGAGGCCTTAGCTTAAAAATATCATAGGTTGCAGTACAACAAGTCTCACGCGGCCACAATGTATTTCTATACGGTTCGCGTGGACTGGTTCAGAAAAGGCATTGGTTTAAGCTCAACCAGCGCGGCCGCGCACCAAAATAGTGTGGTCCGTGCTGGAAGCCACGCGGCCGCAATGCATTTTTACGCGGTCCGCGTGGCCAGATTTAGAGGGGTTATGGGTCGAGTTTGACCAGTGCGGTGGCGCACCAAAACAGTGCAATCCCCGCTGGGTAGGTTCAGAGAGCATTTTTTCTTCACTTTTTTGGTGCGGCCGCATGACATTGTTGTACGGTCCGCGCCAGCTTCCAGAAAAGTATATAAAACCCGAGATTTTCCGCTATTTTACATTTTTTTCAAAACCCAAAACATAAGAGGAGATTTTTCAAACATTTCTTCTTCTTCAAAACGATTGGTAAGTGACTTACACTATATTTTCTTTACTCCTCTTTAAACATAATTTCAACTTCAAAACAAGGATTTTAATAGGGGATTTTGGGAGTTTAGGGTAGAACTAGGGTTCCTAAATTTGGTGGTTTTGGACCTCAATTTAGGGTCCAATTTCAAAATAAATCACATATCTGAGTTCATGGGGGAGTGGGTAATCAAATTTTAATTCGAACCTCGGGTCTTGATCACGTGGACCCGGGATGCGTTCTGGGAATTTTTGAGTAAAACTTTAGGAAAACCATTTTTATGCATTCAAACCAATTCATATATTGTTTATTAAAGTAATTGAACAAATTGTGATTATATTCGAGCGAATTGGAGGTTGAATCACGAGGCAAATCAATAGTTGAAGGTTTAGGTAAGTGTTTGTTCTATCCTAGCTTGAGGGAATATGATTAGAGTATAATAAATTTCTATTTGCTAAATGATCGACTGCGGTGTATTGGGGTGGTGACGAGTGTCTATACACCGGAGTCTAGCATGACCATGAGTCGTTGTTGTACATATCTTGAATTAATATGGAACTCTCCTAAGCTGAAAGTATGATTTGCTACAAATGTGAAGAGTTCTAGAATAAATGGTGAAATATTGATATTTTGGAGCGTTGGCTCAAATGAATTGAAGTTGAAAGTATTGAGAGGAATTATGATTAATCCCTTGCCGAGATGGCTGAATTACTGAACCCTTACCGGGTTGTGAAAGTTATAATTATTGTTATGTTGACGGGACCTTATTGTTATTGTTGTTACTCCCTTGCCGGGGTAGTAGTTGTTATTTATTTATTCTTTCTGTCTGTTTTGTTTTCACTTCTGTTTGGGTGAGGAAGAGTAATACAACACAAAGGATCATTCCGTGCTATTTCCGATTATAATTGCACGAAGGGACATTCCGTGCTATGTTGTGACTATTTATGCACAAAGGTACATTCCGTGCTCTGAATAGATTATATTGCACGAAGGGTCATTCTGTGCCATGAAATGAGAGTTATGTAAGGAAAAGCACGAAGGGTGATGCCGTGCAACTATTGAATTTCTTATTTTGTGATAATTATTGTTGCACCCTGTTTCTATTTCACTGATGAATTATATATATTCAATTGTGCTCCCCATAGCATGTTCCCTCACTTTTTTTGTTTAGTTCAGTATTTCTGTTATTTTTGTGGTACATATGTATATAGAACTGTACAGGTTTATGTGAGTGTCTGATCCTAGCCTTGTCACTACTTCGCTGGGATAGGCCAACCACTTACCAGCACATTGGGTCGGTTGTGCTCATACTACACTCCTGTGCATTTTTGCACAGGTCCCGGTTTTGAGCAGCAACAGTAGTAGTTCGATAGCAGGATTTCATTACTATGAGACTGAGGTAGCTTGCAGGCATCCGCAGGCCCGGCGTCTCTTCTTATGCTTTTCATTTTTACTATAGTCTCATATTTCAAGACAGACAGCTGTTATATTTCATTCAGACCATTATATGTAGTTTATTCTTAGTGGTTCGTGAGCTTGTGACACCAAATCTTGGGTAGAGGGTATTGTTGGGCAGTTCATATTTATTCCAGACTTAAAATTAGACTTCCGCAGCTGTTGTTATTATATTTCATGCCATTAAATTGACAACAGGATGGTTTGTATGAAAACGGTGAGTAAATTGGCTTGCCTAGCTACCACGAGTAGGCCTCATCACGATCCCGTTGATGGAAAATCCAGGTCATGAAAAGTTGGTATCAGAGCACTAGGTTACATAGGTCTCACAACTCACAAACATACTTAGTAGAGTCTGAGGGGTAGGTACGGAGACGTCTATACTTGTTCCTCAGCGTCTATTAAGTTTGGAAAAATCTCTCATCGAGCTATTTGGTTCCTCAAATGCTGATTGAATTTCTACTCTATTCCTTCAAAGATGGCGAGAACACACATTTGCTTATCCGCTGATCAGCAGTCCGAGCCTCAGGCAGCTCCCGCGAGGGGCAGAGGTCGAGGTCGCGCTGGAGGCCAGAGTAGGGGCAGAGCTCAGCCCCAGGAAGCCGTTCCAAAGGCGAAGCCTCATATTGAATATGGTGAGAGGTTCCAGGCCCATCAACTTCAGTGGGACCAGCTCAGGTCCTAGGATGCTCTAGTTCCACTGCTAAAAAAAATTGTCTTTGGTGGCAATTATTTATGTCACGACCCAAACCCCGGTCGTGATGGCGCCCAACACATTGCTAGGCAAGCCCGACCATGTTATCCATTAAACCAACCAATTATTAATTACAGATGATCAATTAGACTTAATTAGCATGTTTTTATATCAAAACGATAAACGTGAAGTAGAAGCATACAAAATATTGTCCCAACCAAATCGTGGTATCACAAGTGTGAGCCTCTACAGATGAAACATCCTAAACAAACAAGTCTAGGCAAAATGAAGACAACAAAATGATAAAGAGGGAGAAAACGGGTCCTGCGGACGTCGGCAGCTACCTCGAAGTCTCCACGGGATAGTAATGAATAAGCAGCTGCGACAGCTCAACTGCTCTCTAGCACCTGTGAATCTGCACAAAAAGTGCAGGGGAGTGGGGTGAGTATATTTCAACTCAGTGAGTAATAATAATAAACAATAACTGAAAATAAGAACACTTGTACTATCACTAAATAGTTCTAAGGGTAACCTCACAGGTAAGTCATCTCTACAGTGAATACCCCCATTTCCAGTCCACATCTATCTCACCAAGGTCCCACACCGACCTAGTCCTCACTCGTACTGTTACGGCATACAGCCGATCCAATGTATATATATGTATACACATATCTATAATATGGCGGTGCGTAACCCACTCCGATACGTATATAGGTATATATATATGTATAAGTATAATGCTGCGGCATGCAGCCCGCTCTAATACATATAACGCTGTGTATATATATATATATATATATATATATATATATATATATATATATATATAAGTATAACGCTGCGGTGTGAAGCCCGCTCCAATACATATAACGTTGCGGCTTGCAGCCCGCTCCATTTAACGTCGACGGCGCTCACTAGTGGTGTATACAGACTTCGAAGGGGCTCCCTCAGCCCAAGCGCTATGTTCCTGCGGGGGGTAGCCCGATCCACACATATATTACTGTGGCGTGCAGTCCGATCCATATATATATATATATATATATATATATATATATATATATATATATATATATATATATATATATATATATATATATATATACTGTACAGGTTTATGTGGGTGTCTTATCCTAGCCTTGTCACTATTTCGCCGGGATAGGCCAGGTACTTACCAGCATATGTGGTCGGTTGTGCTGATACTACACTCTGCGCTTTTTTTGCGCATATACAGGTTACAAACAACAACAACGGCAATAGCACGATTGTGGGTATTTCGACCACCGAGACTTCGAGGTAGCCTTGCAGGCGTCCGTAGGACCCGTTGTCTCTTCTATCTCATAATGGGTCCTCGACCCTATCCCAGTCAGTATAGACTTGGCCTTTCAGGTCCACTCAGCTAAATCATGGAATTTCCACCCTAGGTAGCCTCTCTTCACAGTTCACATCTAGTACACGCCCATGATATGCTATGCAACAAATATTACGTCTGAGTATAAGTTTCCAACATGGTATAGGGGTTACCTAACTCTACAGGTTTCCCTACTGCTCTACAGATCGGCACAAGGCCCCAAACACGGCTACCAGCCCACTACACAGTTGTAGATTCATTCACAGTCATAATACACAATAAACTATCAGTCGGAAGGATCATGTCCAGTTCCCCAAATCACAATATCACCATGCCCGTCACATGATGCGTGTCTCATCTCAACATAGCACTATGTAGTGCAAGTACGGGGTTTCAACCCTCAGTAGATTATTTATTACAACCACTCACCTCGATCCAGTAGAAACCTTAGTCTACCTTGTGCTTGCCTCGCAATTCAATCACCTCGGATGCCGAACCTGCTCAATATCAATGAGAATACATCAGTATAGGCTAATTAGACACAACCCATTCGAAATAACTCAATTTGCACCAAAACCTACAAAGTTGTCAAAACCCGACTTTTGGTACGTTTCTCAAAAAATTATGAAAGTTATATTTTCGGAACCCTTATCTTAACACGAGTCCATACATATAATATTTTCCAAAATTGAACACCGTTTGCCCATTCAAATCAACATTTTATCATAACCTTGGCTTAGGGCTAAATTCCCCACTAATTCATCCAATTTCAGTGAAATAGAGGAGGATTCTAAGATAAAAACACATAATTGAACCATAAAACTTACCTCCTTAATTTCTCTCTCTAAGACTCAACAATGGTGTTTTATGAATGAATGGCCGCGGCTGAAATGCTCTGGACTTAAATTCACTGCCAAGCATTTTAACCCTACGCGATCGCAGCCCTTGGCTCGCGATCGCGATGCACAGCTTCTGGGCGACCAACTCTTACCTCTATGCGATCGCGTGGACCTGAACGCGATTGCAGTGCTCAACCTAGTGACCCTACGCGATTGAAATGAGACAACCGCGATCGCACTGCACATGATCAAGACCTTAGGCGATCGCATCAGTACCCTCGTGATCGCGATGCACAATCCCCCGACCTTACACGATCGCATCACTCTTCCAGCGATCGCGATGAACAAATCTCCAGCCTCACTCCGATACACTACACGATCGCATGGCCAGTCCTGCGATCGCGATGAACAAAATCCTGCTGCAATTTAGTGCAGCAATCAGCTGCTCACTTTGGCTCAAAATGGTCTGTTTGGACCCCCGAATTCATCTCGAGGCCCCCGGGACCCCAACGAAAACCACCAACATATTCCAAAACATGATACAAACTTGTTCCAATCCTAAAAACACGCCCTTAAACACGGAAAGCATCGAATCCAACCGAATTCAAGCCTATGTTTCATCTAAACTTCCGCAACCAACATTCGATCAAAAACCCGACCAAACGACCTCCGAATGACCTGAAACTTTGCAGGCACATCCAAAATCACCTAACGGAGCTACTGCAACTGTCGGAATTCCATTCCGACCCTCGGATCAAAATCTCACCTATCGTTCGGATTTCGCCAAAATTCAACCTTAGCCAATTCAAGCCTATTTCTACACCGGGCCTCAAATTCAATTCCGATTGCTCCCCTAGCTCATAAATGACCTCCCGAAACTGACTGAATCATCAGAATTCGATTCCGAGCTCTCTAACTCACAAGACAACATCCAATAGACTTTTCTCAACTATTCCTTCTTTTAAGAGACTATTTGTCTCATTTCCAACCAAACTCGATCCGAATTGAATCAAACTCACCAAACATGGAGATTGTAACATTAACAAGCATATAACGGGGATAACAGGGTTATAACTCACATAATGATGGGCCGGGTCATCACATTCTCCCTAATATAAGAAAACGCTCGTCCTCGAGCGGGTTAAGAAACATACATGGAGACTCAAATAGGTGAGGATATATGCTCCACATCTCCTGCTCGACCTCCCAAGTAGCCTCCTCCTCGGGCCGGCCTCTCCACTGCACCTTGACAGAAGCAATGTCCTTGGACCTTAATATTCGAACATGTCTACCCAGAATAGGCACTGGCTTCACGTCATAAGATAGATCACCATCAAGCTGAATAGTACTAAAGTCCAGCACATGAGACGGATCCCCGATATACTTCCGGAGCATAGACGCATGGAATACTGGATGAACACTGGACAAACTGGGTGGCAAAGCCAGCTCATATGCCACCTCTCCAACCCTCCTCAGTATCTCAAAAGAACCAATGTACTTGGGACTCAGCTTCCCCTTCTTCCCGAACCGCATGAAATCCTTCATTGGTGAAACCTTCAGCAATACCCTATCACCAACCATGAAAGACAACTCTCGAACCCTACGGTCCACATAACTCTTCTGGCGAGACTGTGCTGTGCGAAGCCTCTCCTGGATCAACTTTGCTCTATCCAGAGCATCCTGAACTAACTCAGTCCCTATCAATCTATCCTCACCAGGCTCAAACCATCCCACGGGAGATCTACACCATCTGTTATACAACGCCTCGTACGGGGCCATCTGAATACTCGACTGATAACTGTTGTTGTAAGCAAACTCAGCAAGTGGCAAGAACTCATCCCATGAACCTCCAAAATCAATCCCACATGCCCGCAACATATCCTCCAGGATCTGAATAGTACGCTCAGACTGACCGTCTGTCTGAGGATGAAATGCAGTGCTCAACTCAACCCGCGTACCCAGCTCCATCTGGAATGCTCTCTGGAACTGAGAAGTGAACTGAGTGCCTCTGTCAGATATGATAGAAACTGGGACCCCATTTAACCTGACAATCTCCCGAATGAAAATCACTGCTAACCACTTCGATGAGTAAGTAGTACAAACTGGGATAAAATGTGCGGATTTGGTCAGCCGATCAACAATCACCCAAACTGAATCGAACTTCCTCGATGTCCGAGGGAGCCTAGTAACAAAATCCATGGTATTCCCTCCCAGTTCCACTCAGGAATAACCATACGCTGAAGAACACTGCCCGGTCTCTGATGCTCATACTTGACCTGCTGGCGGTTGAGGCACTTGGCTACATGCCTAACAATATCCATCTTCATCCTTCTCCACCAGTAATGCTGTCTCAAGTCTTGGTACATCTTCGCGACACCTGGATGAATGGAGTACCGCGAGCTGTGAGCCTCCTTTAGTATCAACTCTCGAGTGCCATCTACATTGGGCACGCAGATACGACCCTGCATCCTCAGAACACCATCACTATCAATAGTCACATCTCCAGCATCATTGTGTAGAACTCTATCCTTAAGGACAAGTAAATGTGGGTCATCATACTGATGCTCTCTGATGCGATCATATAAAGAAGACCGAGAAATAACACAAGACAACACTCGGCTCGGCTCAGAAATATCAAACCACACTAGCTGATTGGCTAGAGCCTGAACATCATAAGCAAATGGCCTCTCCCAACTGGAATATAAGCTAGGCTGCCCATACTGACCGCCTTCCAGCTCAAAGCATCATCCACAACATTGGCTTTCCCTGGATGATACAATATAGTGATGTTATAATCCTTAAGAAACTCCAGCCACCTCCGCTGCCTCAAATTAAGGTCCTTCTATCTGAATAGATGCTGAAGAGTGCGATGATCTGTATACACCTCACAAGAGACACCATACAGGTAATGCCTCCAAATCTTCAGAGCATGAACTATGACTGCTAGCTCCAAATCATGTACAGGGTAGTTCTTCTCATGGGGCTTCAACTGGAGAGAAGCATAAGCAATGACTCTACCCTCCTACATTAATACACAATCAATGCAACTCCCAAGGTATCACAATACATAATATAAAGGTCTGAAGCTGACGGCAGTAGCAATACTGGTGCTGTGGTCAGTGCTGTCTTAAGCTTCTGAAATCTCTCCTGGCACTCCTCGGACCATATGAAAGGAGCACCCTTCTGAGTCAATCCAGTCAAGGGTGAAGAAATAGAAGAGAATCCCTGAACAAATCAACGATAATACCCTGCCAATCTCAGGAAGCTACGAATCTCAGTAGCTGAGGTCGGTCTGGGCCAACTCTGCACTGCCTCTACCTTCCTCAGATCCACCTGAATACCATCACAGGACACCATGTGTCCCAAGAACGCCACAGACTCAAGCCAGAACTCATACTTGGTGAACTTGCATACAACTTCTCCTCCCGCAACCTCTACAATACAACTCTAAGATGCTGAGCATGCTCCTCTTGGCTACGAGAGTAAACCAGGATATCATCTATGAACACAATCACGAAAAAGTCCAAATATGGCAGAAATACACTATTCATCATATGCATGAACGCGGCTAGGGCATTGGTTAGCCCAAAAGACATCACAAGAAACTCATAGTGCCCATAGCTCGTCCTAAAGACTGTCTTCATAATATCAGACTCTCTAATCTTCAGCTGGTGGTAGCCTGAACGAAGATCAATCTTAGAGAATACCCTAGCTCCTTGGAGCTGATCAAATAAATCATCAATGCGAGGCAGAGGATACTTGTTCTTTACCATTACCCTGTTTAACTGCCTGTAGTCAATACACATCCTCAAAGAGCCATCCTTCTTCTTAACAAACAAGACAGGTGCACCCCACAGTGACACACTCGGCCGAATGAACCCCTTATCTAGGAGTTCCTGGAGCTGCTCCTCCAATTCTTTCAGCTCAGCTGGTGCCATACGATATGGAGGAATAGAAATAGGCCGAGTGTCTGGCACCAAATCGATCCCGAAGTCAATGTCCCTGTCCGGCGGCATGCCCGGCAGGTCTGAGGGAAATACATCAGGAAAGTCCCGCACAATGGGAACAGAATCAATACTGGGAGTCTCACCTCCGACCTCCCGCACAAATGCCAAATAAGAAAGACATCCCTTCCCAACCATTCATTGGGCCTTGAGGAAAGATATTACCCTGCTGGGTACATAATCAGTCGTGCCTCGCCACTCGATCCTTTGAATGCCCGGCATATCCAAAGTGACTGTCTTGGCATGACAGTCTAGAATAGCATGACATGGAGATAACCAATCCATGCCCAATATAACATCAAAATCAATAATGCTGAGAAGCAATAGGTCCACACGGGTCTCCAGACCCCCAATAGTGACCAGAAAGGACCGGTATACATGGTCCACAATAATAGTGTCCCCCACCGGGGTAGATACATGCACTAGCAACGCAAGAAACCCTCGAGTCGTGCCCAAATGAGGAGTAAAATATGTAGTTACATAAGAATAAGTAGAACCAGGATCGAACAATATTGAGTCATCTCTCTGGCAGACTGAAATAATACCTGTAATGACAGCATCAGAAGCAACGGCCTCAGATTGGCCCTGAAGAGCATAACATCTAGCATGTCCGCCTGATCAGCCTCCCCCTTGAGGGCGACCCTTAGCTGACTGACCCTCACCCCTAGTTGGCGGGGCGGGTTCTAAATTAGAAGGGCCAGATGATGAGGGCTTCCCTCTCTGCAGATATGACCTTGAAACAAGACAGAGACACTCTCTGTGGACGTGCCCAAACTCTCTCCGCACTCGAAGAAACTCCCAGGTGCTGGGGGCTGAGACTGATGAGGACCCCTAGCACTAGAGTGTCCAGCTGATGAACTAGGCCGAGAAGAACCCTGGACAGATGGGGCCTGTGAAAAACTCTGAGCTGGCATAGCGCTGAGAGATGGCTGGCTCTGGTGCGAACTCTGATTGCTTTGGTAAGGAGACCACCTACGGCGATCTGAGCGGCCCGACTGTGAAGACCTGAAAGAGCGACCTCGTCCCTACTGACCCTGGCCTCTGGTCTGAGTGCCACTAGAACTAGCTGATCCTCGAAGCATCTTGGCCTCCCTCTCATCTCGCTTCATGCGACGATCTGTCTCTATGTCGCGAGCGATATCCACAACATCCTCAAAAGTACGGCTCAAAACCCTCTCTCGGGTCATCAGAATACGGATGGGATAGATAAGGCCATCCACAAAGTGTCCAATCCTATCTCTGTCAGTAGGAACCAACCATGGTGCATATCTAGACAACTCTGTAAATCTGATCTCATACTTGATACTGACATGTCTCCCTGACGGAGTCCCTCAAACTCCCTACGCATCTCCTCTCTCTGAGATCGAGGCACCCACTTCTCCAAGAACATAATGGAGAACTCTGGCCATGATAATGGTGCTGCCGCTGCCGCTGCCAGTCTGCGATGCTCATAAGCCTCCCATCAAGCGAACGCTGGTCCCTAGAACTGGAAGGTAGTAAAGGACACACCACTGGACTCCAAGATCCTTGCCGAACGGAGCATCCGACGGCACTTGTCCAGAAAACCTTGGGCGTCCTCGCCCGGAGCACCAATGAAAACTAGAGGAGATAATCTGCTGAACCTCTCGAGACGACTCTACTCGTCGTTAGTCATAGCTGGGACCCTGTCCCGTGAACCTGAACTGCGGGCTGTACTGGGACCACAGGCTGAATTGGAGGAGCCTCAGGTGTCTGCAGGCCCTGCACTATTGGCTGTGAAGTGCGTGCTGCGGGGGTCTGATGACCACCCCCGGTCCCTGATGCAGCTGCTGCGGTTGTAACTGAAACTGCCTGTGCCAAGCCAGTGCAAATTGCTAATATCTGAGCCAGGGTCTCCTGTAGACCCGGAATAACAATGGGCACAGCTGGTGCCTGAACTAGTGCTACTGGAGCCTCAGCAACTGGAGGTTGTGAGTCACCTGGCACTGTCTCAGCTGCCCTTCCTCTGCCACGACCTCGGCCGCATCCACGACCTCTAGCAGGTGGTAATGGTGGTCATCCACCTCGTCCGAAAGCTCGAGTTCTCGCAATCTGCGAGAGAATAGAATGTCAAAGTTTAGTTTGAATCAACAAAATCGCATGGCAAGAATTTCAACAATTGAAACTTTCCTAAAAGGTTTTGCAGCCTCCCGAGGATAAGCACATGCGTCCCCGTACCGATCCACGAGACTCTACCAACCGGCTCATGACTCGCGAGACCTATTAACCTATGCTCTGATACCAACTTGTCACGACCTGAACCCCGGTCGTAATGGTGCCCAACATATTGCTAGGCAAGCCCGACCATGTTATCCACTAAACCAGCCAATTATTAATTACAGATGATCAATTAGACTTAATTAGCATGTTTTTATATCAAAACGATAAACGTGGGAGTAGAAGCATACAAAATACGGTCCCAACCAAATCGTGGTGTCACAAGTCTGAGCCTCTACAGATGAAACATCCTATACAAACAAGTCTAGGCAAAATGAAGACAACAAAATGATAAAGAGGGAGAAAACGGGTCCTGCGGACGGCGGCAGCTAACTCGAAGTCTCCACGGGATAGTAATGAATAAGCAGTTGTGACAGCTCAACTGCTTTCTGGCACCTGTGAATCTGCACAAAAAGTGCAGGGGAGTGGGGTGAGTATATTTCAACTCAGTGAGTAATAATAATAAACAATAACTGAAAATAAGAACACATGTACTATCACTAAATAGTTCTACAGGTAACCTCACAGATAAGTCATCTCTACAGCGAATACCCCCAAATTCCAGTTCACATCTATCTCACCAAGGTCCAACTCTGACCTAGTCCTCACTCGTACTGCTATGATGTACAGCCGATCCAATGTATATATATGTATACATATGTCTATAATGCGGTGGCGCGTAGCCCGCTGTGATGTGTATATATATATATATATAGGTATATATATATATATGTATAAGTATAACGCTGCAGCGTGCAGCCCGCTCCAATACATATAACGCTACGACATGCAGCCCGCTCCATTTAACGTCGACGGCACTCACTGGGGGTGTATACAGACTTCGGAGGGGCTCCCTCGGCCCAAGCGCTATGTTACTGTGGCCGGCATCCCGATCCACACATATATTACTACGACGTGCAGTTCGATCCAATATATATATATATATATATATATATATATATATATATATATATATATATATATATATATATATATATATATATATATATACTATTGTGGCGTGCAGCCCGATCCCATAATATACTCCAGCGCCCACTGAGAATGTGTGCAGACTCAGACTCCGAAGGGGCTCCTACAGCCCAAGCGCAATAATACTACGGCGTGCAGTCCGTCCCACTTGTATATTACTGCGACGTGCAGTCTCATCCACATATACATCACTGCGGCGTGCAGTCCAATCCAACACATATAGTGTTGTGACGTGCAGCCCGATCCAATATAGGTATATATATAATACCTCATAATGGGTCCTCAACCCTATCCCAGTCAGTATAGACTTGGCCTTTCAGGCCCACTCAGCTAAATCAGGGAATTTCCACCCTAGGTAGTCTCTCTTCACAGTTCACATCTAGTACAGGCCCATGATATGCTATACAGCAAATATTACGGCTGAGTGTAAGTTTCCAACATGATATAGGGGTAACCTAACTCTACAGGTTTCTCTACTGCTCTATAGATCAGAACAAGGCCCCAAACACGTCTATCAGCCCACTACATAGTTATAAACTCATTCACAGTCATAATACACAATAAACTATCAGTCAGAAGGATCAAGTCCAGTTCCCCAAATCACAATATCACCACGCCCGTCACATGACGCGTGTATCATCTCAACATAACACTGTATAGTGCAAGTACGAGGTTTCAACCCTCAGTACATTATTTATTACCACCACTCACCTCAATCCGGTAGAAGCCTTAGTCTGCCTTGCGCTTGCCTCGCAATTCCATCACCTCGGATGCCGAACCTTCTCAACAATCAATGAGAATACATCAGTATAGGCTAATTGTAACAACCCGGCCGGTCGTTTTAGAAAATTACGCCCCAATCCCCAATTTAACTATTTCCCTAAGTTCATTTCTACTATTGTGGTTTTTCGGGAGAGTCGGTTCTGAAATTTGGAGCATTTTGGGAAACTTAGTCCCTAAATGAGAGCTTTAAAGTTAGAAAATGGTCCGTACTCGGAACAGTGTTACGACGACCTCAGAATGGAAATATGATGGTTCCATTAGCTCTGTTAGGTGATTTCGGGGTCGGGAGAGCGTTCGGAAAGTATTTTGGAGGTCCGTAGCTCAATTAGGCTTGAAATGCCGAAGTTTGAAATTTTGGCGAATCCGAACGATAGGTGAGATTTTGATCCGGGGGTCGGAATGGAATTCTGACAATTTCTATTGCTTCGTCATGTGATTTTGGATATGTTCGCAAATTTTCAGGTCATTCAGACGTCGTTTGGTCGGGTTTTAGATCGAATGTGCAATTCGGAAAGTTTTAAGAAACTTAGGCTTGAATCCGTGTGTAAATGGTGATTTTGATGTTTAGGATGGTGTTTTTATGATTGGAACAAGTCCGTAACATGTTGTGGGGAATGTTGGTGGTTTTCGTTGGGGTCCTGGTGGCCTCGGGATGAATTCGGACCATTAACCGGACATTTGAACTTGGCAAGAATCTGCAGAAAATTGCAGATCACTGGCAGGCATTTAAGCGTTCGCGTTCGCGTGGCATGGGCCGCATTCGCGAAGGCCGGGCGGATCAAAGCATCGCGATCGCGTGACTAGGCATCATGTTCGTGGAGGCCAGGAGTCTTGAGCTTCGCGATCGCGTTCCAGGGGTCGCGTTCGCATAGGTGCGTGAGGGTGTGCATCGCGTTCGCGTGATGGGTATCGCGAACGCGTAGAAGGAAAGATCAGGGACTGGGAATTTGTTCATCGCGAACGCGTTGGAGCGTTCGCGTTCGTGAAGGATAAGCCAGAGTGAGCATCGCGAACGCATGGGAGCTCACGCGAATGCGTAGAGCAATGGGGTCTGGCAGTGAAATTAAATTGCAGAACAGAGGGCTCACGGGTTCATTCACCCAAAACATAATTTTGAGCCCTAGAGAGAAGAAAACACGAGGAAACACTGATAAATCATCGGGGATTCGTTGGAGGTAAGTTTTGAGGCTTAATTACATCATTTTATCATGAAATTCTTGATTATTTCACTGAAAATGGGGGATTAAAGGTGGGTTTGAGCCCTAGGTCTAAATTTTAGAAAACCTTTGATTTGAATGGGCAAACGAAGTGCGATTTCGATAAATTTTATATGCACGGACTCGTATTGAGATAAGGAACCCGAATATATAACTTTCGTGATTTTTTGATAAGCGTACCGAAAGTCGGGTTTTGGCAACTTGGGGGTTTTGGTGTATTTTGAGTTGTTTTGATTGGGTAATGCCCAATTGGCCTTTTTTGATGTGACTCTATTGATTTTTATCAGATATTACACCTTTGGAGGCCGACGTTCGCGGCAAGAGAGTTGTTTCTTAGCGATTTTGTACCGGAGTCGAGGTAAGTGGCTTGTCTAACCTCGTGTAGGGGAACTTTCACCCCTAGGATATTATGTGATAGTTTAAATGCCTTGTACGCGAGGTGACGGCGTGTACATGCGCTGATTGTTGTAACGCACACTTTACTTGAATTGTCCGATTTGTGATATTCCTGCTCATAGTTGATAAAAGCGTTACTTTTACCCGGTATTAGTTAAAAAAGCATGATTGACTAGGATTCAACATGTTTAATTGTCTAGTTGACTTACTTGAACTTCTTGATAAATTGTCAGCACTAGTTTCGGTGAAGTTGTAATTAAACTTATTATACTCTCCCTGTGTGTTTTCTTTAATTGATGTGTTGGTAGGTACTGCGGGTTCGATTCCCGGAGATCCTGAGTTATTGGTAGGGACTGCGGGTCAGATTCCCGAAGATCCTGAGTTATTGTTAGGGACTGCGGGTTCGATTCCCGGAGATCCTGAGTTATTGATTGAGTTTGTTACTTGTTGTTATTTAATTGTAGACGGTTGCAGTAATCACTTTATTGTTGTTATTTCGAAATTATTATCATTTAAACTGCTTAATATTGTTAATATCGTTATGTTATTGTTTCTCTCAGTAGGGCCCTGACCTTCCTCGTCACTACTCCATCGAGGTTAGGCTTGGCACTTGCTGAGTACCGCCGTGGTGTACTCATGCTACTCTTCTGCACACTTTTGTTGTGCAGATCCAAGTACATTAGGACAGGCTCATACCAGGTGATCCAGCAGCGCTTTGGGAGACCTCGAGGTATGATCTGCTACGTCCGCGGATCCGGAGGCCTTCCTTCTATTCTGATAGTACTAGTAGATATTTTTCCTTCATTCCGTTGTTAGATACTCTTTACACATAGAGCTACAGTTGTATGTTCTCTTTTAGTCTGTGTTACCCGTGGGATTTCGGGTCTTGTTGGTATTTTATACAGTGTATTTGACGTATGTATGTGCCAAGTGGCACAGATTACATTCCTTTTGTCTTATTTTCCGCTAATTCTTATTAAATGTTCATAAACTTGTATATTCCGCCACGTGTTAGGCTTACCTAGTCGTGGGGACTGGGTGCCATCACGACATGTTCACGATTGGTGAACTAGGGTCGTGACAAGTTGGTATCAGAGCTCTAGGTTCATAGGAGTCACGGGACACGGACCGGTTACTTAGAGTCTCGCTGATCGATACGGAGACGTCTGTATTTATCTACGAGAGGCTATGTAACTGTTTAGGAAACTCTTCATTTCTTTTGGATTCCTTGTCGTGCGACATTTTTGGCATCAAAAATCTAAACTATTGCTTTCTATTCTCTCACGGATGGTGAGGACACGAGCTACTCGCGACGATCAGGTACCCGCGCCCCCTGTTGCCGCCGTCAGAGGCCGGGGCCGAGGTAGAGGACGAGGACGCGCCCGAGGTACAGCCACAACACCCGCGCGTGCCGCCGCTGAGGTGCCACAGGTAGACCAGGTTGGAGCGCAGGCACCTGGTACACCGACTACAGTTGCTACTACTCCAGCACTACATGAGACCCTAGCCCAGTTCATGAGTATGTATACCACTTTGGCTCAGGCAGGGTTGCTTCCTCTCGCTGCAGCTACATCCCAGGCCGAGGGAGGGACCCAAACTCCCGCTGCCGCTACACTTGAGCAACCAGTGCCAGTGGGACAGGTTCCAGAGATTTTGGTTATGCCTCTTGCTGCCCCAGCACAGCCCGGAGGAGGGCCAGCTGCCTCTGAGGATGAGCAGCGTAGATTGGAGCGGTTCAAGAAATATGACCCTCCAGTGTTCAGTGGGTTGGCTTCAGATGATGCATTGGGTTTTTTGGAGGAGTGTCATCGTATTCTTCGTACTATGGGGATTGTGGAGACCAGCGGGGTTTCCTTCACTGCTTTTCAGTTTCATGGGGCCGCTTACGATTGGTGGCGCACGTATGAGTTGGATAGTCCATAGGAGTCTGTTTCATTGACCTGCACACAGTTTTCGAATCTGTTTTTGAGGGAGTTTGTTCCCCAAAGCCTTAGGGATTCTTGGCGCTTGGAGTTTGATCGGTTGCGATAGGGCTTCATGTCAGTATCGGAGTATGATATCAGTTTCACCCGTCTCGCCAGGAATGCACCAGCTTTGGTGGCCACGGTCCGGGAGAGGGTGCGAAGAGTTATTGAGGGCCTGATTCTGCTAATCCGATCCAGCATGGCCAGAGAGTTGGAGACAGATATATCTTATCAGCAGGCCGTGAGCATTGCCAGGAGGATTGAGAGTATGCTCCCTAGAGAGCGGGGAGAGAGAGAGGCCAAGAGGTCTCGTGAGTCGGGCCATTTCTCTGGTGCCCGCACGTCAGCAATCGATCATTTTGGAAGGGGTTATTCCGGTTGGCCAGTTCACTCAGCATTGCCAGCAGCCGGTAGTACTCCAGCTCTTCCAACACATTAGGAGACTTATTATGCTCCCCCAGTTTCCAGTGCACCTCCTGCGCGGGGTACCTCCAAGGGTCAGACTAGTGCGGGTGAGGCCGGGCAGTCACAGTCACCGTGTCCTCCCAGAGCTTGCTTCGGGTGCGGGGATACTCGCCATCTGGTTAGGGAGTGCCCCAGGCGTAGGAGGGGAGCACCTCCTCAGTCTTCGTAGTATCAGCGTGGTTCTCAGGGCCAGCAGGCCATCATTCCAGCTCCAGCCGCCACTCCACCTGCCCAGCCAGCCAGGGGCGGGGGTCAGGGTTCCAGAGGCCACCCTCGAGAGTGGGGACAGGCTAGATTCTATGCTATTCCTGATCGCGCTGCGGCTGTTGCATCTGACTCTGTTATCACAGGTATTATCCTGGTTAGTCACAGGGAGGCATCGGTTCTATTCGACCCCGGTTCCACTTTTTCATATGTGTCTTCTTACTTTGCTTCTCATCTGGGTGTGCCTCGGGATTCTTTGAGTGCCCCCATTTATGTTTCCACTCCGGTGGGTGATTCTTTGGTCGTGGACCGTGTATATCGGTCGTGTTTGGTTACCATTTGTGATTTTGAGACCAGAGCGGATCTATTGTTGCTCGGGATGGTCGATTTTGATATTATTCTGGGCATGGACTGGTTGTCGCCCCATTATGCTATTCTTGATTGTCACGCCAAGACCGTGACGCTGGCTATGCTAGGCATTCCACGTATTGAGTGGAGTGGTACTCTAGATCACACCCCTAACCGTGTTATTTCTTTTCTCAGAGCTCAGTGTATGGTTGAGAAGGGGTGTGCTGCTTATCTAGACTATGTGCGGGACGTCAGTATTGACACTCCCTCTATTGATTCCGTTCATGTGGTACGTGACTTTGCTGATGTATTTCCAGCTGATCTTCCGGGCATGCCGCCCGACAGAGATATTAACTTTGCTATTGACTTGTTGCCGGGCACTCAGCCCATTTCTATTCCACCATACCGTATGGCTCCTCCCGAGTTGAAGGAGTTGAAGGATCAATTACAGGAGTTATTGGGCAAGGGTTTTATTCGACCCAGTGTTTCGCCTTGGGGTGCTCCTGTATTATTTGTGAAGAAAAAGGACGGTTCTATGCGTATGTGTATTGACTATCGTCAGCTGAACAAGGTTACAGTAAAGAACCGGTATCCTTTGCCTCGCATTGATGATTTATTTGACCAGCTACAGGGCACACAGGTGTTTTCTAAGATTGATTTGCACTCTGGGTATCATCAGCTGAAGATTCGGGAGCCAGATATCCCGAAGACTGCCTTCGGGACTCGGTATGGCCACTATGAGTTCCTCATAACGTCTTTTGGGCTGACTAATGCCCCAGTAGCCTTTATGCATTTGATGCACAGTGTGTTCAGGCAATATCTGGACTCGTTCATGATTATTTTCATTGATGATATTCTAGTATATTCCCGGAGTCGGGAAGAGCACGAGCAGCATTTGAGGATAGTGCTTCAGATTCTGAGGGAGAAACAGCTATATGCCAAGTTCTCTAAATGTGAATTCTAGTTGAGTTCAGTGGCATTTTTGGGCCACGTGGTGTCGAGCGATGGTATTCGAGTAGATCCGAGGAAGGTGGAGGCCGTGCAGAGTTGGCCCAGACCCTCCTCCGCTACTGAGATTCGCAGTTTCCTTGGTTTGGCGGGCTATTACCGTCGTTTCGTAGAATGGGTTCTCTTCGATTGCAGCACCTATGACCAGGTTGACCCAAAAGGGTGCCCCTTTTCAGTGGACAGATGAGTGTGAGTCGAGCTTTCAGAAGCTCAAGACAGCTTTGACTTCGGCCCCTATATTGATGTTGCCTACAGGCTCGGGGTCCTATACTGTATATTGTGATGCCTCACGAGTTGGACTCGGTGCAGTATTGATGCAGGATGGTTGGGTGATTGCCTACGCATCTAGACAGCTGAAGGTGCATGAGAGAACTATCATGTTCATGATTTGGAGCTAGCTGCCATTCTTCACGCCTTGAAGATTTGGCGTCATTACTTGTATGGGGTTCCTTGTGAGATCTACACTGATCACCGGAGTTTGCAGCACTTGCTTAAGCAAAAGGACCTGAATATGCATCAGAGGAGATGGTTGGTGCTATTGAAGGACTATAATATCACTATTCTCTATCATCCGGGCAAGGCTAATGTGGTTGCCGATGCCTTGAGTCATCGGGCAGAGAGTTTGGGGAGTTTGGCATATCTACCAGCTTCGGAGAGGCCTATGGCGATGGACGTTCAGGCTTTAGCCAGGCAGTTTGTTAGACTGGATCTTTCGGAGCCCAGCCGGGTTATGGCTTGTGTGGTTTCTCGGTCTTCCCTATTTGACCGTATCAGGGAGCGTCAGTTCGACGACCCTCATTTGCTTGTCCTTCAGGATAGAGTTCGGCGAGGTGATGCTAGCGATGTTACCATCGGGGATGATGGAGTTATGAGGATGCAGAGGCTTATCTGTGTGCCCAATGTAGATGATCTTCGAGAGCTGATTCTAGCAGAGGCCCATAGCTCGCGGTATTCTATCCATCCAGGAGCCGCGAAGATGTATCAGGACTTGAGACAGCATTACTGGTGGAGGCGGATGAATAGGGATATAGTTGATTATGTTTCCAGATGCCTCAACTGCCAGCAGGTGAAGTATGAGCATCATTGTCCGGGTGGATTGAGATTCCAGAGTGGAAATGGGAGCTCATCACCATGGACTTTATATCTGGGCTTCCACGGACTGTTAGGAAGTTTGATTCCATTTGGGTTATTGTGGATCGGCTCACCAAGTCCGCCCATTTCATACCGGTGAGCACTACTTATTCATCGAAGCGACTGGCGGAGATCTATATCAGGGATAGTTCGGCTGCATGGTATTCCGGTTTCCATCATATCAGATAGAGGCACTCAGTTCACTTCACGATTCTGGAGAGCCGTACCGCAGGAGTTAGGTACTTGGGTGGAGCTGAGCACATCGTTTCATCCTCAGACTGATGGTCAGTCCAAGCGCACTATTCAGATTTTGGAGGATATGCTCCGTGCGTGCGTGATTGAGTTTGGAGGTTCATGGGATCACTTCTTGCCACTCGCGGAGTTTGCTTATAACAACAGCTACCAGTCCAGTATTCAAATGGCACCGTATGAGGCCCTATATGGTAGGAGGTGCAGGTCTCCCGTGGGTTGGTTCGATCCGGGCGAGGCCAGGCTGCTAGGTACTGATATGGTTCAGGATGCAATGGACAAGGTCAAGGTGATTCAGGACAGACTTCGTGCGGCCCAGCCTAGACAGAAGAGTTATGCGGACAAGAAGGTTCGCGATGTGGCTTTTATGGTGGGTGAGCGGGTTCTGCTTCGAGTCTCGCCCATGAAGGGCGTTATGAGGTTTGGGAAGAAAGGAAAGCCGAGTCCTAGGTTTATTGGCCCTTTTGAGATTTTGAGGCATGTTGGGGAGGTTGCTTATGAGTTGGCCTTGCCTCCCAGTCTAGCCGGAGTTCACCCCGTATTTCATGTCTCCAAGCTCCGGAGATACCATGGTGACCCGACGCATGTGTTGGATTTCACTTCTGTTCAGCTAGACAAGGATCTGTCTTATGTTGAGGAGCCAGTAGCCATTCTAGACAGGCAAGTCAGAAAGCTAAGGTCAAAGAACATCGCTTCGGTAAAGGTTCGGTGGCGGGGCCAGCCGGTCGAGGAGGCGACTTGGGAGACCGAGCAGGATATGCGCAGCCAGTACCCTCATCTTTTCACTACTCCAGGTATGTTTTCTATGCTCGTTCGAGAATGAACGAATCTTTTAAGTGTGGGAAGATGTAACGACCCGGCCGGTCGTTTTAGAAAATTACGCCCCAATCCCCAATTTAACTATTTCTCTAAGTTCATTTCTGCTATTGTGGTGTGCCGGGAGAGTCGGTTCTGAAATTTGGAGCATTTTGGGACACTTAGTCCCTAAATGAGAGCTTTAAAGTTAGAAAATGGTCCGTACTCGGAACAGTGTTAAGACGACCTCGGAATGGAAATTCGATGGTTCAATTAGCTCCGTTAGGTGATTTCGGGATTGGGAGCGCGTTCGGAAAGTATTTTGGAGGTCCGTAGCTCAATTAGGCTTGAAATGCCAAAGTTTAAAATTTTTGTGAATCCGAACGATAGGTGATATTTTGATCCGGGGGTCAGAATGGAATTCCGACAATTTCTGTAGCTTCGTCATGTGATTTTGGATATGTTCGCAAATGTTCAGGTCATTCGGACGTTGTTTGGTCGGGTTTTAGATCGAATGTGTAATTCGGAAAGTTTTAAGAAACTTAGGCTTGAATCCGTGTGTAAATGGTGATTTTTATGTTTAGGATGGTGTTTTTATGATTGGAACAAGTCCGTAACATGTTGTGGGGTATGTTAGTGGTTTTCGTTGGGGTCCCGGGGGCCTCGGGATGAATTCAGACCATTAACCGGACATTTGAACTTGGCAAGAATCCGCAGAAAATTGCAGATCACTAGCAGGCATTTAAGCCTTCGCGTTCGCGTGGCATGGGCCGCATTCGCGAAGGCCAGGCGGATAAAAGCATCGCGATCGCATGACTGGGCATCGCGTTCGCGGAGGCCAGGAGTCTTGAGCTTCGCGATCGCGTTCCAGGGGTCGCGTTCGCGTAGGTGTGTGAGGGTGAGCATCGCGTTCGCGTGATGGGTATCGCGAACGCGTAGAAGGAAACATCAGGCACTGGGAATTTGTTCATCGCGAACGCGTTGGAGCGTTCGCGTTCGCGAAGGGTAAGCCAGAGTGAGCATCGCGAACGCATGGGAGCTCACGCGAACGCGTAGAGCAATGGGGTCTGGCAGTGAAATTAAATTGCAGAACAGAGGGCTCACGGGTTCATTCACCCAAAACATAGTTTTGAGCCCTAGAGAGAAGAAAACACGAGGAAACACTGAGAAACCATCGGGGATTCGTTGGAGGTAATTTTTGAGGCTTAATTACATCATTTTATCGTGAAATTCTTGATTATTTCACTGAAAATGGGGGATTAAAGGTGGGTTTGAGCCCTAGGCCTAAATTTTAGAAAACCTTTGATTTGAATGGGCAAACGAAGTCCGATTTCGATAAATTTTATATGCACGGACTCGTATTGAGATAAGGAACCCGAATATATAACTTTCGCGATTTTTCGATAAGCATAAAAGTCGGGTTTTGGCAACTTGGGGGTTTTGGTGTATTTTGAGTTGTTTTGATTGGGTAATGCCCAGTTGGCCTATTTTGATGTGACTCTATTGATTTTTATCAGATATTACACCTGTGGAGGCCGACGTTCACGGCAAGAGAGTTGTTTCTTAGCGGTTTTGTACCAAAGTCGAGGTAAGTGGCTTGTCTAACCTCGTGTGGGGGAACTTTCACCCCTAGGATATTATGTGATAGTTTAAATGCCTTGTACGCGAGGTGACGGGCATGTACATGTGATGATTGTTGTAACGCACACTTTACTTGAATTGTCCGATTTGTGATATTCCTGCTCTTAGTTGATAAAAGCGTTATTTTTACCCGGTATTAGTTAGAAAAGCATGATTGACTAGGATTCAACATGTTTAATTGTCTAGTTGACTTACTTAAACTTCTTGATAAATTGTCGGCACTAGTTTCGGTGAAGTTGTAATTAAACATATTATACTCTCCCTGTGTGTTTTCTTTAATTGATGTGTTGGTAGGGAATACGGGATCGATTCCCGAGATCCGGAGTTATTGGTAGGGACTGCGGGTTCGATTCCCGGAGATCCTGAGTTATTTGTAGGGATTGCGGGTTCGATTCCCAGAGATCCTGAGTTATTGGTAAGGACTGCGGGTTCGATTCCCGGAGATCCTGAGTTATTGGTAGGGACTGCAGGTTAAATTCTCGGAGATCCTGAGTTATTGGTAGGGACTGCGGGTTCGATTCCCGGAGATCCTGAGTTATTGATTGAGTTTGTTACTTGTTGTTATTTAATTGTAGACGGTTGCAGTAATCACTTTATTGTTGTTATTTCGAAATTATTATCATTTAAACTGCTTAATATTGTTAATATCATTATGTTATTATTTCTCTCAGTAGGACCCTGACCTTCCTCCTCACTACTCCATCGAGGTTAGGCTTGGTACTTACTGAGTACCGCCGTGGTGTACTCATGCTACTCTTCTGCACACTTTTGTTGTGCAGATCCAGGTACATCAGGACAAGCTCATACCAGGTGATTCAGCAGCGCTTTGGGAGACCTCGAGGTATGATCTGCTATGTCCGCGGATCCGGAGGCCTTCCTTCTATTCAGATAGTGCTAGTAGATGTTTTTCCTTCATTCCGTTGTTAGTTACTCTTTACACATAGAGCTACAGTTGTATGTTCTCTTTTAGTCTGTGTTACCCGTGGGATTCCGGGTCTTGGTAGTGTTTTATACAGTGTATTTGACGTGTGTATGTGCCAAGCGGAACAGATTACATTCCTTTTGTCTTATTTTCCGCTAATTCTTATTAAATGTTCATAAACTTGTATATTCCGCAACGTGTTAGGCTTACCTAGTCATGTGGACTGGGTGTCATCACGACATGTTCACGATTGGTGAACTAGGGTCGTGGCACTAATTAGACACAACCCATTCGAAATAACTCAATTTGCACCAAAACCCACAAAGTTGTCAAAACCCGACTTTTGGTACGCTTCTCAAAAAATTACGAAAGTTATATTTTTGGAACCCTTATCTCAACACGAGTCCATACATATAAAGTTTTCCAAAATTGGACTATGTTTGCCCATTCAAATCAACATTTTATCATAACCCTGCTTAGGGTTAAATTCCCCCATTAATTCATCCAATTTCAGTGAAAATAGAGGAGGATTCTAAGATAAAAACACATAATTGAACCATAAAACTTACCTCCGATGATAATCCGTTGAAATCCCAGCAATTTCCCGTCAATTTCTCTCTCTAAGACACAACAATAGTGTTTCATGAATGAATGGCCGCGACTGAAATGTTCTGGACTTAAATTCACTAATAGGTATTTTAACCCTACACGATCGCAGCCCCTGGCTCGCGATCGTGATGCACAGCTTCTGGGCGATCAACTCTTTCCTCTACGCGATCGCGTGGACCTGAACGCGATCGCATTGCTCAACCTAGCGACCCCACGCGATCGCAATGAGACGATCGCGATCGCACTGCACACGATCAAGAACTTACGCGATCACATCAGTACCCTCGCGATCGCGATGCACAATCCCTCGACCTTACGTGATCGCATCACTCTTACTGCGATCGCGATGAACCAATCTCCAGCCTCACTCCGATACACTATGCGATCGTATGGCCAGGCTTGCGATCGCGATGAACAAAATTCTGCTGCAATTTAGTGCAGTAATCAGCTGCTCACTTTGGCTCAAAATGGTTCATTTAGACCCCTGAATTCATCCTGGGCCCTTGGGTCCCCAACGAAAACCACCAACATACTCCAAAACACGATACAAACTTGTTCCAATCCTAAAAACACGCCCTTAAACATGGAAAACATCGAATCAAAGCGAATTCAAGCCTAAGTTTTCATCTAAACTTTTGCAACCAACATTCGATCAAAAACCCGACCAAACGACCTCCGAATGACCTGAACTTTTGGAGGCATATCCAAAATCACCTAACGGAGCTACTGCAACTATTTGAATTCCATTCTGACTCCTGGATCAAAATCTCACCTACCGTTCGGATTTTGCCAAAATTCAACCTTAGCCAATTCAAGCCTAAAACTACACCGGGCCTCCAAATTCACTTCCGATCGCTCTCCTAGCTCACAAATGACCTCCCGGTGCTGACCAAATCATCAGAATTCGATTCCGAGCTCTCTAAATCACAAGTCAACATCCAATTGACTTTTCTCAACTATTCCTTGTTCCAAGAGACTATTTGTCTCATTTCCAACCAAACTCGATCCGAATTGAGTCAAACTCACCAAACATGCAGATTGTTAACATTAACAAGCATATAATGAGGATAACGGGGTGATAATTCACATGATGACGGGTCGGGTCATCATAATTTAGAGGCAATTAGGTAATTGCCACTAATGAATTATTTAAGCTAAAATATCAGTGGCTAATGACCATTAGCCAGTAAAAGATATATTTTTAGCGACAATAAAAACAATTGCCACTAAAAATCCCTAATTGAAATAGATGTTTCTATTATTTTAACTTTCCCTCCGTATAATATTTCCCTCCAATTTTTTCGGATAATAAATTACATTCCCTCCTATTAGAAAACCTACAAAAATACACATATCACCTGTAATTAGAACGACACAAAACGACGCGCGTTAACAGCATCACTGCAAAAGCCTCCATCCTACCATGGTCTCTGGCTAACCCAGGCCGTTCTCGATCGAGTTGTATATAATTTTGGGTTTATGGTGCTCGATTATTATCAGTCTTCTCTATCAATATTCTCCCTCTCATTCGTGTTCAACTTCTGTTTCATGTAGGTTTCAAGAATTATTGCAAAAAGCCTTCGTCTCCTTCAATTTCTACTCTTAAGCGGCAAAAGTTTTGCTTACTAGGTTCTAATTTGGATTTTTGATTTTTGATTTTTGATATCCAACTACGGCCTTTTGGGATTTGTGAAAGTATAGCTTTTTCTGTGTTTATTAAGTCGTTTGTGGTACCTGGTTGTTGTTAGATTGATAGTGGATTGATTGAATTGATTCCTTCTTTTTTACTCTCTTGTTTTTTAATTGGTTCCTATGTTTTCAAGGCATTGTTACATTTGTGATTTTTCATAAATTTTCTAAGTGTCAGTTGATGCATATTGATGTTTTAGTTGAATGCCGGTAGTCGAGATATGAATTCAACTATGTTCAAACTTTTTGCCTTTTTTCCTCTGTTTTCTATTGTTAGTTGGTGATTTAGTGCATTATTAGGCTTATTACTGATATTTACCTCATTACAAAGAATAGTTTTAGCGGCTAAAAGGTTCGCAAAATATTTTACAACTTGTTAGTTTGTCCGCATGAAGGTCTGAAAGGATCAGAATAATCTTTTACTTATATTTGAACACTAAAAGTATCTATTCGAAGTGAAATCTGAAGGAAAAAATAGTAGTATTTAATAACTTGGAGTTGTTGAAGTTTGATAAATAATTTTGTCAATAGTAGTCCCACATCGGTGGGAAGAAGATTTGGGGGGGATTTTCCCCTATAAAAGAAGGCCTAATGTTTAGGATTTAAACACACCTCTCATTTGCCTTCTTATCTTCTTAAGGAATTTGTATCTTTTCTCTTTAATATTATTTCGCTTGTATTTGGAGTGGAATAAAATATTGGTTGTGTCCGAGGAGTAGGCAAAATTAGCCGAACCTCGTAAATTCTGGTGTTCTTTATATTGTTGCTTTATTGTCTTATTTATTATTTGGTGGCTGCCATAATTTTTGGTATAGTAGTTGTGACTCATTCACACTATATACATTTGGCTTCCGCAACAATTGGTATTAGAGCCAAGGTATTATCTCGTATGCTCTGTGGTTGCAGCGTAGTCTGATCTTCCACATCAGAAAAGATTTATCTTGGTAACTGAGTCAAGGTTCTGTCTCGGTATGCTCTGTGGTTGCAGCTTAGTCTGATCTTCCACATCAGAAAGGAAATAATCTTGATTTGTGTCGTCAGCTATTAAATAATATTTGTGTCAAAGATGGGAGACAATAAACAAGAAGAATCTACATCATGTGTCAGCAATACGTCATCATTGGCATCTTCGCTTATGACAAGAATTGTGTCAAATGCGAAATTTGCGGTAGAAATTTTTGACGGGTCCGGACATTTTGGGATGTAGCAAGGCGAGGTTCTAGATGTCCTTTGTCAACAAGGGCTAGATCTTGCTATTGAAGAAAAGAGACCAGATGGTATTGGAGAAGAAGATTGGAGAATTATCAACCGTGTTGCTTGCGGTACCATTCGATCCTACCTTGCTAGAGAGCAGAAATATCCATACACAAAGGAAACTTCTGCTAGTAAATTATGGAAAGCACTGGAGGATAAATTTTTGAAGAAAAACAGTCAAAATAAATTGTACATGAAGAAGAGACTATTTCACTTCACCTATGTTCCTGGTACCACGATGAATGAACATATCACCAGTTTCAATAAGTTGGTCACGGATTTGCAAAATATGGATACAACTTATGATGATGGTGACTTGGCCTTGATGTTGTTGGCGTCACTTCCTGACAAATACGAGCACCTTGAAACTACTCTACTCCATGGAAATGACGAAGTTTCTCTCAAAGAAGTTTGTTCGGCTTTGTACATCTATGAACAAAGAAAGCGAGAAAAATAGAAGAGCTGAGAAGGAGAAACACTGTTCGTGAGGGGTCGTCCTCAAAATCAAACGAGGACAAGGAAAGGAAGATCTAAGTCAAGATCTAAACCCAGCAAAGATGAATGTGCCTTTTGTCGAGAAAAGGGGCACTGGAAGACAGACTGTCCGAAGTTGAATAATAAGGCCAAACATAACAATGGAAAGGCCATTATGGATTTAAATGTAGCTGATTGTGATGATTCGGATTTCTCATTAGTTACAACTGAGCCGTCAACGTCATCAGACATATGGTTGATGGACTCGGCTTGTAGTTATCATATGTGTCCCAACAGAGATTGGTTTGTGGACTTTCAAGAAGGAGAATATGGAGTCGTCCAAACAGCGGATAACAACCCTCTTACCTCATATGGAATTGGTTCAATACGATTGAGGAACCATGATGGAATGATCAGAACATTAATAGATGTTCGATATGTACCGGGTTTGAAGAAAACTCTCATCTCTGTGGGAGCCCTGGAATCAAAAGGGTTCAAAATTATTGCAGAAAATGGAGTGATGAGAGTATGCTCCGGTGCACTAGTGGTAATGAAGGCCAATCGGAAGAACAATAACATGTACCGTTATCTCGGTAGTACGGTTATTGGGACAGCGATAGTGACGTCCAGTGACAACAAAGAGGCAGAAGCAACCAGGTTGTGGCACATGCGCTTGGGACATGCTGGAAGAAAATCCTTGAAAACTCTATCAAATCAAGGATTGTTGAAAGGGATAAAGGCTTGCAATTTGGAGTTTTGCGAGCATTGTGTCAAAGGGAAACATACAAGGGTTAAATTTGGTACATCAATCCATAATACTAAATGCATTTTGGATTATGTACACTCTGACGTTTGGGGTCCTTCCAAAACACCTTCATTGGGTGGGAAGCACTATTTTGTGACCTTTGTTGATGATTTTTCCCGAAAAGTATGGGTGTATGCAATGAAGAGCAAAGATGAAGTGCTGGGAATTTTTCTCAAATGGAAGACGATGGTGGAGAATCAAACGGGTAGGAGGATCAAGTGTATTCGCACAGACAATGGAGATGAATACAAAAATGATCATTTCAATAAGGTCCGTGAAAATGATGGCATCGTCCGACACTTCACTGTCAGACATACACCACAACAGAATGGAGTGGCAGAACGCATGAACCGGACCTTGCTGGAGAAGGTACGATGTATGTTGTCCAATGCTGCATTGGGCAAAAAATTTTGGGATGAGGCAATTACATATGCATGCCACCTCATTAATCGCTTACCATCTGCTGCTATTGATGGCAAGACACCATTTGAAAAATGGTATGGAAAGCCTGCTGTAGATTATGACTCTTTGCACGTATTTGGCTCAACTGCATATTATCATGTGACGGAGTCAAAATTGGATCCAAGGGCAAAGAAGGTTATTTTTTTGGGGATTACTTCTGGAGTCAAAGGACATCGCTTATGGTGTCCTATGACAAAGAAAGTAATATTCAGCAAGGATGTTACCTTCGATGAATCTTCTATGGTAAACAAGGTAACAAATGAAGATACCAAACAAGATGATGGTGCTTCTAAGTAGGTGGAGTTTGAGGGAAAATTTATTTTTCCTACACAAGAAGCAGATGAGGAAACAAATGAAGATTATCCTCTAGGAGGAGAGCCAGTAGAGGAGATTCCAACTCATGAACCTCAACAACAACTTGAATCAATAGCAACCAGCAGGCCAAAAAGGAAAGTAACGAAACATGTTCGTCTCATAAAGACAGTTGCTTGTGCAATCGCAATTGCAGCTGATGATGTTCCCACCACTTAAAAAGACGCAGTCCAAAGTTCAGAAGAAGATAAGTGGAGGATTTCCATGAATGATGAATTACAGTCCCTTCATCGGAATCATACATGGAGATTGACCAATCTCCCGAAGGGAAAGAAAGCAATTGGGTGCAAATGGGTATTTGCAAAGAAGGAAGGGTTTCCTAACCAAGTAGATGTTCGCTACAAAGCAAGATTGGTGGCCAAAGGAAATTCTCAAAAGGAGGGAATTGATTACAATGAAGTATTTTCTCCAGTTGTAAAACATTCCTCCATTCGAATTATGTTGGCTTTGGTAGCACAATTGGATTTGGAACTAGTTCAGATGGATGTAAAACTGCGTTTTTACATGGAAACTTGGAGGAGGAAATCTACATGACTCGGCCAGAAGGATTCAAAGTTGCTGGAAAGGAAAATATGGTTTGCAAACTTGAAAAATCGTTATACGGGTTGAAGCAATCTTCTAGACAATGGTACAAACGATTTGACAAGTTTATGTTGCAGCAAGGGTACAAGAGAAGCAAATACGATCATTGTGTGTATTTGCAAATGAAGATACCAAACTAGATGATGGTGCTTCTAAGTAGGTGGAGTGTGAGGGAAAATTTATTTTTCTTACACAAGAAGCAGAGGAGGAAATAAATGAAGATTATCCTCTGGGAGGAGAGCCAGTAGAGGAGATTCCAACTCAGGAACCTCAACAACAACTTGAATCAATAGCAACCACCAGGCCAAAAAGGAAAGTTACGAAACCTGTTCGTCTCATAGAGACAGTTGCTTGTGCAACCGCAATTGCAGCTGATGATGTTCCCACCACTTATAAAGACGCAGTCCAAAGTTCAGAAGAAGATAAGTGGAGGATTGCCATGAATGATGAATTACAGTCCCTTCATCGGAATCATACATGGAGATTGACCAATCTCCCGGAGGGAAAGAAAGCAATTGGGTGCAAATGGGTATTTGCAAAGAAGGAAGGGTTTCCTAACCAAGTAGATGTTTGCTACAAAGCAAGATTGGTGGCCAAAGGATATGCTCAAAAGGAGGGAATTGATTACAATGAAGTATTTTCTCCAGTTATAAAACATTCCTCCATTCGAATTATGTTGGCTTTGGTAGCACAATTGGATTTGGAACTAGTTTAGATGGATGTAAAAACTGCGTTTTTACATGGAAACTTGGAGGAGGAAATCTACATGACTCAGCTAGAAGGATTCAAAGTTGCTGGAAAGGAAAATATGGTTTGCAAACTTGAAAAATCGTTATGCGGGTTGAAACAATCTTCTAGACAATGGTACAAACGATTTGACAAGTTTATGTTGCAGCAAGGGTACAAGAGAAGCAAATACGATCATTGTGTGTATCTGCGCAAGCTTAAAAATGGTTCCTTTATATATCTTCTCCTATATGTTGATGATATATTGATAGCTTCCAAGAATTCGAAAGAAATTGATAAGTTGAAGATTCAACTGAAGAAGGAGTTCGAGATGAAGGATCTAGGTGAGGCAAAAAAAATTCGTGGCATGGAGATAATAAGAGATAGACGTTCAAAGAAACTCTGTTTATCTCAGAAAGAATATTTGAAGAGAGTACTACAACGTTTTGGCATAGATGACAAGACTAAGCCGGTTAGTACTCCACTTGCTCCCCATTTTAAGCTAAGTACTACTATGTCGCCATTGGATGAAGCTGAACAAGAGTATATGTCAAAGGTACCATACGCAAATGCTTGTTGGTAGCTTGATGTATGCAATGGTCTGGAGGAGACCTAACATTTCACAAGCTGTTGGAGTTATTAGCAGATATATGCATAATTCGGGAAAGGAGCATTGGCAAGCTGTGAAGTGGTTCTACGGTATATTCATAATATCGTAGATGTCGGGTTAGTTTTTTAGCAGGAAGGCAATCAGGCTGTAGTTGGATATTGTGACTCAGATTTTGCGGGTGATCCGGACAAACGAAGATCAACTACTGGTTATGTGTTTACTTTTGCAAAGGCACCAGTTAGTTGGAAGTCTACTTTGCAGTCAACAGTTGCTTTGTCTACAACAGAGGCAGAGTACATGGCTATTACAGAGGCCGTGAAGGAGGCAATTTGGCTTCAAGGATTGCTAAAGGAGCTTGGTGTTGAACAAAAAGGTATCACAATTTTTTGTGATAGTCAAAGTGCTATTCAATTAGCGAAGAACCAAGTTTATCATGCAAGGACGAAGCACATTGATGTTCGGTATCATTTTGTACGAGAAATCATAGAAGAAGGTGGAGTCACGGTGAAGAAAATTCATACTACGGAGAATCCTGCTGATATGCTAACAAAGGTGGTGATTGCGATCAAAGTTTCAACATTGTTTGGATTTGATCAACATTGTTGAACACTGAAGATTGAAGATGAAGACACAAGCAAAATTTGTTATAGAGAGAAAATTGAAGATGTGGAATTTTTGTCAAGGTGGAGATTTGTTGAAGTTTGACAAATAATTTTGTCAATAGTAGTCCCACATCGGTGGGAAGAAGATTTGGGGGGATTTTCCCCCTATAAAAGAAGGCCTAATGTTTAGGATTTAAACACACCTCTCATTTGCCTTCTTATCTTCTTAAGGCATTTGTATCTTCTCTCTTTAGTATTATTTCGCTTGTATTTGGAGTGGAATAAAATATTGGTTGTGTCCGAGGAGTAGGCAAAATTAGCCGAACCTCGTAAATTCTGGTGTTCTTTATATTGTTGCTTTATTGTCTTATTTGTTATTTGGTGGCTGCCATAATTTTTGGTATAGTAGTTGTGACTCATTCACACTATATACATTTGGCTTCCGCAACAGGAGTAGATAGAATAGAAGAATGAGATAAATGAGTATATACAGAACTAATGTGCCTAATAACTAATGGATCATATAGTTAAACTTGCAAGCGGTAATGCTCTACCTGTTCTGAGGTCCGACTCTTTAAAAATAGAAGAAGTTCTAGAATATGCTTAAAACAAAATTGAGTTGTGAAAAGTTCATTAAGCATGCAAGCAATTACTGGAATTTATGTTTTGAGGTGATGTGATTTATAAATATGTGTGTTTAAAGTCTTTCAGATGCTAAAGTAGAAGTTGATTTAATGAGTAACTTGAAACTTGATTTTGTGTAAATTTATTTGTAGGTGAATCGGGATGGAGACTGTATACCCTTAAATCGGATAACAATTAAATTTGTACGCGGTTTTAAGGATACGTGAATTGATTCAGCATAAACAATCAAAAATATTAGATAAACGAGTTAAAGACAAAATGAATGATCAAACCACTTGTAATGTTACGTCCTAGTCTGAGCCTTGGTTGAATAGTAGTTTACCCTCGATCGGACCCTTGGTTCAAAGCAAATCGTTATTAAATTTAATTGTTATTTGATTTAAGAGGTAAATAGAGACATTCTTAGTGTGCATTTTATCTTTTTTTTTAGAATGAATTTAGTGTGCATTTTATCTCTGTGTTTCACGATTGAAATTTCATCTCCCACTGTTTTAATTTATGTAACACTATTTCCTTAGAAGTCCATTAAAAAAAGAAAGACATATTTTTATATTTGAAAAAATGATTTAACTTTGAATTTCTCATTTTACCATTAATATGAGAAGCTTTTGTACACTGATATGCTAATGTTATAACAGGTTTGAAACCACAAGTTTCAGAAGGCTTATAGCCATAGAGATGACATGGCATGTTATGTTTAAGATCACAAGTTTTTAAAGTCTTTCTTTTTTCTTCTTCGTAAAACTATATGCGAGTCAAACTACGTCATATAATTAGAATGAAGGGAGTAAATGTTTGATTGAGGTTCCTAATATTGAGTTGCACTAATATTTATTTCCATCTTAGTATACAGACCTTCAATCTCGAATTTTTTTAGCCTTTATATTTTTTTTTCTTACAGTCCTAATTGTTCTTACTATCTGATTTTGGAATTGTGATAGATGCGAGCACTATAGGAGAAGATGTATAATTAGAGCCCCTTGTTGCAATGAGTTCTTTGACTGTCGCCATTGTCAAAATGAAGCCACGGTAACTTTGATTCACCAATATCTTGAACTCACCTGTTGGTGACTAATATATTCCCTGTCTACTGGAAGTTAATCATGTTTTCTATGTGTTTGTTTCAATAGATCATGTTGCGTATTATTTTTGATTGGCATGAACTAGTTCGACAGGATGTCACACAGGTTATATCTCTACAATTTTCATTACTAGTTATGAATTTGTTTCCCTTAATTGTTGAAGAATTGTTAAGATATGAGGTATGTTTCCTTTGGGTACTTCAGGTCATCTGCTCGGTTTGTGATACAGAACAGCCAGTACATATCTTTTTGACTTGAATTTGTGCTTCTTTCTCTGTTTGGAGTTGATGCTACAATGTCTTTTTCTATTCCAAATCCAGGTTTCTCGGGTTTGTACAAATTGTGGTGTCAATATGGGATAATATTTTTGTGAAGTGTGCAAATTCTATGATGATGATGTAATATACTGTCCCTTCTAATATGAGATTAACTCGTTTACCTTTAAACGAAGGCATTCCGATAATTATTTGATCTTTTGACCCTTTTAGCCGTTATATTTCAAAATACTTATTTTCGGACTCCCATGTTACATATAGACAAAGGGCAATTTCATTGTGATGATTGTGGAATCTGCAGGTTAGTATACAACATATCACAGTGCATTTGTCACTTTATGTGGCAGAAATATCTTCTTCTTTGGAAGGTCCCTGTCTTACATATATCCTTTGCACAGAGTTGGTGGTCGCGAGTACTTCTTTCATTGCAAGAAGTGTGGTACATACCATCACAAATTCCTATCATTATGATTCGAGGCTTTGTAGAAAATTCTGTTTTCTGTTTCTTATATGTTTCTTGATTTATCTTGGAAGTATACATGCTAAGATGTACCATGGTTAATGTTAAGATTTGAGTTACACCACTGTCACGACCCCAAATCCGGTCGTGATGGTGCCCAGCACACTGCTAGGCCAGCCCGACCAATCAGCAACAATCACGGAGCCACAAGCTCACTTTATCCAATTTAAGCGTAACAGTGATAGATATATTAAAAACAGGGAACCAAGTCCCAACACGTGCCAACTCCCATAGACCGAAGGGTCAAGAGTCATGAGCCTCTACAGAGTATACAAAGTGTAAATAGTGAATATAACCGTGCACAAGTGTGGGATGATCAGAACAAAAATACAGACAAACTGGAGAATCAGGTCCTGCGAACGCTGGCAGCTACCTCGACTGTCCAAAAGCACTCCCGAGCCGCAATAGAATCAGCTCCACTGTGATGTACCTGGATCTGCACACAAGGTGCAGGGAGTCGGGTGTGAGTACTTCCAACTCAGCAGTAATAAAAGTAAATAATGTTGAAGAGAAGAAAACCACGATAGGCACTATCTCATGCTACACAATACAGAACTATCTTTTTATTCCGTTCAAGCATATGTGAGTAGATTATTTAGAAATCTCAATTTTAGCTACTTTCTTTCATAATAATATACCAATACCTGGATACAATCTCAAGCGGTGCAAGTCCGCACTCAAATCAGCCCATCGGGCTCAGCACTCCTTATCAATTTACACCAGGAGATCTGGTCAATAAGGCAACTAATGCATGTGTGCCAGTAATGTATGAGTGTTGAATGTTATGCCACGTAGTACACGTAAACCAATGTATGTATGCCATGCAATGCATATGACCGCTACGGCGTGTAGCCCGATCCAATTTGGGTACCCGTGCTCACTGTGGGGGTTCAGACTCCGGAGGGGCTCCTACAGCCCAAGCACAATATTAATATCACACCTGCTGCGGCGCGCGGCCCGATCCGTATACCACTGCGGCGTGCAGTCCGATCCATGCATGTGTATGCATATGCTCACATAAATGGTCATGCCCTAACATATGGCCCTCGGCCCCAATCAGTCTAACAAATAATCAAGAAAGCCCTACGGGCAACAATATCATGTTAGCTCACAGCTAAAAATGTTATTAAGACCTTGTTCAAATTTTTCATAACTTCATAAAAATGCTGAATAGAAAAATACCGTTTTTAAAACCTTAAATTTAGAATAAAATATGCACAGTGTTATCAAGACAATGATACCAATCCTTGAAGGATTCAAATAATCGGCACGAAGCCCAAGCATGATAATTAGTCCAATTCATTTCAACAATTAGGTGTTATTATTAATTACGCGGGACGGACCAAGTCACAATCCCCAATGGTGCTCTACCCCACGCCCGTTATCCGGCGTGCAAGTCACCCCAACACATCACTAAGATGATCAAGTCCGGGGTTTACTAACCCTAAGGACATCATTTACAAGTATTACCCACCTCGAACCAACGAAAGCTCATGCCCGCGACGCCTTAGCTCCTCGAACCGGCATCTACGCACGTCAAAACTAGCACAAATCAGCATAAATATATCAAAATAGGCTAATGGAACATCACCCAATCGAAAGAACTCGAAAAATATCAGAAATCACGAAATTTGCAAAACTCGAGCCCCGGGCCCACATCTCGAAAAATTTTGAAACTCATATTTCCAGAATCCTCGTCTCGCCACGAGTCCATACATATAAAATTTACCAAAATCGGAGTTCGATTGGCCTTTCAAAACCCAAATTTTTATTTTCAATATCTGGGCCACAATCCTTCACAATTTCTACCCAAATTCATGAAGATTGATGTTAATTCTACCATAAAATGATGTTTTTGAGTCAAGAAACTTACCTCCGATGAATACCCGATGATTTCCCAGCGTTTTCCCGTGATTTCTTCTCTCTAGGGCTCAAAAATGGTGCTTTAGGTATATGAACCTGTAAGCCCTCCGTTTTGCAATTAAACTTACTGTCTGAACATTTAACTCTACGCGATCGCAGCACTGGGCGATCGCGATGCACAAATCCTAGGCTGCCAACCTTTCCTCTACGCGATCGCGTGAACCTGGATGCGATCGCAGTGACCCACTTAGCGACCCTATGCGATCGCACCAATACACCCGCGATCGCGATGCACAACCAGTCGACCTTACGCGATCGCATCACTCTTCCCGCGATCGCGAAGAACAAAATTTCTGGCCTCACTCCGATACACTACGCGATCGCAGACTCAACCTTGCGATCGCAGAGCTTCCCAGCTTTACCCTACGCGATCGCAGACTCACCCTCGCGATCGCAAAGCTCAACATCCTCCTCTTACGCGATCGCATACATAGCTTCGCGATCGCGAAGCACAAAAATTCTCTGCATTTATTGCAGCAGAAACAGCAGTGCCTTTTGGCACAAATTGGTCCGTTTGGACCCCCGAATTCATCCCGAGGCTCCCGGGACCCCAACGAAAACCACCAACATACTCCAAAACATGATACGAACTTGTTCCAATCATAAAAACACCATCCTAAACATCAAAATCACCAACTACACACGGATTCAAGACTAAGTTTCTCCAAAATTCCCGAATTGCTCTTTCAATCAAAAACCCGACCAACCGACGTCCGAATGACTTGAAAATTTGTAGGCATATCCAAAATCACCTAACGGAGCTACTGCAACTGTCGGAATTCCATTCCGACTCCCGGATCAAAATCTCACCTATCGATCGGATTTCGCCAAAATTCAACCTTAGCCAATTCAAGCCTATTTCTACACCGGATCTCCAAATTCAATTCTGATTGCTCTCCTAAGTCATAAATGATCCCTCGAAACTAGTCGAATCATCAGAATCAAATTCCGAGCACTCTAACTTGATAGTCAACTCTAGGTTGACTTTCCATATTCAAACTTCCTTCAAACATGCTATTTGCTTCATTTTTAATTCAATTCACTCCTAACTCACCCGATAGGTTCTAACACCGATATAGAAGCATAAGATATGTTAATGCAAGGTAACAGGTTGGAAATTCCCATAACGACGGGCCGAGTCGTTACATTCTCCCCAACCTAAACAAACGCTCGTCCTCGAGCAGACTCAGAGTTGTACTAGAAGCAACCCAATAGCTGAATGACCTTACCAAGCATATATTCGGGCGATCATACGTCACCCTATCTCACACAAGTCCGAAAACACCATATAGTCAAAATTTCACAGACCATCTGAACCATAAATCACATTGCACTTTCTGAAATCATATGCCAAATGCAAATCCCATGCCTATACTCAGGATACACTCGAATCCACTACAATAACCCATATTCACTACTCCGGGTGAGATCATATGATGTATCGACAACCCAATCACTCGAGACGATAGTCTCTAATCACAACAACTGGCCACAATAACCAAATACTAGCTGAAAACCTCTTTCATTAGATAGAGTCTTATTCCAACACCTCCATATCCCGCCCACGGCAGTTGAAGCACGCGATATACCGAACCCATCTCTCAGGTTAACCATTCGTGAATCTATTTCCCTTTTAAAACTGATACTACAATAGGTTTCGGAGCCAAACCTTGATTTTTACCTTTCTAACAAGCTAAGATCTAATATGCTCGTATTCATTAATGACTCCAACGGTCATTTCGATCATAACACACCGCACTGGTGATAAGACACCTCAACACCGGCCTAAGCCACGACGAGCACAACATAGGCTCCAATAGAAACGTATGCACACACTCGAATCATGACGGCTCAATTTATGACAACTATCTCCAGCAAATAAAGCTGCAATTCAATTCCTCTGTGCCATCATAACATAGAACTGAGATCGCGTCTCGCATTATAGAAATAGAGTACCTGAATCCTCCTCGAGAGGTCATAACATCACGTGGCCTTGCTACGATTCGTGATTCTATCCCAACGTTATTACTCATGAAGCACCTCAAGCCACTAAGCTCAAAACGGTTAGCCACGCACGGATCTAGGTCTTGAACCCACGCAATCAACCTCACCCACGGTGAAACAATTAACGTATGCTATCAAATCCTGAAAGGACACAACAGATGTGCCATTCGCCAAGCGATACTCAAAACGGTCTTTTCCTCAGAAGCGAGGAAGTATTGTATACCCGGTAGCATATAACTAACTATATTTTCACAATATTCTGTTGCGGCGTGCAACCCGCTCCAATGACATACCTGTGGCGGCGTGCCACCCGATCCAAATAACCCGTGGTGCCGTGCCACCCGATCCACACATAAATCTCGCAAAAAGGAAATGCATATCGAGTCGAATCTTCTCATTACAGCAAACATATATATATATAGCCTCAAACTCGGCCACATGAAACGCATCTGACAATGTTTCTCAATACTGGAACTGAATCAATGGTAGATACCTCTACACTGACATCCGCCGCTAAGGTCCAACTAACAAAGCAATGCCTACCAGCCGTCCGCTGGTCCTGGGTACAACTACTCTGTTGGAGCATACTCTGATGCTCTCTGCTACGCAATTTGTGCCATTTTCCGACATAGTCCATATCACATCAGTCTAGACAATCTGACCCATGACAACCAGTCAGCAATCAAGTATCATAATTCGAATTTGTCTTATCAAGTTAAGAGAGAGCCTCTAGGGCTTCCGATCTCCAATAATCACAAAACGGTGCCGTTACACATGATATACAACCACTGCATAGGCGGACTAACGAGAGCTTCAAGTCTCCAACACATATATAACACATGAATCACAATGCCCGATCCCGTACTCCACTGTACATATACATAACGCACATCAAGCGTCCATTCATACCATGACAGCCATTCAGAAATTTCACTATGCCATCAACGACTCGGTTATTATAGTCGATCCAACAAGAGAATACCACCATACCACTGGATATCATCAGTTTACATTACCTTGTCCTTTTGGATCATATTCCCTGCCAAGTTAATAGAATAGCAATACCATTTTCTTAAATCATCAGAAAGATCGATTCTTAATTCACCTGCAGCTGTCCGCGCTGCTCAATAATTTTATTGACTTCCCATATATTATGAACTGATCTCAAAACCTAGAATATTCCATTATCAACTTTCCATAACACATCGTGTATACCATATTACACTAAGACAACATGGAAATTCATATCCCTTTCCTCCGCCTCAACATCGGTGCACTCCACTAGTCAAGGACTTTCGTGATCCCATATAGAGAAAACTCATTACACATTCCAAGCCTTGCATACCAACAGGAAAAATACACTCATTTTTAAACCACGGTAAAACACATCATAAACTCTTTCTCCCAATTACCTTGCATAAGTTAAACTGCCAGGACTGAATCCTTATACCCATATCAAGTTACACAACTGCCAGCACTCAAGAGCTTTGCTGCAATGTCTGCAAGACTCATTACTTCAAACACATACCAGGAATTAATCGTATTCCTTATCATACCGCTTCGGTTTATTAACAAGTTGCTCCATTTACTCAATTTCTTTTCGGAACCATCTTTAACTTAGTATTAGCCTTTACTCTGTAGCACTACCATAACTCAACTCATGTTACCACACGAGACTCGTACATAAGACCACACGGTCTAAAACCCATAGGCCACTCTCAATGTTTCCCAGGAGTACCACATTCTACAATACTTGTTTTGAAGAACTTCATGCGATTTTTGAATTAGTATCATTACCTTCCAATACGGATACATAGAATCCCATCATTCACATAACATAGAATAAGTCTTGATCCCTTCTAACGAAAACACCGTCTTTAGCCACATACATAATCTTAAGACACCTTACCGTTACAAGCAAAATCTGGAACACCACAGGACTATTCTCGGGCGTCATTCACCCTTATTCAGCTGTAATTCAACTATCTTATTGAACAGAACCACTCGTGCCTTGCTAGAACTCTGACACCGCAGAATATGATCACATACAACTACAATTAGCTATCTTTCTTTTCTATACACTGAACATTCTTTACCAACACATGTTCACAACATCCTAGTATTTATTCAAGTCTACGAAGCACCATAAGCCTTTATCAAAATTTCCCAACATACCTAGAGACAGAGCCAACACAGCACACGACAGTGCAATCAGTTAATCAATAACAACCTCCCCAACTTAGCTCGGAGTCATACATCAAAGCACTTTTAGCCACTCATAGCCTTCTTACTCAAATGATGCAACAAAGTTCTAGTTAGATTAAACTCAAGTCATTTACAAGCTTTGGCGGAGGTTCGAATCATCAGAAATACTAATTCTTTTGCAATTCTTGCATTCAATCACACACAACAATTACGCCTACTCTTTAGGTGACAAAAAGCTTTTCTAAGTCCCAAATTTTCCAAAACTTTTGGCAGAGTTTCCTTTGTAAATTTGGCCTATCCACCTGCCAGAGAGTCACCAAACCATTCTAACAATACATCCACAATTCAACAAGATATCACAATGTATTTCGACATCATTAAATCTCAACACTATACGAGTCATATTATCACAATTTATACTTGAACCTGCGCTGTACCTGCTCGAATCATAACACATATCAAAATCACTTTAGTCTTCCCGAGTTTAAACTCGTTCTACTACACATAAGGTACTTTACCTTCCAATTACGAGATATGATAATTATTCACCACGCCCATAGCTCGGGGCTACACAACAGATTAGACAAGGGTCGAACAATTAATAGCTCATCCATTATCAAACTGCCATTTGCACAATAAAGATCAATACCGATCGTATGAACTTCATAATACCGGCTCGCTACATTAGTACCTTGGTGCTCAAGCCATAGACAAAGATCTGGCCTCAAGTCCTTCCGACTGGCCCAACATGAATTCATAGAGATTACATCTCGTCCCTCGACCAGGGAATCACAAGCCCTCAAGGCAATTATATTACTGAGCGCTCGAAGCGTATACAGACGTGTGGAAGGAATTTCAAAAATTATATCTCAAGCTGGATCAAGTGCGCACGATAAGAATTCCAAGAAATGTGAAGTGTTTCCTAAAGGTTCGCAACCTCCCGAGGATAAGTACAGGCGTCCCCGTACCGATCCACAAGACTCTACCAACCGGCTCAAGACTCATGAGGCCTAGTAACCAGCACACTGCTAGGCCAGCCCGACCAATCAGCAACAATCACAGAGCCACAAGCTCACTTTATCCAATTTAAGCGTAACAATGATAGATATATTAAAAACAGGGAACCAAGTCCCAACACGTGCCAACTCCCACAGACCGAAGGGTCAAGAGTCATGAGCCTCTACAGAGTATACAAAGTGTAAATAGTGAATATAACTGTGCACAAGTGTGGGATGATCGGAACAAAAATACAGACAAACTGGAGAATCAGGTCCTGCGAACACTGGCAGCTACCTCGACTGTCCAAAAGCACTCCCGAGCCGCAATAGAATCAGCTCCACTGTGATGTACCTGGATATGCACACAAGGTGCAGGGAGTCGGGTGTGAGTACTTCCAACTCAGCAGTAATAAAAGTAAATAATGCTAAAGAGAAGAAAACCACGATAGGCACTATCTCATGCTACACAATACAGAACTATCCTTTTATTCCGTTCAAGCATATGTGAGTAGATTATTTAGAAATCTCAATTTTAGCTACTTTCTTTCATAATAATATACCAATACCTGGATACAATCTCAAGCAGTGCAAGTCCGCACTCAAATCAGCCCCTCGGGCTCAGCACTCCTTATCAATTTACACCGGGAGATCTGGTCAATAAGGCAACTAATGCATGTGTGCCAGTAATGTATGAGTGCTGAATGTTATGCCACGTAGTACACATAAACCAATGTATGTATGCCATGCAATGCATATGACCGCTTCGGCGTGTAGCCCGATCCAATTTAGGTACCCGTGCTCACTGTGGGGGTTCAGACTCCGGAGGGGCTCCTACAGCCCAAACACAATATTAATATCACACCTGCTGCGGCGTGCAGCCCGATCCGTATACCACTACGGTGTGTAGTCCGATCCGTGCATGTGTATGCATATGCTCACATAAATGGTCATGCCCTAATATATGGCCCTCGGCCCCAATCAGTCTAACAAATAATCAAGAAAGCCCTACGGGCAACAATATCATGTTAGCTCACAGTTAAAAATGTTATTAAGACCTTGTTCAAATTTTTCATAACTTTATAAAAATGCTGAATAGAAAAATACCATTTTTAAAACCTTAAATTTAGAATAAAATATGCATAGTGTTAGCAAGACAATGATACCAATCCTTGAAGGATTCAAATAATCGGCACGAAGCCCAAGCATGATAATTAGTCCAATTCATTTCAACAATTAGGTGTTATTATTAATTACGCGGGACGGACCAAGTCACAATCCCCAATAGTGCTCTACCCCACGCCCGTTATCCGGCGTGCAAGTCACCTCGACACAGCACTAAGATGTGCAAGTCCGGGGTTTACTAACCCTAAGGACATCATTTACAAGTATTACCCACCTCGAACCAACGAAAGCTCATGCCCGCGACGCCTTAGCTCCTCGAACCGGCATCTACGCACGTCAAAACTAGCACAAATCAGCATAAATATATCAAAATAGGCTAATGGAACATCACCCAATCGAAAGAACTCGAAAAATATCAGAAATCACGAAATTTGCAAAACCCTAGCCCCGGGCCCACATCTCGAAAAATTTTGAAACTCATATTTCCAGAATCCTCGTCTCGCCACGAGTCCATACATATAAAATTTACCAAAATCGGAGTTCGATTGGCCTTTCAAAACCCAAATTTTCGTTTTCAATATCTAGGCCACAATCCTTCACAATTTCTACCCAAATTCATGAAGATTGATGTTAATTCTACCATAAAATGTTGTTTTTGAGTCAAGAAACTTACCTCCGATGATTTCCCAGCGTTTTCCCGTGATTTCTTCTCTCTAGGGCTCAAAAATGATGTTTTGGGTATATGAACCCGTAAGCCTCCGTTCTGCAATTTAATTTCACTGCCAGACAAAATCCTTCTATGCGATTGCAATGGCCCTAAGAGATCGCATAGAGTTAAATTTTTCCTGCCTACCTTTCCTCTACGCGATCGCGTGAACCTGGACGAGATCGCAGTGACCCACTTAGCGACCCTACGCGATCGCACCAATACACCCGCGATCGCGATGCACAACGAGTCGACCTTACGCGATCGCATCACTCTTCCCGCGATCGCGAAGAACAAAATTTCTGGCCTCACTCCGATACACTACGCGATCGCAGACTCAACCTTGCGATCGCAGAGCTTCCCAGCTTTACCCTACTGTGATCGCAAAGCTCAACATCCTCCTCTTACGCGATCACATACATAGCTTCGCGATCGTGAAGCACAAAAATTCTTTGCATTTATTGCAGCAGAAACAGCAGTGCCTTTGGCACAAATTGGTCCGTTTGGACCCCCGAATTCATCCCGAGGCTCCCGGAACCCCAACGAAAACCACCAACATACTCCAAAATACTATACGAACTTGTTCCAATCGTAAAAACACCATCTTAAACATCAAAATCACCAACTACACACGGATTCAAGCCTAAGTTTCTTCAAAATTCCCGAATTGCTCTTTCAATCAAAAACCCGACCAAACGACGTCCGAATGACTTGAAATTTTGCAGGCATATCCAACATCACCTAACGGAGCTACTGCAACTGTCGGAATTCCATTCCGACTCCCGTATCAAAATCTCACCTATCGATCGGATTTCGCCAAAATTCAACCTTAGCCAATTCAAGCCTATTTCTACACCGGATCTCCCAATTCAATTCTGATTGCTCTCCTAAGTCATAAATGATCCCTTGAAACTAGTCGGATCATCTAGAATCCGATTCCGAGCACTCTAACTCGATAGTCAACTCTAGGTTGACTTTCCATATTCAAACTTCCTTCAAACATGCTATTTGCTTCATTTTCCATTCAATTCACTCCTAACTCACCCGATAGGTTCTAACACTGATATAAAAGCATAAGATATGTTAATGCAAGGTAACGAGGTGGAAATTCCCGTAACGACGGGCCGGGTCGTTACAACCATGGGCATAAATATCATTTAGTAAGTGATTATACCTGCATATTACGTGTCATAAATTGCATTTACATATTTCTTCAATTTTACAGATCTCTCTGTTGTTTTTCTCCCTTCAAATAGTGGAATGTAGGAGAGTCCTCAATATTTCCAAAGTTCTGGTTTTGCAACTGTGTTTTGATGCTTTATATAGTTGCGCTTATTGGAAAAAAACCAGTTAAGACCAAGCTTTTGCTTTCTTATATCTACTAGATAATTAGTTAGATGGAGAATGCAAATAGAGAATGTACAGTAAGATAACTGATTAAAGCTTTTCAATTTCACTTATATTGCGCATTTAGGGAAGTTGTCAATTGTTTGGTGCATTGGCGGATTCAGAATTGAAACGTCGTGAGTTCTAAGTTGAACAGTCATTTCCTTCTTTTTTGTTTGCTGAATTAGTGGAAAGCTTTGAATTGAAATACCAGAGGTGAAGAGAATTTGTCCTAGAAGATGAAGTTTATGAAACTTGGTCGAAACCTGATCAGTTTTAGACTGAAGGAGATAATATCAGGTGAATAATGGACTTAATTTGGTGAATGTTGTTTAGTTCTTTCCCAACTACTAGTCTTTTTCGATTTGTTATTCTGCATATACGTCTTATTTCTACCTGAGTTTATGTTTGATGCGCTAAGAGAGTAGAAATCATTTACAGAATCAGGTTACTTAATAGGTAATTACGAGTAAATTTCTATGATAAGCATTGATAGATTACTTGGTAAAATAATAACCAACTATGAAAGGTTGAAAATCACTGATAATGTGAAATCATTTTCGGATGATGTACTTTTGTATTACTAAATTTCTATGGATGTTTGAATTTTTATTGTCTTCATTTAGGTCAGTTCTTATTGTAGAGGCTGGTACTATATCCCTTTCTTAATTTGTTTGAAAAGGTCAGCACTCTACGTTCTCTCTTCAGAGGCTCCCCATCGGTAACTTCACCCAGCAACCAGCCCCCCCAGCTCCCCAACCCTCCTCCCCCCTCCTCCGGCGACCCCCTCCTGCGACCCTTCACCGGCGACTAGTAAGTCTCTCTCTCCTCTCTCTCCTTTCTTCACTACCCCAGCCCTCACCTCCTACCCGCCCCCTACCACCCATAACCCCGGTGACCCCCCTCCGGCGACCCCCTTTCTCCGGCGACCCCCCCAGTAAGTTACCTATCTTCCTCTTCTCTCTTCCCTCTACATACTATCTCCTCCTTATTCCCCCTTTTCTCACACCCCCTACCCCACCCTTTTCTTTTTTGTGACTTTTAGGCAACCCCCCCCCCCCCCCCCCCCCCCCCCCCCCCCCCGGCTTTTTTGGAGTTTGTTGTGTGTGTGATTTTCAGGTACTAGCCATGGCGTACAAGACGAGCTTTCGGTAGTTGATATCGGGCGAATCAAAGCGTACTTCCAGGTTTTTCCATCGGGAGTTGGTACCTCCAGGCCTCGTATTCACTCTGTACACCTTTTTACGTTTCTAGCTAAATATCCTGTGTGTGGTTTACTTTGTCGATTCCTAACATGCATTATTTTGCGTATTCCGCTATAGTACGTGTGTGCAACTGTCCTCCGTAATCGGTTGGAGGGATAGTGCCCGCGACGGGGGATGGCAGTATAAGGTCATGTTCTCGGGGGGCGGGGGTGTTGGCAGGGGTGAGCAGGGGGGCTGGGAGTGGTTCTGCGGGTAGGGCGGGAGGCAAAGGTGGGAAGAGGGTAGCGGACACTCTTAGATTAAGGATCGGGTCATGGAACATAGGCACCCTGACGGGAAAGTCTATTGAGTTGGCGAAGGTTCTTCAGAAGAGGAGGGTCAACATAGCCTGTGCCAAGAGACTAGGTGGAAAGGGTCGAAGGCGAGGAATGCAGACGGGTTTAAGTTGTGGTATTCTAGGGCCGTGAGAGGTAAGAATGGTGTGGGCATCTTGGTGGATAGGGATCTAAGGGAGTCCGTGGTTGAGGTTAGGCGAGTGAATGATAGGTTAATGTCTATTAAGTTGGTTATTGGGGGTTGCATCCTCAACGTCATCAGCGCTTACGCGCCGCAAGCGGGCTTGGATGAGGAGGTTAAGAGGCGCTTTTGGGAGGGCTTGGATGATTTGGTGAGTAGTATTCCCCAATCTGAGAAGTTAGTTATTGGAGGGGACTTTAATGGTCACATTGGGGCTGATGTTGGTGGTTATGGTGAGGTTCACGGCGGCTTTGGCTTTGGGGTTAGGAACGGAGGAGGCACGTCATTGCTTGGCTTCGCTAGGGCTTCTGAGCTCCTAATTGCGAACTCGACATTTCAGAAGAGGGAAGAGCATTTGGTCACCTTCAAAAGTTCGGCGGCGAGGACCCGGATTGATTACCTCATTCTCAGAAGGAGCGATAGAGGCTTATGCAAGGACTGCAAGGTTATTCCGGGGGAGTCCCTTTCGACTCTTCATAGACTCCTAGTGATGGATTTCGGCCTCTGGGTGAAGAGGAAGAGGAGGAGTGCTCGGGGACGACCGCGAATTAGATAGGGTGCTCTGACTAAGGAGAAAGTCCAGGAGTTTGAGAGGAGGTTAGTTGATGGTGGAGCTTGGAGAAGTTCTGGGGAAGCGGAAGCAATGTGGTCGGAGACGGCGAACTTGGTTAGGGAGGTAGCACGGGAGGAAGGAAGCAAATCTGGCGGTTATGGAAGCTAAAAACGCGGCGTTTGGTCGCATGTACGAGGAATTAAGGGAGAGAGGCGGGGACAGGAAGTTATTCCAGTTAGCTAAAGTAAGGGAGAGGAAGGTGCGGGATGTAGACCAAGTCCGGTGCATCAAGGACGAGGATGGTAGAGTTTTGATGGGTGAGTCTCAGGTCAAGCAGAGGTGGCAGACATACTTTCAAGATCTACTTAATGAGGAGGGGGATCGAAACATAGAGCTTGGGGAGCTGGGGCATTCGGAGCACCATAAAGACCTTGGGCACTGCAGGCGCATTAGGGTGGAGGAGGTCATAGGGGCTTTGCGAAGGATGAGTAGGGGCCGAGCGACCGGGCCTGGCGAGATCCCGGTGGAGTTCTGGAAATGCATGGGTAGGTCAGGAGTGGAGTGACTCTCTAGGTTGTTCAATGCGATCTACGGGACTAAAAGGATGCCGGAGGAGTGGAGGTGGAGTACGGTGGTGCCCTTGTACAAAAACAAAGGGGATATCCAGTGTTGCAACAACTATAGGGGTATCAAATTAATAAGTCACACCATGAAGGTCTGGAAGCGGGTGATCGAGGCGGGGTGAAGGAGATGACATCTATATCGGTGAACCGGTTTGGTTTCATGCCGGGTCGCTCCACTACAGAAGCTATCCACCTTGTCAGGAGATTGGTGGAACAGTTCAGGGATAAGAAAAAGGACTTGCACATGATGTTTATCGACTTGGAGAAGGCGTATGACAAGGTCCCAAGGGAGGTGCTATGGAGGTGCCTGGAGGCGAAGAGCGTGCCGGAAGCCTACATCAGAGTAATCAAGGACATGTACGATGGAGCTAAGACTAGGGTTAGGACGGTGGGCGGTGACTCAGACCATTTCCCGGTGGTTATGGGGCTCCATCAAGGATCGACGCTTAGCCCTCTCTTGTTTTGCATTGGTGATGGATGCTATAACCCGACATATTCAGGGGGATGTGCCTTGGTGCATGCTATTTGCTGATGACATAGTATTGATAGACGAGACGAGGGTCGGTATGAATGAGAGGCTAGAAGTATGGAGACAGACTCTCGAGTCTAAGGGTTTCAAAATAAGCAGATCTAAGACTGAATACCCGGAATGCAAGTTTAGCGCCGAGCCGAGCGAAGTAGGCAGGGACGTAATGATTGGAGCTCAGGTCATCGCTAAGAGGGACAGTTTCAGATACATTGGGTCGGTGATTCAGGGGGACGGAGAGATTGACGGGGATGTCACTTATCGTATAGGAGCGGGATGGTCGAAGTGAAGGCTTGCATCAGGAGTCATGTGTGACAAGAAAGTGCCACTGAAACTCAAGTAAAATTTTATAGCGCTGTGGTTAGACCTGCCATGTTGTATGGGGCGGAGTGCTAGCCGGTGAAGAACTCTCATGTTTAGAGAATGAAGGTTGCGGAGATGAGGATGCTCAAGTGGATGTGTGGACTCACCAGGTTAGATAAAATTAAGAATGAAGTTATTCGAGAGAAGGTTGGGGTGTCCCCGGTGGATGAGAAGATGCGTGAAGCGAGGCTCGGGTGGTTCGAGCATGTGCGGAGGAGAAGTCCTGATGCGCCGGTGAGAAGTTGTGAGCGACTGGCGGTGGTCGGCGTGAGGAGAGGCAGAGGGAGGCCTAAGAGGTATTGGGGAGAGGTGATTAGGCATGACATGGCTAGGATGCATATTTCCGAGGACATGGCCCTTGATAGAAAAGTGTGGAGGTCTAGTATCAGGGTTGTAGGATAGGGGCTCCTAGAATTTTTTGTACTCCTTTCTCGGGGTTGGGTGAGGCTTGTCAGGGCGACTCATAGATGATTCGTGCATTGGATTGTGTCCCCTTATGGTAGTTATTTATGGTAGCTACTATTTGATATTATTGCATGTCATTTTATGTATAATTCTTATGTTTACATAACTATTTATGTGATTTCTGCCGGAATTACTAATGATCTTTTGTTTTTGTTTTTGTTGTTGCTTTCCCTTTCCTTCTCTAAGCCGAGGGTCGATTGGAAACAGCCTCTCTACCCTTTTGGGTAGGGGTAAGGCTTGTCTACATATTACCCTCCCCAGACCCCACCTTGTGGAACTATACTGGGTAGTAGTTATTGTTGTTGTTGTTGTTGTTGTTGTTTATTTAGGCCAGTTCTTCCTCTCACGTATTACAAACATCAAAAGCACTTCATACCATACAACATTGCTTCTTAGCATGAAAAATGCTTTTGCGGTTTCCATTGCTTAAATCAATCCTCAACTCTTTGGTTGAGTAAAAACTTGAAATTTTGTTAGTGTTTGGTTTGGCAGGTACGTATTGTTTAAAGATGATTATGAGTAGCGAAAATTAAAGTTATGGTTTGTATATCGTACATACTACTTTCCTCAAACCCTACTTTTTGGGATTACACATTGTTGTTGTACGAAGTGGCTATAGAGAAAGTTTCATAAAATGATGCACACACCTATCTCATATAATATTTTTCTTGAAAACATATGCTTTTAACAACGATTGTACAACATAATGATGGTGCATCTAGTGCAACTACTCAGTGACTGTATCGATGCATTTTTAGGCTGTGATTATGTAATTAGTAGATTGACACACTTAGGAATTTCTTCTGTAGTCATTTTCTCATGCTGGAAACAAAAGATTGTGTTTCAAGAAAGGAAATATTCAACGTTATTAAGGGAAAGCTTGCTTGAAGTAGTTAGATCATGTGGTGGTTACACTACTCTATGAAAACAGGACTTTCGAAATTCATATATTTTAGATGGCCCCTTTGTTAGTTATGTAAAAGTGTAAAACCTCCACTTTTAGTCAGCTAAAACGTGGCGTATCAATTATAGACACCAAAATAATAGTACTTAGCATTTGTTGTTTCGATTCACCTGTAGTTCTTCATTTGGTTTTCACATATGAAGAAGTAATATGGATAGTTTTACTTGAAGATCATTTGCTAAGTTTTCCACTAGCCATATGATGTATGAACTTTGTATACATTGAGGTATGTAGCAGCTGAATTGGCAACTGACATGGTTATCAATGTTGGAGATGTGAAGTTTTACCTCCACAAGGTATGTAGCCTTTCTCATTCCATATTTGTTGGTTGTTTTCTGCATGAGAAATAGCAAATGTACTATCTTCTCCAGCCAAAATATTTTCTGATAACACTGATTGATTGCAATACAACTTCCTCCACTTTCCCCTTCTGTCGAAGAGTTATCGCTTGCAGAAGCTGGTTGCCTGTACAAATGAGGAAAACAGTGATGAAATCAACATCCATGATATTCCTGGCAGACCTTCTACATTTGAAGTATGCGCAAAGTTCTGTTATGGTATCATAGTAACTTTAAATGTATATAATGTCGTTGCAGCTCGTTGTGCATCAGAATACTTAGAAATGTACGAAACAGTTGAGAAGGGAAATATTTTCTACAAGATTGAAGTTTTTCTTACATCTAGCATCTTCAGAAGCTGGAAAGACTCCATCATTGTTCTTCAGACCACAAAAGCTTTTCTTCCTTGGTGCGAGGAACTAAAGGTCGTTTGTCATTTCCTGGATTCCGTGGCATCTAAAGCTTCCATAGACACCTCAAAGGTGGACTGGTCTTATACTTATAATCATAAAAAGCTTCTTTCTGAAAATGAAATTGATCTACACTGCGACGTGATAAACAAGCAACACCTTGTTCTAGAAGACTGGTGAATTGAGGACCTTTGCGAGCTTCATATTGACTTGTATAAACGGGTCATAACAACCATAAAAACAAAAGGAAGGATGTCTCCACAAGCAATAGGTGAAGCATTGAAATCATATGCCAACCGCAGATTACCTAGATTCAATAATAATAAAATACAGGGAAGTGATCCTGAAAAGTATTCGTACCTAGTTGATGATAGAAATACTTTTGATATCTCACAAAGAAATATTTTAAAATTATACCTAGATTCCTTTTTCTTACTAGTATATTAATGAGTCATTATAGTAATTATTTTTAAAAATATTTGTAACAGAAAATTAGTTTAATTTTGAACTCAAATTGAGACAAAATAAATTAGATAATTAATTACTCATTAGTATGGCTTTATACGTTATTATACGTTACTCTCATTTTGTCAACGGATTGCTTTTTATGGATTTGCTTTGTTAACAAACAATGAAATCTCACAGTCAAATGAGAGCTACTAATATCCTTTGTTAACGTATTGAGCTTAATGAATTATTTTTGTAACATAAAGCCTTAAATGCTTGGTTTGACTATTAACGTATTGTTTTTCATATTGTAAAGTTTTTGGAGTTTATATATACATGTAGTTTTTTATCTTTGAGAGTAGAGAGTGGAAAATAACAAAGCAAAAACTTTTCTTCTCTACTTTTTGTGCTGGGTTTTCTTCTCGTTAAACTTTGTTGTTTCTGCTCCTAGTTATACTAGAAGAGCTTGTTGAATCCTGGGGGATACGCCTAATTTTATTCATTACGGTGTAGGCGAAATATCCTTAAGGATAGTGTCCTTGACACGCCTCAAGCTAAATCTTTTATTTTTCATAATCATCCAATTTTCCAACGGTTGATACGATTACTTGGTTATTGCCCAAAGAGAAAAGCTTATTTATCACGAATTTGCGAATATCTGGCACGTCTCTTGGAGGGGCATGCCCCAGATTTTCTGGTGATTTTTGCAGCAATGGCGTCGTCGAATCTATTTTTGCTTGAGCTACAACACAGATCTGAGCCTCAAAGAGGAAACACAAAAATGGTGAAAATCTGATTATCTTAAATCCAAGGCTGGGATGAAAGTAGAGAGCAGTGAGGAGTTTTAATGGGTGGTTTTGCACCTCTATCATTCTCGACTGCTGATGTTCAATAATAAACTTTTTTGATTACAAAACCACCCTTTTTGTGAAAATTTCACATGATCTTCCTCTGTTCCTTCTTCTGTTACTCACCCTGTTTCAATTATAAGAAATGAGACTATGAATATTTTATTGTCTGCTGAAGGTGAGAACATGAATCAGACATATTTCTATAGAGCTGAAGAAAACTGTAACTTGGTGTTGCACACTCATCCAGCCTGCATTTTGTTCTGAATCAAATTTTTGGAGTTTCTATTCTTCAGACTATCTTGAGTTAGAAAATAGCACATGTCCTCTAATCTTTGATACCTGAACTGTGTTTGCTTGGCCTTCTTGATTTTTTAATATTCATCAGTTTTTGTTCCTTGATAGAGTGAGTAGAAACACGAGACAATTGTTTTTCCAGTTATTTAGTAGCAAGTAATTTGTAGCTATTCATTCAAAGACATCAATACTATCTGGATTAGCTACTCTTCTTTTGACACAATTATTTTATAATTTCAGGTCATATCATCTAATGTTGGATAATTTAGCGGGTGAAAGATTTCAAAATGATGAAAAGTTACGGAAATCATTTGAAGACCATCATTTGAATTAGTTATGTAATGACATTAGTTATTTAGTCTAAATTATATATTTTTATGTTTAAGTTAATGTGATATTAATATTTTTGATTAGTACTTCCTTTTGTTTGTTAAGATAAATGAGATACATTTATATTTTTTTGGAATTAATATTAATATATTTTACTAATTGAGTCATATTATGTACGAATGTAGTAACTATCATTAATTATGGCTAAACTATTTATAATAGATTTAAAACAAAATGTCATTAAAGATATTGACTTTTAACGATAATTTAGTTAAACATATCAGCCGTTAGAATGGAAGCTAAAAGGGCAAACTAAGATGTTTTCAGAAGGGAAACTATGGCTATTTTAATTAGACCAACATAATTGCCATTAACGATGCAAAATTTTAGTGTAAATTATTTTTAATTTAGCGGCTACAAAAAATATATGCTAAAGAAGTATAATTAACCGTTTGGATTGGATTTAGTAGCCATTATAATTGCCACAAATAATTGCTTTAGCGGCAATTATTTTGAACGTAGCAGCTATAATAAAGGAGGCTAAAGAAGTATAATTAGCCATTTTTGGATTAGAATTAGTAGCCATTATAAATGCCGCAAATAATTGCCATTAAAGATAATAACTTTTAGCGGCAATAAAACACAACATTTACTCGCTTTTGTGTCACGACCCAAACCCCGATTGTGATGGCGCCCAACACATTGATAGGCAAGCCCGGCCATGTTATCCATTAAACCAGCCAATTATTAATTATAGATGATCAATTAGATCTAAATGGCATGTTTTTATATCAGAACGATAAACATGGAAGTAGAAACATACAAAATATGGTCCCAACCAAATCGTGGTGTCACGTGTCTGAGCCTCTACAAATAAAATATCCTATACAAACAAGTCTAGGCAAATTGAAGACAACAAAATGATAAAGAAGGAGAAAACAGGTTCTGCGGACGTCGACAGCTACCTCGTAGTCTCTGCGGGATAGAAATGAATAAGCAGCTGCGACAACTCAACTGCTCTCTGGCACCTGTGAATCTGCACAAAAAGTGCAGGGGAGTGAGGTGAGTATATTTCAACTCAGTGAGTAATAATAATAAACAACAACTGAAAATAAGAACGTCTATACTATCACTAAACAGTTCTAAGAGTAACCTCATAGGTAAGTCATCTCAACAATGAATACCCCCATCTCTAGTCCGTATCTATCTCCCCAAGGTCCCACACTGACCTAGTACTCACTCGTACCACTACGGCGTACAGCCTGTCCAATGTATATATATAAGCATTCATATGTCTATAATGCGGCGCCGCGTAGCCCGCTGCGATATATATATAGGTGTATATATATATATATATAATGCTACGGCGCGCAGCCCGCTCCATTTAACGTCGACGGCGCTTTCTGGGGGTATATACATACTTCGGAGGGGCTCCCTGGGCCCAAGCGCTATGATGCTGTGGCGTGCAGCCCGATCCACACATATACTACTGCGGCGTGCAATCGGATCCAATATATATATATATATATATGACGCTTTCTGGGGGTATATACATACTTCGGAGGGGCTCCCTAGGCCCAAGCGCTATGATGCTGCGGCGTGCAGCCCGATCCACACATATATTACTGCGGCGTGCAGTCGGATCATATATATATATATATATATATATATATAATTACATCACATTAAGTATATTTATATATTAAATATATCTAAAACTTCTATATATGTAATGTGAGGTTGGTTTGATTTCGGTTTGGCTTTCTTTAGTTACAACCAAAATACTGCGGCGTGCAGTCCGTCCCACTTGTATATTACTGCGGCGTGCAGTCCGATCCACATGTACATCAGTGCGGTGCGCAGTCTGATCCAATATAGTTATATACATATAGTACCTCATAATGGGTCCTCGATCCTGTCCCAATTAGTATAGACTTGGCCCTTCAGGCCCACTCAGCTAACTCAGGGAATTTCCACCCTAGGTAGTCTCTCTCACAGTACACATCTAATACTGGCCCACGATTTGCTATACAGCTAATACTACGGCTGAGTGTAAGTTTCTAACATGATATAGGGGTCACCTAACTCTACAAGTTTCCCTAATGCTCTACAGATCGGCACAAGGCCCCAAACATGGCTACCCGCCCAATTATTCAGTCATAAGCTCATACACAGTCATAATACACAACAAACTATCAGTCGGGAAGGACCAAATCCAATCCCCCGGTCACAATGTCACCACGCCCGCCACATGACGCATTTCTCATCTCAAAATAGCACTGTAAAGTGCGAGTACGGGGTTTCAAACCCTCAGTACATTATTTACTATCACCACTCACCTCGATCCACTAGAAGTCTTAGTCCGCCTTGCACTTACCTCGCAATTCAATCTCCTCGGATGCTTAATCTTCTCAAAATTAATGAAAATACATCAATATAGGACAATTAGACACAACCCATTCGAAATAACTCAATTTGCACCAAAACCCACAAAGTTGTCAAAATCTGACTTTTGGTACGCTTCTCGAAAAGCTATGAAAGTTATATTTTTGGAATCATTATCTCAACACGAGTCCATACATTTAAAGTTTGCCAAAATCAGAATCCGTTTGCCCATTCAAATCAATGTTGTAACAAAATCCTGGCTTAAGGCTAAAATCTTCCATTAATACACCCTCTCACCTCCATTTTCAAGTGTTAAATGCTTAATTTATCAGTGCAAAACCATAATTTGAGTCCATAGTTGATTACCTGAAGAACCCTCTTGAATTTCTCTTCAAAATCGCCCAAGCCGTCTCTCAAGTCCGAGCTCTAAATGTTTTATGACGTATGAAATTTCACCCCTTCTGATTTTTTTATCACAGACGCGATTTCTGCTTCTGCGGTCCTGGACTCGCACCTGCGAGTCTGCTTCTGCGATCAACTTGTCGCTTCTGCAACATTTTACTTAGCCGCCCGTTTCTGCTTCTGCGGTCCAGGTCTCGCACCTGCGAGACCGCATAAGCGAACTAGGCGCCGCTTCTGCGAAATTCCACCGGCTGCCCCCCTTCCGCTCCTATGATCATGGGCTCGCTTCTTCGAGCCCGCTCCTGCGCATCCTTAGCCGCTTTTGCGGAGCTGCCTGCCTTGGCCCAATCTCGCTTCTATAAGAAATATCTCGCACCTGCGCACCCGCTTCTGCAGTTCCCCACCCGCAGAAGCGAAAACACCAGAAGCCTAATTTCGTAGGGGCTCCCTGGGCCCAAGCGCTATGATGCTGCGGCGTGCAGCCCGATCCACACATATATTACTGCGGCGTGCAGTCGGATCTAATATATATATATATATATATATATATATATATATATATATATATATATATATATATATATATATATATATATATATAATTACACTACTGCGGCGTGCAGCCCAATCCCATAATATACTACAGAAGCCACTGAGAATGTGTGCAGACTCAGACTCCGAAGGGGCTCCTAGAGCCCAAGCGCAATAATACTGCGGCGTGCAGTCCGATCCACATGTACATCAGTGCGGCGCGCAGTCTGATCCAATATAGTTATATACATATAGTACCTCATAATGGGTCCTCGATCCTGTCCCAATTAGTATAGACTTGGCCCTTCAGGCCCACTCAGCTAACTCAGGGAATTTCCACCCTAGGTAGTCTCTCTCACAGTACACATCTAATACTGGCCCACGATTTGCTATACAGCTAATACTACGGCTGAGTGTAAGTTTCTAACATGATATAGGGGTCACCTAACTCTACAAGTTTCCCTAATGATCTACAGATCGGCACAAGGCCCCAAACATGGCTACCCGCCCAATTATTCAGTCATAAGCTCATACACAGTCATAATACACAATAAACTATCAGTTGGGAAGGACCAAATCCAATCCCCCAGTCACAATGTCACCACGCCTGCCACATGACGCGTGTCTCATCTCAACATAGCGATGTATAGTGCGATTACGGGGTTTCAAACCCTCAGTACATTATTTACTATCACCACTCACCTCGATCCGCTAGAAGTCTTAGTCCGCCTTGCACTTGCCTCGCAATTCAATCTCCTCGGATGCCGAATCTTCTCTAAATTAATGAAAATACATCAATATAGGCCAATTAGACACAACCCATTCGAAATAACTCAATTTGCACCAAAACCCACAAAGTTGTCAAAATCTGACTTTTGGTACGCTTCTCGAAAAGCTATGAAAGTTATATTTTTGGAATCATTATCTCAACACGAGTCCATACATTTAAAGTTTGCCAAAATCAGAATTCGTTTGCCCATTCAAATCAATGTTGTAACAAAATCCTGGCTTAAGGCTAAAATCTTCCATTAATACACCCTCTCACCTCCATTTTCAAGTGTTAAATGCTTAATTTTTCAGTGCAAAACCATAATTTGAGTCCATAGTTGATTACCTGAAGAACCCTCTTGAATTTCTCTTCAAAATTGCCCAAGTCGTCTCTCAAGTCCGAGCTCTAAATGTTTTATGACGTATGAAATTTCACCCCTTCTGATTTCTTTATCACAGACGCGATTTCTAATTCTGCGGTCCTGGACTCGCACCTGCGAGTCTGCTTCTGCGATCAACTTGTCGCTTCTGCGACATTTTACTTAGCCGCCCGTTTCCACTTCTGCGGTCCAGGTCTCGCACCTGCGAGACCGCATAAGCGAACTGGGCGCCGCTTCTGCGGAATTCCACCGGCTGCCCCCCTTCCGCTCCTACGATCATGGGCTCGCTTCTTCGAGCCTGCTCCTGCGCATCCTTAGCCGCTTCTGCGGAGCTGCCTGCCTTGGCCCAATCTCGCTTCTATGAGAAATATCTCGCACCTGTGCACCCGCTTCTGCGGTTCCCCACCCGCAGAAGCGAAAACACCAGAAGCCTAAAATCCCAAACCTGTATTATTTTTGAAATTCTTCCGTTTAACCTCCCGGAACCATCTCGGAACTATCCCGGGACCCCCGGGACCCCAACGAAAACCACCGACTTACTCCATAGCACTATAAAAACTTGTTCCAATCCTAAAATCACGCCCTTAAACACGAAAAACATCGAATTCAATCAAATTCAAGCCTAAGTTTTCATTTAAACTTCCGGAACCAACATTCGATCAAAAACCCGACCAAACGACCTCCGAATGACCTGAAATTTTGCAGGCACATCCAAAATCACCTAAAGGAGCTATTGTAGCTGTCGAAATTCCATTCCGACTCCCGGATAAAAATCTTTCCTACCGTTCGGATATCGCCAAAATTCAACTTTAGCCAATTCAAGCCTAAAACTACATCGGACCTCTAAATTCACTTAAGATCGCTGTCCTAGCTCATAAATGACCTCCCAGAGCTGACTGAATCATCAGAATTCGATTCCGAGCTCCCTAACTCACAAGTCAACATCCAGCTGACTTTTCCCAACTATTCTTCTTCTAAGAGACTATTTGTCTCATTTCCATCCAAACCCGATCCGGATTGACTCAAACTCACCAAACATGCATATTGTAACATTAACAAGCATATAATGGGGATAACGGGGTGATAAATCACATGATGACGGGCCAGGTCATCACATTCTCCCCAACTTAAGAAAATGCTCGTCCTCAAGTGGGTTAAGAAACATTTTTGGAGACTCAAATAGGTGAGGATATCTGCTCCACATCTCCTGCTCGACCTCCAAAGTAGCCTCCTCCACAGGGCGGCCTCTCCACTACACCTTGACAGAAGCAATGTCCTTGGACCTCAACTTTTGAACCGGTCTACCCAGAATAGCCACTGGCTCCACATCATAAGATAGATCACCATCAAGCTGAATAGTACTGAAGTCCAGCACATGAGACGGATCCCGGATATACTTCCGGAGCATAGACACATGGAATACTGGATGATCACTGGACAAACTGGGTGGCAAGGCCAGCTCATATGCCACCTCTCCAACCCTTCTGAGTATCTCAAAATGACCAATATATCTGGGGCTCAGCTTAGCCTTCTTCCCGAACCGCATGACACCCTTCATGGGTGAAACCTTCAGCAATACACTATCACCAACCATGAAAGACAACTCTCGAACCCTACGGTCCGCATAACTCTTCTGGCGAGACCTGTGCTGTACGAAGCCTCTCCTGGATCAACTTCGCTCTATCCAGAGCGTCCCGAACTAACTCGGTCCCTATCAATCTATCCTTACCAGGCTCAAACCATCCCACGGGGGATATACACCGTCTGCCATACAATGCCTCGTACGGGGCCATCTGAATACTCGACTGATAACTGTTGTTGTAGGCAAACTCAGCAAGTGGAAAGAACTCATCCCATGAACCACAAAAATCAATCACACATGCTCGCAACATGTCCTCCAGGATCTGAATAGTGCGCTCAGACTGACCGTCTGTCTGAGGATGAAATGCGGTGCTCAACTCAACCCGCGTACCCAGCTCCCGCTGGAATGCTCTCCAGAACTGAGAAGTGAACTGAGTGCCTCTGTCAGATATGATAGAAACCGGGAACCCATGCAACCTAATAATCTCCCGAATGAAAATCACTGCTAACCACTCCGATGAGCAAGTAGTACATACTGGGATGTAATGTGCGGATTTGGTCAGCCGATCAACAATCACCCACACTGAATCGAACTTCCTTGAAGTCCGAGGGAGCCCAGTAACAAATTCCATGGTAATCCTCTCCCACTTCCACTCAGGGATAACCATACGCAGAAGAACACCTCCCGGTCTCTAATGTTCATACTTGACCTGCTGGCAGTTGAGGCACTTGGCTACATGCCCAACAATATCCATCTTCATCCTTCTCCACCAGTAATGCTGTCTCAAGTCCTGGTACATCTTTGCGGCACCTGGATGAATGGAGTACCGCGAGCTGTGAGCCTCTTCTAGTATCAACTCTCGAAGGCCATCTACATTGGGAATGCAGATACGGCCCTGCATCCTCAGAACACCATCACTGTCAATAGCCACATCTCCAGCATCATTATGAAGAACTCTGTCCTTAAGGACAAGAAAATGCAGGTCATCATACGGACGCTCTCTGATGCGATCATATAAAGAAGACCGAGAAACAACATAAGCCAACACTCGGCTCGGCTCCGAAATATCCAACCTCTCTAGCCGATTAGCTAGAGACTGAACATCATAAGCAAATGGCCTCTCCCCAACCGGAATATAGGCTAGGCTGCCCATACTGACCGCCTTCCGGCTCAAAGCATCAGCCACCACATTGGCCTTCCCCGGATGATATAATATAGTGATGTCATAATCCTTAAGCAACTCCAGCCACCTCCGCTGCCTCAAATTAAGGTCCTTCTGTCTGAATAGATGCTGAAGACTATGATGATCTGTATACACTTCACAAGAGACACCATACAGGTAATGTCTCCAAATCTTTAGAGCGTGAACTATGGTTGCTAGCTTCTAATCATGAACAGGGTAGTTCTTCTCATGGGGCTTCAACTGCGGAGAAGCATAAGCATTGACTCTAACCTCATGCATCAATACAGAACCAATACCAACTCCCGAGGCATCACAATACACAATATAAGAATCTGAAGCTGACGACAGTATCAAGACTGGTGCTGTGGTCAGTGCTGTCTTGATCTTCTGAAAGCCCTCTTCGCACTTCTCGGACCATATGAAAGGAGCACCCTTCTGAGTCAATCTAGTCAAGGGTGAAGCAATAGAAGAGAATCCCTGAACGAATCTACGATAATACCCTTCCAATCCCAGGAAGCTATGAATCTCAGTAACTGAGGTCGGTCTGGGCCAACTCTGCACTGCCTCTACCTTCCTCGGATCCATTCGAATACCATCACGAGACACCACGTGTCCTAAAAATGCCACGGACTGAAGCTAGAACTCACACTTGGAGAACTTGGCATACAACTTCTCCTCCTGCAACCTCCGCAATACAACTCTAAGATGCTGAGCATGATCCTCTTGGCTACGAGAGTACACTAGGATATCATTTATGAACATAATCACGAAGGAGTCCAAATATGGCCGAAATACACTGTTCATCAGAGTATGAATGCGGCTGGGGCATTGGTTAGCCCAAAAGATATCACAAGAAACTCATAGTGCCCATACCTCGTCCTGAAGGCTGTCTTCATAATATCAGACTCTCTAATCTTCAGCTGGTGGTAGCCTGAACGAAGATCAATCTTCGAGAATACCCTAGCTCCTTGGAGCTGATCAAATAAATCATTAATGCGAGGCAAATGATACTTATTCTTCACTGTTACCTTGTTCAGCTGCTTGTAGTCAATACACATCCTCATAGAGCCATCCTTCTTCTTAACAAACAAGACATGTGCGCCCCACGGTGACACACTCGGCCGAATGAACCCCTTATCTAGGAGTTCCTAGAGCTGCTCCTTCAATTCTTTCAGCTCAGCTGGTGCCATACAATATGGAGGAATAGAAATAGGCTTAGTGCCTAGCAGCAAATCGATCTCGAAGTCAATATCTCTGTCTGGCGGCATGCCCGACATGTCTGAGGGAAATACATCAGGATAGTCCCGCACAATGGTAACAAAATCAATACCGGGAGCCTCAACCCTAACCTCCCGCACAAATTCCAAATAAGAAAGAGATCCCTTCCCAACCATTCGTTGGGCCTTGAGAAAAGATATTACCCTGTTGGGTACATAATCAGTCGTGCCTCGCCACTCGATCCTCTGAATGCCCAGCATAGACAAAGTGACTATCTTGGCATGACAGTCCAGAATTGAATGACATGGAGATAGCCCATCCATGCCCAATATAACATCAAAATCAGTCATTCTGAGAAGCAATAGGTCCACTCGGGTCTCTAGTGTAAGGCCCCGTAAAATTTTTGTGCATAAAACCTAGTAGCTATAGTGTCATGGTCCGAATAATGTGTTAGGAATGCGTAGAATTCTTCGCGGCGAGCTTGCTCGCCGCGGTTCGACCCTTGGTAGTGATTTAAGTTTCAAAAATGTAGAGAATTAATTTTTCCGAAAAGTGTCAATTTTGCGGTCAAGAATGCGACCGCAAATCTGCTATGCGGACCGCATTCTTGCCGCAAAGCTTTCCAGAAAGTCTCCCAAAATCGTGTTGAAAATGCGGTCGATATGCGATCGCATAATGAATCTGCGGTGCACTTTGCGACCGCAGATCAAGAATGCGGACCGCATATTGGTCGCATTCTGTAACAGAACTTGAGTGAATTTTGAGGCCATTCCGCGGTCACTATGCGGACCGCATGTTGATTCTGCGGCCGCAAAGTTCACCGCAGAATTGACCCCGGCCCAGATTTTTGTAACATTTTGACCCGATCTCTTCTTTAATATAACACTTTTCACCCTCATTTTCTCATATCATCTTATCAAAATTAGAGAGAGAATAGAGGCGTTTTAGAGAGAGAAGTTCTTCATCTTCAAAGATTGTTCCAACCACTTAATTCCAAGGGATCCTAGGGCAAGGATTCAACTTCCCTAATCTTTTCAAGGTAAAAACCCTAACTATTTTCTTTGATTTTCAGTTTTAACTTGGGTAAAGAGAGGTTTGCATATAATAGCTTTTGAAAATAGAATTTTTACACTCATGCATGATTATTGAACTTGATTTCTAGTAAAAAGAAGTGAGTAGAAGTAAGAGTCTTCAAGAACAAGGTTGGCAAGAGTAGGATATCTTGGGTAAGCATAAAGTAGGAAGTTAACGGAAGAAAACTCATCACTAGGTATGTATGGCTAATTTTGATTCTTGTGAAATCGCCTATATGTGTGAAGTTTGTTTGGTTCGTGTTAAATTGACAGATTGTGTGAAATTCTTGATGTTGTTGTTGGATATTCAAAGTTTGTTGTTGAGCTATGAGTGATGTAAAATGAGAGTTTAATTTGGTAAAAGAATTGTGAATAATGGCTATAATGGCATATATGGTACTTTGTGGAAAAGAAACGAAACACTTGAGGATTGGTAAGTCATTGAACAATACGGTATGAATACTCTTGATTTTTGGAACATTTGTAACTTGGTTGTGATATTGGCTTGAGAAGTAATTGTGAACATGAACCAACCTGTAAGTTGCTTATTTGAACATGTTGAAATTGTGTGAAATGCCTTATCTGCTGTTTGTACTTGTTGTGTTTTAAAACTGTACGGTGGGATCGGGTTGCGCGCCTCAACATGAAGAAATAAGGTGTGGGTTGGGGTGATAAGGGTGGCTGAGGTAATAAGGGTGGTCGGGGGTAATAAGGATGGAAAGCGATCGAAATCGCTATTGAAAATTGATATAAAAATCAATAATGTGAAATTGTGAAAGGAGACAGCAGGAGAGTTTGCAACCTGTGGGGCACTGATTGCCCCTCCTTTGTTTGACTACTTGTGCTTTACGTGATTGATTGGTTATTGTTAAATTGGTTGACCGTAGAAAGTGCTTTGTGTTGAGAATTATTTGAAATGAGGAAAATGTGGAAACATGGTTGGCTGGCTTAATTAATTGTTGATGTAATTCAATGGCTTGAGTTTACTTGGGACAAAGTTTGTCCATACATGCCAGTACAATTCAAGTGTACTGACGTCCCTTTTGCCGGGGACGCTACATTCGTGTTATGATTGTAGGTGGATCGATAGCAGGCACTTCAGCTCATCGGCAGTAGTATCCTTCTCCTTCCACTGCCCGTTTTGGTGAGCCCCTTTCTTCCTTGGGGCCCTGTATGGTTCATGCCACTTTTGTTTAGATTTCATTTTGGTTTTGTAAGGTATAGCCGGAGCCTTGTTACCGGCAAGTATTGTATTCCCCTTTTTGTATCCTAGAGGCTCTATAGACATGTAAGTTGTGGGACTCCAGTCTTATGTATATATTATGTTATGTCGGGCGTTGTAAATACTGCAAACTTGTTAATGAATCACTCGTATGGTTTTATTTGTTTAATGTGAAATCATTCATGGTTAGTAAGATATTTGGTTAATGAGAAACAATCAACACAGGGGTAACGCGTGGGAATGAAAGGCACCCAGGTCCGCTTGACTGGGGCAACCCGGTCAGGCGCCGGTCATGTTCCCGATTTGGGGCGTGACATCCAGACCCCCAACAGTGACCAGACAGGACCGGTATGCATGGCCCACAACAATAGTGTCCCCCACCGGGGTAGATACATGCACTGGCAATGCAAGACACCCCCAGGTCTTGCTCAAATGAGGAGCAAAATATGTAGATACATAAGAATAAGTAGAACCAGGATCGAACAATACTGAGGCATCTCGGTGGCAGACTAAAATAATACATGTAATGACAGCATCAGAAGCAACGACCTCAAATCATCCCTGAAGAGCATAGCATCTAGCCTGTCCGCCTGACCGGCCTCTCCCTCGAGGGCGACCCCTAGATGACCGACCTTCACCCCTAGCTGGAGGGGGCAGGTGCTGAAGTAGAAGGACCAGATGATGAGGGATGTCCCCTCTGCTGATATGACCTGGAAACAAGATGGGGACACTCTCTGCGAATGTGCCCAAACTCTCCGCACTCGAAGCAACTCCCAGGTGCTGGGGGCTGAGACTGATGAGGACCCCTAGCACACAAGAGTGTCCAGCTGATGAACTAGGCAGAGAAGAACCCTGGACAGATGGGGCCAGTGAAGAACTCTGAGCTGGCATAGCGATGAGAAATGGCTGGCTTTGATGCGAACTCTGATAACCCTGGCTAGAAGACCACCTACGGCGATCCGAGCGGCCCGACTGTGAAGACCTGAAAGAGCGACCTTGGCTCTGCTGACCCTAGCCTCTAGTCTGAGTGCCACTAGAACTAGCTGATCCTCGAGGCCTCTTGGCCTCCCTCTTATCTCGCTCCCTGCGATGATCTGTCTTTATGTCGCAAGTGATATCCACAGCATCCTCCAAAGTACGGCTCAAAACTGTCTCTCGGGTCATCAGAATGCGGATGGGATAGATAAGGCCGTCCACAAATCATCCAATCCTCTCTCTATTGGTAGGAACCAACCACGGTGCATATCTAGACAACTTTGTAAATCTGATCTCATACTCTGATACTGACATGTCACCCTGGCGGAGACTCTCAAACTGCCTACGCATCTCCTCTCTCTGAGATCGAGGCACTCACTTCTCCAAGAACATAGTGGAGAACTTTGGCCATGATAATGGTGTTGCCCCTGCTGGTCTGCGGCGCTCATAAGCTTCCTACCAAGCGAAGGCTAGCGACTGGAACTGAAAGGTAGTAAAAGACATACCGTTGGACTCCAAGATCCATACCGTACGGAGCATCCGACGGCACTTGTCCAGAAAACCTTGGGCGTCCTCGCCCGGAGCACCGGTGAACACTGGAGGAGATAATCTGCTGAACCTCTCGAGACGACGCTGCTCGTCGTCAGTCATAGCTGGGACCCTGTCCCCCTGAACCTGAACTGCTGGATGTACTGGAACCACAGGCTATACTGGAGGAGCCTCAGGTGTCTGCAGGTCCTGCACTGCTTGCTCTGGAGTGCGTGCTGCGGGGGTCTGATGACCACTCCCGGTCCCTGATGTAGCTGCTGCGGTGGTAACTGAAACTGCCTATGCCAGGGTAGTGCAAACTGCTAATATCTGAGCCAGGGTCTCCTGTAGATCCGGAATAACAATGGGCACAGCTAGTGCCTGAACTGGTGCTGCTGGAGTCTCAACAACTGGAGGTTGTGGGTCAGCTGGCACTGCTTCAGCTGCCCTACCTCCGCCACGTCTACGGCCACGTCCACGATCGCGTCCATGGCCTCTAGCAGGTGGTAATGGTGGTCGTCCTCGTCCGGAAGCTCGAGTTCTCTCCATCTGCGAGAGAATAGAATGTCAAAGTTCAGTTTGAATCAACAAAATCGCACGACAAGAATTTCAAGAATTGAAACTTTCCTAAAAGGTTTGCAGCCTCCCGAGGATAAGTACAGGCGTCCCCGTACCGTTCCACAAGACTCTACTAAACCGGCTCATGAATCGCGAGACCTGTTAACCTAAGCTCTGATACCAACTTGTCACGACCCAAACCCCAGTCGTGATGGCGCCCAACACATTGCTAGGCAAGCCCGACCATGTTATCCATTAAACCAGCCAGTTAATAATTACACATGATTAATTAGATCTAAATAACATGTTTTTATATCAAAACGATAAACGTGGAAGTAGAAGCATACAAAATATGGTCCCAACCAAATCGTGGTGTCACGAGTCTGAGCCTCTACAGATAAAATATCCTATACAAACAAGTCTAGGCAAAATGAAGACAACAAAATGATAAAGAAGGAGAAAACAAGTTCTGCGGACATCGGCAGCTACTTCGTAGTCTCCGCGGGATAGAAATGAATAAGCAGCTGCGACAGCTCAACCGCTCTCTAGCACCTGTGAATTTGCATAAAAAGTGCAGGGGAGTGGGGTGAGTATATTTCAACTCAGTGACTAATAATAATAAACAATAACTGAAAATAAGAACGCATGTACTATCACTAAACAGTTCTAAGGGTAACCTCATAGGTAAGTCATCTCTATAGTGAATACCCCCATCTCTAGTCCGCATCTATCTCCCCAAGGCCCCATACTGACCTAGTCCTCACTCGTACCGCTACGGCGTACAGGCTGTCCAATGTATATATATAAGCATTCATATGTCTATAGATTTTTGATTGCTTATAACTTACAAAGTAATCGATAACTTTTGAGTCAAGCATATATATATATATATATATATATATGTATATAGTTCCTCCAATGCTGGCATTTTTCAAATATATATATGCTTTCGAATGTTTGCAACCTCAAAATCTTCGGCAGAAGGTTTTATCGGTCGTTAAAGTCTTCAACTTACAGTAATCTCCACAATGGCAAATATAACGTTATATGGAAAGGATTGAACTTTGTGAAGCATTAGACATAACTAATCTAAAATGAAGTTAAATATATATATATATATATATATATGTATATATAATTACACTGCTGCGGCGTGCAGTCTGATCCACATGTACATCACTGCGGCACGCTGTTCAATCCAATATAGGTATATAGATATAGTACCTCATAATGGGTCCTCGACCCTGTCCCAATCAGTATAGATTTGGCCCTTCAGGACCACTCAGCTAACTCAGGGAATTTCCACCCCAGGTAGTCTCTCTCACAGTACACATCTAGTACTGCCCATGATATTCTATACAGCTAATACTACGGCTGAGTGTAAGTTTCCAACATGATATAGGAGTCACCTAGCTCTACAGGTTTCCCTAATGCTCTACAGATCGGCACAAGGCCCCAAACATGGCTACCAGCCCAATTATTCAGTCCTAAGCTCATACACAGTCATAATACACAACAAACTATCAGTCGGGAAGGACCAAATCCAATCCCCCGGTCACAATGTCACCACGCCCGCCACATGACGCATTTCTCATCTCAAAATAGCACTGTAAAGTGCGAGTACGGGGTTTCAAACCCTTAGTACATTATTTACTATCACCACTCACCTCGATCCGGTAGAAGCCTTAGTCCACCTTGCACTTGCCTCGCAATTCAATCACCTCGGATGCTGAATATGCTCAAATGAAAATACATCAATATAGGCCAACTAGACACAACCCATTCGAAATAACTCAATTTGCACCACAACCCACAAAGTTGTCAAAATCCGAATTTTGGTACGCTTCCCGAAAAATTACGAAAGTTATATTTTTGAAATTCTTATCTAAACACGAGTCCATACATATAAAATTTTCGAAAATCGGACTCCGTTTGCCCATTCAAATCAATGTTCTATCAAAATCCTGGCTTTGGGCTAAAATCCCCCATTAATACACCCTCTTACCTCCTACGCGGAATTCCACCGGTTGCCCCCCTTCCGCTCCTACGATCATGGGCTCGCTTCTGCGAGCCCGCTCCTACGCATCCTTAGCCGCTTTTGCAGAGCTACATGCCTTGGCCCAATCTTTCTTCTGCGAGAAATATCTCGCACCTGCGCACCCACTTCTGCGGTTCCCCACCCGTAGAAGCGAAAACACCAGAAGCATAAAATCCCAGACCTGTATTATTTTTGAAATTCTTCCGTTTAACCTCCCGGAACCATCCCAGGACCCCAACGAAAACCACCAACATACTCCATACTCCATAGCACTATAAAAACTTGTTCCAATCCTAAAAACACGCCCTTAAACACGGAAAACATCAAATTCAAGCAAATTCAAGCCTAAGTTTTCATTTAAACTTCCGCAACCAACATTCGATCAAAAACCCGACCAAACGACCTCCGAATAAACTAAAATTTTGCAGGCACATCCAAAATCACCTAAAGGAGCTACTGCAACTTTCAGAATTCCATTCTGACTCCTGGATCAATTCTCACCTACTGGTCGGATATCGCCAAAATTCAACTTTAGCCAATTCAAGCCTAAAACTACACCAGACCTCCAAATTCACTTCCGATCGCTCTCCAAGCTTATAAATGACCTCCCGGAGCTGACCAAATCATCAAAATTTGATTACGAGCTCCCTAACTCACATCAAGCTGACTTTTCCCAACTATTCTTCTACTAAGAGACTATTTGTCTCATTTCCATCCAAACTCGATCCAGATTGACTCAAACTCACCAAACATGCATATTTTAACATTAAGAAGCATATAATGGGGATAACGGGGATAACGGGGTGATAACTCACATGATGACAGGCCGGGTCATCACATTTTGTGAGAATTGCCGCTAAAGGATTTGCCAACCCCCGTTTCAGCGGCAAAAGGTTGGTGGCCGGTAAACCATTTTGTCATACCTCCCTTTTTACTACCTTTTTGATTTCCCCGATTACAAGAATAAGGTATACCTCGATATTTTGAATACCCTGTGAAAGGATATAATAACAACGAAGAAGGAGTTTTTCCATATAAAGGACAATCGGTTCGGGATTTTATTTGAAATTTTAGAGTCGCCACTTGGGAAAACATTGGTGTCCCAAGTCACCGGTTAATCCCGAATCTGAGGAAGTTGACTCTATTTTTAATAGTCCGCACAATGAGAAATCCGGATAAGGAATTCTGTTAACCTGGGAGAAGGTGTTAGGCACTCCCGGATTCCGTGGTTTTAGCACGGTCGCTCAACTGTCGTTCTTGATTTTAAATGGTTTATTACATGCCTTTTAACAATATGTACATATTTCACTTTGAATATTTTACGAATTGCGTCGTCGCAAAAATGCATTTCGAATCACACCACAACCAGTACGCCTGTGACCTTTAACATGTTTCGGCTTTGCCGAGATTTACGATTTGAGTCACATCAAATGTGCACTCGTATTAGGGAAAGTATATTTTAAAAATTCATGCCTAAATCGTCTATCGGCTTCTTAATCTTTTGAAAGGTTGTGAAATTGGCTATCAACCTTCCGAATCTATCATATAACTATTCCTTCATATGGGGGCCCCGCTATTTTATTTTCGATGCGAGGCTTGTCCCGCTTGATTTTATAGTCCAATCCTATATACATACTGTATTTTCTATTTTTTGGTTTTTCCCTAGTTTATTGTTTTTTCCAGAATTTAAGTCCAGGCCTTATTTTTTAGATTACATGGGCCTGGGCTGTCTGTACTCATTTCAGCATATCAGTTCATGCGTCTGGGTCTTAAAACCCAGAATACGTTGAAAATGTCCAACAGAAGGCTCAATTATGAACCATTCAAGATTATGGCCATCGCTATTTGTTAGGCCCAAACTAGACATGATTGAAGAAGAGGAACTAAAATTAAAACTCATCACATATAAATATTCAGAACCAGTAGAGAACAATTCAAATCGTATTTATTCAATGAATAGAAGATAATACATAATTACATTAAAAATTTCCAATTTTAACTATCTGATGTAAATGGAATCAAATTAACAGACTGATTTCGCCTCTATGGTTCAATGACTAATTTTAAACTACTAAACAGGTTATTAATTGACTAAAATGACAAAATGTGTTCAACTATATGAAATTTACCTGACAATACACTAATCTCAATTAATTGTAACTTTCAGAGAATTAACCAATTGTATTAAACACTGAACTATTTTATGTAACTCATTTAACTGAACTGTGTGTTCTATAACTTCATATTTGATTATCAGTTTTGCCCATACCTTCTTACCTGTTATTAAACTATCTAAATTGAATTAACAGGTACTGGATTGAACTACTTAACGCTCATGCATAGCATTAATGTTAATCTACCTATTGCGAACTTACTTTTAGATTGAGTGAATCAGATTAATTATTAGCCTATTTTAAGCTAATCGATTTTAATTGCTACCGCTACTCTACTCTATTTACTATCCTATTACATTGTTTTCAGTTTTCATCTGTGTCTCACATGAATCAATTATACAACAATTCCTAATGAATTAAAATTTCAACTAATCATCATCTAAATTCATAAACAAATTCAGAAAAAGAGCTATTTGAGAATTTGAAAGGCTTTATTCATCCATTTCAATCCAATAGCAATTACATGAAGTTCAGCTGTGTACCTGATTCAGCAATAAAAGCTTATGAGTCTAAGGGAGATGAAGGTGAGAATAAGCAAGTAGGTTACAACAGTAATGCAATAGCGATGGAGGTGAACGAATCACAACAACACAATCAAATCCAGCAGTCAAGTATGAATTCCGGAACCAGCAAAGCAATACACAAATGCACAATAGCAGAAGACCAGTAGAAAACCCAAACAACAAGCAGATGACAGAGAGTTACTACAGAGCTTCAGAACAAATCTTCGACCAATACCTAGAAAATTACCCTATGTATTTATATTTTAGTGTATCTGTGAATTCATTAAAAAATCCAGCCCTTAATCGGGATCTATTCCAGCCTATTTATAGATAGTATTGGTGAAATTTTGGGGGGGGGGAATTTGAAAAAGTTATTTCTAATTCCTCCCATTAATTCTTTTATTTGTTACACTTTGTTACTTATTTCAGATTCAAATTTGCCTTCCGGCATGTGCTGGAAGGTTCTATTTGAGGTGTATTACTAGTATACCCTCACTTGCTAAGATTATTAACTGATTTGCCTTTTTATTGGGTCTATTATATCCTTTGTTTTATGCGATATTGCAGAAATACTAGGCCTAAATGTCTTAATTGTCCTCATAGGCTCTATTAAATCCACAATTATGCTATTTTCATTTCCTTTTATACCCTTATTGCTGATTACTAATTACCCGACCTTATCCAGGTCTAGGTATTCTGTTTTAACCCTTATTTAACTTCTGGCCATTTGTTATATTAGTCTTTAAGACTTAGCCAGATTAGAATCTTAACTTTATTTCAATTTTAACCTCTTTTAAAGAAGTATTCTTTTCATTCTTTGTGTTAGAGTTAGTTTGCAGGACTGACCTACTTTATTAATTAAAGATTAAGCTTTTCAGTTTTAGCTAGTCCAGTGTTTTGGACTTGGCTTTTACAGAATTAAGCACTGTTATTCAATAGCCTTTTTAAGGCTAGTTTAAGACTTACAAGTTTAGCCATCTTGGGCTTTTATTGTCTATTATTAAGAGTTAGACTAGTTTCAGAATTAATCACTTGGATTTAGACTTAGAATTTTACAGAGTTAGCTAGTTTTAACACTGACCACTCTATTGTTATTTCAATTTTAGCCACTTTTTATGTTATTTTCATTTTTAATCTAATTGAACTACTTTCAAGTTTTCAAAATTAATCAACTTATCCAATTAATTGTCTAAACAGCTATAACCAATATCACCTAAAAACATATTAAGCTTAATTGTAGTCTAATAACATGAATCTATTACAAATATAACCTTTTCATATCAAATTTCACACATAGCCACAAAATCAGAATCATTTGTCAGTTAACCAAAACTTAGAGGGAAATTTGAATATTGTTGAATTTCAATCAAATAACTTCACAATTCAGGTTACATTATATCAGATTTGACGTAAGAGGCATACTCAGAATATTTCATGTTAAAGACTAAGAGAAAACCCTAAAGTGCTCAAGCATACATAGTCAAGTGTAATAGCCAGGATTAACAATAGCCTAGTGAAGCATGTTATTAACAAAGAATATTTAGAAAATATTATAAGATAAGCTAATAGAAATAGAATCATAAAAGATAAAATGAAGAGAAGTCGAATAAAATCTAATATTCAAACAGACTAATTTCAAAATATAACAGAAAATAATACAAAACATGTTTATCAACCAAAAAATAGAAAAACAGATGGACGGGGACTTAGCTCGCAGTATATGTCTCCTAAGCTTCCCCATTTTTGTTTCCTTTTCTTGTTCTTTGTCTTTTCTTTTTCTTTTTTTTCAGTTTCCTTTTCTTCTTTTCCTTTCAGATTTCAGACTTCATACTTGAAGTCTTTTATTGGTTTTAATAACAGAAATGGCTTCAGAGATGTCAAAGTAAGGAACTTTAGTGTAGGGTTTAGTTTGAGTCGACCGGAGTTAGGGTTCCAGTGACTTCTTTTTGGAACAGTTTAAGTAAGATTCGGAGGAAACGGTTTATATGGGGTTATAGATCAAGAGAAGGGGGTTTTGGGGTGTTAATTTGGAGACCGGTGTCAAAGGATGGTGGTCACCGGAGAAGAATTCCGGTGACGGGGTTTTCAAGATTTGGGGCTTTTGGGGTTTTCTTGGCTTTTCATGGTGGTTTTGGGTAAGGGAATGAGATGAGGCAGGTTTTAGGGTAAGGGAGTGGCCGGATACTGCCATGAACGGCGGGCGGTCTCCATAGCCGGCGAGAATGAAGGAGAAGAAGAAGAAGCATCAGAGCGGCTAGGGTTGAACGAAGAAGACGAAATGGCCGGTCTCTTGAGAGACCGGGCCTTTTATACGCGTAACACCTGAGCAATTGCTGGCCATTGGATTATTGTCGATCAACGGCCAGGATTAAACTCCTTCAAACGATGCCGTTTAGTTTAAGTAGGGGCTTGATCTCTTCCGTTGGATTAAATGAATGAACGGCCCAGATATAACATCAAAACTTTATTGAATTAATTAGATTTCTGGATTAATCCTCACCTGTTGGATTAGATAAATGGACGGCTGAGATTGTTTGTCACTTAAACAAATAGACCGGTCTTCTTTAATTGTTTGGGCCAATGTATCTGGGCCTGGTCAAATGGCCCAGATATGTATTTTTTTGTATTTTTCATGTTTTCTTTTTATTTTTATGTATTTTCTTGTTGTATTTCACTCTCTATTTTTATATTCTTTTTCAATTACTCAAATTCTTTTAATTTCCTATTTTCTTCAATTTTTCTGATATTTTTTACCATTTTTTGCTATTTTTCTTATTTTTTCGGTATATCTATATATATATATATATATATATATATATATATATATATATATATATATATATATATATATATATATATATATATATATATGTGTGTGTGTGTGTGTGTGTGTGTTTTTTGTTAATTTTCTTTTAAAATCTTTTATTTGTAAAAATTATACTCAACCTATTTTTTAATTTTCTAATTTTCATATTTAATTATTCACTTACACAAATACATCTTATTTCAAAGAAACATGTAATTGCACAAAAAAAAATTTATTTCTTTAATTTTGGAATTTTATTGCTTAGGGCAAGAATCACGTGCTCACACATTTAGCGGCTATTATTATTGCCGCTAAATACATTTTATATTGCCGCTAAAGGCCTTATTTGTTATAGTGTCCGAATAGCAGGATTTATTGATAGTGTCGCCAGAGCAGGCTTGCTGCCAGTTGCACCAGCTACTTCTCAGGATGGAGGAGAGGTTCAGACTCTTGTTGCGCATACTCCGGAGCCAGTAGCTCCGCAGGCTTAGGCCCCGGTGGTTCAACCCGCAGTGGTAGCTCAGACAAGCACTACAGCTCAGGCCGGAGATGGAGCGGCCACGACTTATGATGCTCTATGGAGACTTGATCGGCTCTCCAAGCTTTTTACCACCACCTTCAGCGGTGCTTCATTGCAGGATCCCCAAGACTTCCTATTCAGTTGCCACAGGATTCTCAGGACTATGAGAATACTGGAATCCAACGGGGTTGATTTTTGCACTTTCAGGTTTGCAGGATCCGCTAAGACTTGGTGGAGAGATTTATGCTTATCTCGACCAGCAGGGTCCCCAACATTGACATGGGATCAGTTTGCAGAGCTATTCTTGGAGAAGTTTCTCCCCGCCACTCAGCGGGAGGCACTTCGGAGGCATTTTGAGCGTCACCAGCAGGGCTCTATGACCGTCACTCAATATGAGACTAGATTTGTCGATTTGGCACGACATGCAGTTGTGATACTCCCTTTAGAGCAGGAGAGGGTCCGTAGGTTCATTGATGGATTCACTCAACCGAACCATATTCAGATGGCTATGGGAGTTGGTAGTGACATATCCTTTCAGAAGGCGGCTAACGCGACATGCATAGTTGATATGGTCCTTACTCGGGGAGGTGGTCATACGTCAGACAAGTGGCCACATCATTCTGGCAGATTCAGTGGTGCCTCATCTGGAGGTAGGGATTCTTATGATAGGGTGTCTTTCAAGCATTTTCATTCATCCCTCCATACTTCACATGGGGGTGCAGGTGATCGTGATTTCCATGAGCAGTATTCAAATCACCATCCCATTAGTGCTCAGCCACTTCAGAGTGTTCGTGGAGGTCATTCGGGTTGTCAAGGTCAATAGCCGCATCAGTCGAGGTCTTGTTATGGTTGTGGTGACCCCGATCACATTGTCGGGTTTTGCCCTCGAGCATAGAGTGGTTCTCAATAACAGGTTCCTCGCCCCATGATTCAGGCACCAGCTGCCCCACAGCCAGCCCAGCCAGCCAGGGGCGAGGGTAGGGATCGTAGAGGTAGAGGTTGAGATCGTAGAGGTAGAGGCCATCCTGCCAAAGGTAGAGGTCAGCCGGTGGATGACCGTCCCAGAGACATTGTTCAGGGAAGTGGTGCTGATCCCCGATTTTATGCTTTGCCAACCAGGCTAGAGGCAGAGGCATCAGATACTATGATTACAAGTACCATTCTGGTTTGCGATAGAGATGCTTCAGTACTATTTGACCCTGGGTCTACATATTCATATGTGTCTTCCTACTTTGCACCATGCATGGCCGTGTCTAGTTATGCCTTGGACATTCCTGTTTATGTGTCTACGGTGCGAGTGACTCTATAGTAGTTGACATGGTGCATCGTTCGTGCGTGGTTGTGTTTGAGGGTCTTGAGACCCATGTTGATTTATTACCATTAGATATGGTGGATTTTGATGTTATATTGGGGATGGATTGGTTGTCCCCGTATCATGCTATCCTAGATTGTCACGCCAAGGCCGTGAGCTTGGCTTTGCCAGAGTTACCCCAATTAGAGTGGAAAGGGAGCCCAGGTCACACCACCCGCAATGTTATTTCATACGTTAAGGCTTAACGCATGGTCGAGAAGGGGTGTTTAGCTTATTTGGCGTATGTTCGCAACTCCAGCACAGAGGATCCTTCTATTGACTTGGTTCCTATGGTACGGGAGTTTCCTGAGGTTTTTCCTTCAGACCTGCTAGGTATGCCACCCGACAGGGATATTGACTTCTGTATTGATCTGGCTCCGGGCACTCAGCCTATTTCTATTCTGCCGTATCGCATGGCCCCGCCAGAGTTAAAAGAGTTAAAAGATTAGTTTCAAGAATTGCTAGATAAGGGCTTTATCAGACCTAGTATTTCCCATTGGGGTGCGCCGGTGTTATTCGTGAAGAAGAAGGATGGTTCGATGTGGATGTGTATTGATTACCGACAATTAAACAAAGTGACGATAAAGAATAAGTATCCACTGCCGAGTATTGATGATTTGTTTGACCAGCTCCAGGGAGCAAGGGTGTTCTCAAAGATAGACTTGAGGTCATGCTACCATCAGCTAAAGATTAGGGCGTCTGATATTCTAAGACAGCTTTTCCCACTCGGTATGGGCACTATGAGTTCTTAGTCATGTCTTTTGGGTTAATCAATGCCCCAGCAGCATTTATGGAGTTGATGAACTGAGTGTTCAGACCTTATCTAGACTTGTTCGTGATAGTCTTTATAAATGATATCCTGGTGTATTCCCGCAGCCAGGAAGAGCACGGGCAGCACTTCAAAGTGGTTCTTCAGACTCTAAAATATGATCAGCTATATGCCAAGTTTTCAAAATATGAGTTCCGGTTAAGTTCGAATGCATTCCTGGGTCATATTGTATAAGTAGAGGGTATTACAGGTGGACCCAAAGAAGATTGAGGCAGTCAAGAATTGGCCTCGACCAGCTTTAGTGACCAAGATTTGGAGTTTCTTGGGGTTAGCAGGTTACTATTGCCGGTTCGTAAATGGGTTTTCTTCTATTGTAGACCCGATGACCAGAAGGTTCATAGAAAAATATGGGACTCGGGCATGTGCCCGGAGTCAAAATCCGAGGTCTATAACCTGAGTAAAAGAATTTTTTTCTGTCAAATTGTTTTTCTTAAATTATTAAGGAAAATGAAAATGAAAATAGATTGAAAGACTATGGTATCGGGCTCGTATTTTGGTTCCGACGCCCGGTGCAAGTCTTATATATATCGTTTAAGCACTTTCTGTAAAGTTTGATCAAAATCGTACGTTGTTTGACGGCTAAAGTTAAGGTTTACAAACTTTGAAATGAAATGAGATGATCTTGGAGTTAAATTTGATATTATTTTAGCAATTTCATCGTTCGAGCAAGTTCGTATGATGTTTTTGAGTCACTGTATATATTTGCTTCGGAGCCCGAGGGCTCAGGTGAGTTTTGAGTAGGTCCCAGGAGGCCTTAGCTTAAAAATATCAGATGTTGCAGTACAACAGGTCGGTTTAGACTCAACCAGCGTGGCGGCACACCAAAACAGTGCGGTCCGCGCTGGAAGCCACGCGGCTGCAATATATTTCTATATGGTCTGCATGGTCAGATTCAGAGGGGTTATGGGTCGAGTTTGACCATCGCGGCCGCGCATCAAAATAGTGCGGTCCACGCTAGGTAGGTTTAGAGAGAATTTTTTCTTCCCTTTTTCGGCGCGGCCGTATGGTATTTTTGTGCGGTCCGCGCCAGCTTTAGAAAAGTATATAAAATCCGAGATTTTCAGTTATTTTACACTTTTTCAAAATCCAAAACATAAGAGGCAATTTTCCAAACAATTCTTTTTCTTGGAAACTATTGGTAAGTGACTTCTACTGTATTTTCTTTCCTCCTTAACATCTTTAAACATAATTTCAACTTCAAAACAAGGATTTTAATGGGGGAATTTGGATGTTTAGGGTAGAACTAGGGTTCCTAAATTGGGGGGTTTTGAACCTCAATTTGGGGTCCGATTTCAGGACAAATCACGTATCTGAGTTCATGGGGGAGTGGGTAATCAAGTTTTAATTCAAACCTCAGGTCTTGATCATGTGGACACGGGGGGAGGGGGGCCTTTTGGGAATTTTTGAGTAAAACTTTGGGAAAAACATTTTTATGCATTCAAACCAATTCATATAGTATTTATTAAAGTAATTGAACGAATTGTGATTAGATTCGAGCGAATTGGAGGTTGAATCACAAGGTAAAACAATAGTTGAAGTTTAAGCGGACTTCAAGGCTTTGAGTTAAGTGTTTGATCTATCCTAGCTTGATGGAATATGATTAGAGTATTATAAATTGCTATTTGCTAAATGATTGAGTGCGGTGTATAGGTGTGGTGACGAGTGTCTATACACCGGAGTCTAGCATGACCGTGAGTCGTTGTTGTACATATCTTGAATTAATGTGGAACCCTCCTAAGCTAAAAGTATGATTTGCTATAAATGTGAAGAGTTCGAGAATAAATAGTGAAATATTGATATTTTGGATCATTGGCTAAATTGATGGATATTATTGGATTGAAGTTGAAAGTATTGAAAGGAACTATGATTAATCCTTTGCCGGGATGGTTGAATTACTGAAACCTTACCGGGTTGTGAAAGTTATAATTATTGTTTCCTTGTCGGGATCTTATTGTTATTGTTGTTACTCCCTTGCGGGACAGTACTTGTTATTTATTTATTCTTCCTGTCTGTTTGGTTGTGACTACTATTTGGGTGAGGAAGAGTGATACTGCACAAAGTGTCATTCCGTGCTATTCCGATTATAATTGCACGAAGGGTCATTCTATGCTATGTTGTGACTATTTACGCACGAAGGTACATTCCGTGCTCTGAATTGATTATATTTTCACGAAGAGTCATTCCGTGCCATGAAATGAGAGTTATATGAGAAAAAGCATAAAGGGTGATCCCACGTATTTTTATATGATTGTTTGGGCGAGAATGAGAGTAAAAGCATGAAGGGTAATGTCGTGCAGCTATTGAGTTTCTTATTTTGTGATAATTATTGTTGCACCATGTTTCTATTTCACTGATGAATTATATATATATTCAATTGTGCTCCGCATAGCATGTTCCCTCCCTTTTTTTTATTTAGTTTAGTATTTCTGTTATTTTTGTGGTACATATGTATATAGAATTGTATAGGTTTATGTGAGTGTCTAGTCCTAGCTTGTCACTACTTCACCGGGATGGGCCAGCACATGGAATCATTTGTGCTCATACTACACTTCTGTGCATTTTTGCACAGGTCCAAGTTTTGAGCAGCAACAACAATAGTTCAAGAGCAGGATTTCATTACTACGAGATTAAGATAGCTTGTAGGCGTCCGCAGGTCCGACATCTCTTTTTATGCTTTTCATTTTTACTGTAGTCTCATTGTTTCGAGACAGACAACTGTTATATTTCTTTCAGACATTATATGTAGTTTATTCTTAGTGGTTCGTGAGCTTGTGACACCAAATCTTAGGTAGAGGGTATTGTTGGGCAGTTCATATTTATTCTAGACTTAAAATTAGACTTTCGCAACTATTGTTATTATATTTCATGCCATTAAATTGACAATAGGATGGATTTGGCTTGCCTAGCTACCACGAGTAGGCGCCATCACGATCCCGATGGCGGAAAATCCGAGTCGTGACACAACAAGACTCAACTCCTATTCCCTCAAGTTAGGGTTAAACCAAACACTTACCTCAAAGCCTTGAAATTCACTTAATCCTCAACTATTGATATACCTCGTAGTTCCGCCTTCAATACAGTGATATCTAGACATAATTAATTCAATAATATCAATAAAGACTCAATGGACACGTCCCATAGCCTAGATATGAGTTTTCTAGCATTCCTCCAAAAATACAAAAATTAGAAACCGGGCCCACAGGGTCCAAACTCAAGACCCAAACCCAATAACCCATAACCCCACGAATCCACATGTATAATTTGTTTTAAGATTCGACCTCAAATTGAGGTTAAATCAACCAAAATTCTCAAAACCCTAACTCTACCCAAAACCCATAATTCCTACTTCGATTTCCTGATTTAGGCTTAGAAACTTGCTAATTAATGAAGGAAAAGTGAAAGAAATAATTGGAAAATTACTTACTCAAGTAGTATTGAAGATTGGGGGCTTTCATGGCTTCCTAAAGCTTGGGAGAGAAAAGGTCGCGTGAGAAAAGTGAAGAATTCCCGAGTGTACTGTTTCTGGAAATTTTTAATAACATTTTACTGGGCGAAAGCACTCCATGCGATCTGTAATGACCCTGCCGGTCGTTTTTTAAATTTACGCCCCGATCCCCAAATAACTGTTCCCCCTAAGTTCATTTCTGCTATTGTGGTTTGCCGGGATGTTCGGTTTTAGAAATTGGAGTGTTTTGGGACACTTAGTCTCTAAATGAGAACCTTACAGTTAAAAAATGGCCCGTATTCAGAACAATGTTAAGACGACCTCGAAATGGAAATCCCAAGGTTTTGTTAGCTCCGTTAGGTGATTTCGGGGTTGGGAGCACGCTCGAAATGTATTTTCGAGGGCTGTAGCTCAATTAGGCTTGAAATGCCGAAGTTTGGAAATTTTAGAAATCCAATCGATAGGGGAGATTTTGATCCGGGAGTCGTAATGTAATCCCGACGGTTGTAGTAGCTTCGTTAGGTGATTTTGGATATGTGTCCAAAGTTTCAAGTCATTCGGATATCATTCGGTCGGGTTTTTGATAGCATGTAGGTTTCAGAAGTTTTGGTTGAAACTTAGGCTTGAATCCACCATAATTTGATGATTTTTGTGTTTAATGATATGTTTTTATTATTGGAACAAGTTCGTATCGTGATTTAGAGTGGATGTGTATTTTTGTTTCAGGTCCCGGGGGCCTTGGGATGTTTTTGGAGGGTCTAACGGAAGAAAATTGGATATTTTGGATTGCTGTCATGAGTTGCAGCAGGAGTTCCGCTTCTGCGGGTGGGGAACCATAGGAGCTCCGCTTCTGCGGGTGGGGAACCGCAGAAGCGGCTCCGCAGAAGCATTTATTATCTCGTAGAAGCGAGTTTGAGTATGGTTGGGCAATTCTGCAGAAGCGGATAGGATGTCGCGGGGGCAGGCTCGCAGAAGCGAGCCCATGTTCGTAGAAGCAGACTCCTGGATTTTGGACCCTTCGCAGAAGCGTGCATTTTTCCGCTTAAGCGGTCTCGCAGGTGCCGCAGAAGCGATCCTATCCGGTAAGTGAGAAGTTTCAAAAGTGACTGAATTTTCACAGAAGCATTCGCGCACATGCGAGCCTTGTATCACAGAAGCAAAAATCCCTGGAGGGTTTAATATCAGTCTAACTCAAAAATTTTAGAACATTAAAAACATTGGAGGCTTCAAACTAGGAGAGCATTTTAGCGATTTTGAGGAGGAAATCAAGGGGAATCATCAGGTAATCACACATGGACTAAATTTATATTAATAGATTGTTAAACCACGGATTAAACCTCTGAAAATAGAGGATTGGAGGTGGGTTAATGGAGGATTTTTGCTCTAAGCCTGGGTTGTCGAAAATCATTGATTTGAATAGGCAAACGAAGTTCGATTTTGATAAATTTTATATGGTTAGACTCGTGAGAGTACGAGGGTTCTGATAACTTAAAATATTTCCATTTCGAGCTGATGACTATAGGGGTATTTTCGTCATTTCACCCATTTTTGCGTCGTACCTATTTTTCACTGTAATTAACTATTTGCGATGTTATTTACACTGTGTAATTGGTTTGACTAGATTTGGGCCACTCAGAGTTGGATACTCGTGGGAAGGGAGTCATCTCTTAACGGTTTTGTACCGGGATTGAGGTAAGTGGCTTGTCTAACCTTGCGTGGGGGATTTTCTCTCCTAGGATATATATATGTTGATTAAATGCCTTGTATGCGAGGTGAAGGGCATGTACTTGCACAGATTGTTGAAAATCACCTTACTTGAAATGCTCAATCCGTGTCATCCTTGTTATTTTAATTGGTTAAATTGCAAGACTTATTTGGTGATAGCTAGGGAAGCATGATTAGATAGGATTATATGTCTAAGTGCCTACTTGTCTTAATTGAACTCCCTAGAACCTGTTGAGACTGGATTTAGTGTTAATTGTAGCTGTGTACTTCATATTTCTTTGTGTTTTCCCCTTATTCATTGTGTTTGTGTTCTGTGGACTACAGGTTCAATTCTCGGAGATCATATGCTATTGAGGTAAAAGGGCTGCAAGTTTAATTTCCGGAGATCCAGAGATACTGATATACAGACTGCGGGTTCAATTCCCGAAGATCCTGAGATACTGATATACGGACTACGAGTTCAATTCCCGGAGATCCAGAGATACTGATATACGGACAGCGGGTTCAATTCCCGGAGATCCAGAGATACTGATATAAAGACTGCGAGTTCAATCCGTAGATCCTGAGATACTGATATACGGACTGCGGGTTCAATTCCCGAAGATCCTGTGATACTGATACATGGAGTGCGGGTTCGATTACCGAAGATCCTCAGTTGCTGCGAATAATAGGACCGCGGGTTCAATTCCTAGATATCCTGGATTGTTAATTTGTACTTGTTGTGTTAATTTCTTTGGTTAGCTTAATTGTATACGGTTTGTGGTATTTATCTCATTTGCGGTTATTTCAGACTCGTTCTTATCTTGAGCTGTTCGGTATTATTATTATCATTATCTCATTTAATTTCTCGGTAGGGCCTTAACCTTCATCGTCGCTACTCCATTGAGGTTAGGCTTGGAACTTACTGAGTACCACCGTGGTGTACTCATGCTACTCTTCTGCATACTTTTGTTATGAAGATCCAGGTACATCTGATCAGACACACTTTAGGTGACGTAGGATCACTTTCAAGAGACTCGAGTTATGAATCTGCTACGTTCGCAGATCCGGAGGGTCTTCTTCTACTCTTCTTAGTGATGTCAGTCATTCCTTTATTTTTGTTGTGTAGACACTTCTGATGTATAGAGCCACATTGTACTGTCTTAGTCTATGTTACCCGTGAGTTTTCGGGTCTTGGTGGTTGTATTTCTTCTGGTATTTGGCGATGTATGTGCCGAGCGGCACTTATTACATTTATTTTGTATTATTTCACTGTTATCTTATCTTTTGTTCATTAAAATGTATATTTCGCATTGTGTAGGCTTACATAGTTGCGATGACAGATGCCATCGTGACATGTTCACGATTCGTGAACTAGGGTCGTGACAAGTTGGTATCAGAGCTCTAGGTTCATAGGAGTCGCTGGACATATACCGGTTATTTAGAGTCTCGCTGATCGATACGGAGACGTCTTGATTTATCTAAGAGGGGCTATGTAACTGTTTAGGAAACTCTTCATTTCTTTTGAATTCCTTGTCGTGCGATATTTTGACACCAAATCTAAACATCTATCTTTTATTCTCTCACAGATGGTGAGGACACGTGCTACTCGTGAGGATCAGGCACCCGCATCCCCTACTGCCGCTGCCAGAGGCCGGGGCCAGGGTAGAGCTCGAGGACGCACCCAAGATGCATCCACAGAACCCGTGCGCACTGCCGTTGAGGCACCGTCGGTGGATCGGGTTGGAGCGCAGGCACTTGGTACACCTACTACAGCTCCTACGACTTCAGCACTCTAGGAGACCCTAGCCCAGTTTATGAGCATGTACACTACTCTAGCTCAGGCGGGGTTACTTTCTCTCGCTGCAGCTACATTTCAAGCTGAGGGGGCTAGACTCCCGCAACCGGCACACCTGAGCAGCGGTGCCCGTGGAGCAGGTTCCAGAGATTATTGTTATACCTCCTACCGCACAAGTACAGACCGGAGGTGGGCGAGCTGCCTCCGAGGACGAGCAACGTAGGTTGGAGAGGTTCAAGAAATATGATCCCCTAGTGTACAGTGGCTTGGCTTCACATGATTTATTGGGATTTCTGGAGGAGTGTCATCGTATCCTCCGTACTATGGGTATAGTGGAGACCAGTGGGGTTTCCCTTAGTGCTTTTCAGCTTCGAGGGGCCACTTATGATTGGTGGCGCACCTATGAGTTGGCTAGTCCAGATGAGTGTGCCTCGTTGACCTGGGCAAAGTTTTCTGATATGTTTTTGAGGGAGTTTGTTCCCCAGAGCCTTAGGGATGTTTGGCGATCGGAGTTTGAGCAGTTGCGTCAAGGATCTATGACAGTATCGGAGTATTCCATCAGTTTCACCCGGTTAGCCAAACATGCACCGGCCTTGGTAGCCACGGTCTGGGAGACAGTGCAAAGGTTTATTGAGGGTATTATTCCGCCTATCCGGTCCAGAATGGATAGAGAGATGGAAACGGATGTGCCGTATCAGCAGGTAGAGAGCATTGCCCGACGGAATAAGGGTATGCTCACTAGAGAGCGAAGAGAAAGGGAGGCCAAGAGGTCTCGTGAGTTGGGTCATTTCTCTAGTGCCCGTACTTCAGCAGGCGGTCGTTTTGGCAGGGGCTATTCCAGCCGTCCAGTTCTTTCAGCATTACCAGCAGCCGGTAGTACTCCAGCTCCTCTAGCAGCTCAAGAGCCTTACTATGCTCCCCTAGTTTCCAGTGCGTCTCCTGCACGGGGTACCTCCAGGGTCCAGTCTAGCGGGAGTGGGGCCGGTCAGTCACAGCCACCGCATCCTACCAGGGCTTATTTTAAGTGCGGGGATACTCGCCATCTGGTTAGGGAGTGCCTTAGGAGTAGGGGAGGAGCACCTCTACAGACTTTGCAGCCTCAGCGTGGTTCCCAGAGTCAGCATGCCATCGTTCCAGCCCCAGCTACCACCCCACCAGCCCAGCCAGCCAGGGGCGGGGATCAGGGTGTTAGAGGCCGCCCTCGAGAGAGGGGTCAGGCCAGATTTTATGATATTCCTGATTGCACTGCAGCTGTCGCCTCTGATTTTGTTATCACAGGTATTATCTTGGTTATTCAAAGAGAGGCATCGGTTCTATTCGATCCTAGTTCTACTTTTTCATATGTATCCTCTTATTTTGCTTCACATTTGGGTGTGCCTCGGGATTCCTTGAGTGCCCCCATTTATGTTTCTACTTCAGTGGGAGATTCTTTAGTTGTAGACCGTGTGTATCGGTCGTGTTTGGTTACTATTTGTGGTTTTGAGACTAGAACTGATATGTTATTGCTCGGTATGGTTGATTTCGATATTATTCTGGGCATGGACTGGTTGTCGCCCCACTATGCTATTCTTGATTGTCACGCCAAGACTGTGACGCTGGCTATGCCAGGAATTCCACGTATTGAGTGGAGTGGTACTCTAGATCACACCCCCAGCCGTGTTATTTCCTTTCTCAAAGCTTAGCGTATGGTTGAGAAGGGGTGTGCTGCTTATCTAGCTTATGTAATGGATGTTAGTGTTGACACTCCTTCTATTGATTCCGTCCCAGTGGTACGTGATTTCTCTGATGTATTTCCAGCTGATCTCCCGGGCATGCCGCCTGACAGAGATATTGATTTTGGTATTGACTTATTGTCGGGAACTCAGCCCATTTCTATTCCTCCGTACCGCATGGCTCCTCCTAAGTGGAAGGAGTTAAAGGATCAGTTACAGGAGCTTTCGGGTAAGGGTTTCATTTGAACCAGTGTTTCGCCTTGGGGTGCTCCTGTGTTGTTTGTGAAGAAGAAGGACGGTTCTATGCATATGTGCATTGACTATTGCCAGTTGAACAAAGTTACGACAAAGAACCGGTATCCTTTACCACGTATTGATGACTTATTTGACCAATTACAGGGTGCACATATGTTCTCCAAGATTGATTTGCGCTCTGGTTATCATCAGTTGAAGATTCGGGAGCCTGATATCCCAAAGACTGCCTTCACGACTCGGTATGGTCACTATGAGTTCCACGTTATGTCTTTCGGGCTGACTAATGCCCCAGCAACTTCCATGCATTTGATGCACAGTGTATTCAGGCTGTATCTTGACTCGTTCGTGATTGTTTTCATTGATGATATTTTTGTATATTCCTGGAGTCGGGAAGAGCATGAACAACACCCGAGGATAGATCTTCAGACTCTGAGGGAGAAGCAATTATATGCCAAGTTCTCTAAATGTGAGTTTTGGCTGAGTTCGGTGGCATTTCTAGGCCACATGGTGTCGAGCTAGGGTATTCGAGTGGATTCGAGGAAGGTGGAGGCCGTGCAGGGTTGGCCCAAGCCCTCCTCAACCATTGAGATTCGTAGCTTCCTTGGTATGGCGGGTTATTACCGTCGTTTTGTATAGGGGTTCTCTTTGATTGCAGCACCTATGACCAGATTGACCCAAAGGGGTGCCCCTTTTCAGTGGACAGAGGAGTGTGAGGCGAGCTTTCAAAAGCTCAAGACGGCTTTGACTTTGGCCCCTATATTGATGTTGCCTACCGGTTTGGAGTCCTATACGGTATATTGTGATGCCTCACGAGTTGGATTCGGAGTAGTGTTGATGTAGGACGGTAGGGTAATTTCCTATTCATCCCGACAACTAAAGGTGCATGAAAAGAACTACCCTGTCCACGACCTGGAGCTAGCTACCATTGTTCACGCCTTGAAGATTTAGCGTCACTATTTGTATATGGTTCCTTGTGAGATTTACACTGATCATCGGAGCTTACAGCACTTGCTTAAGCAGAAGGACCTAAACATGCGTAAGAGAAGGTGGTTGGAGCTGTTGAAGGACTATGATATTACTATTCTTTATCATCCGGTCAAGGCCAATGTGGTTGCCGATGCTTTGAGTCGCCGGGCGAAGAGTTTGGGGTGTTTGGCATATCTACCAGTTTCGAAGAGACCTATGGCGATGGATGTTCAGGCTTTGTCCAGGCAGTTTGTTAGATTGGATCTTTCGGTGCCCAACTGGGCTCTGGGCTGTGTGGTTTCTCGGTTTTCTCTATTTGATCGCATTAGAGAGCGACAGTTTGATGACCCTCATTTGCTTGTGCTTCAGGATAGTGTTCGGCGTAGTGTTGCTCGAGATGTTACCATCGGGGATGATGGAGTGATGAGGATGCATGGGCATATTTGTATGCCCAATGTAGATGATCTTCGAGAGCTGATTCTAGCTGAGGCCCATAGCTCGCGATATTCCATCCATTCGGGTGCCGCGAAGATGTATCAGGACTTGAGGCAACATTATTGGTGGAGTCGGATGAAGAAGGATATAGTTGACTATGTTTCTAGATGCCTCAACTGCCAGCAGGTGAAGTATGAGCATCAGCGTCTGGCTGGGCTAATGCAGCAGATTGAGGTCCCAGAGTGGAAATAGGTGCGCATCACCATGGACTTCGTATCTGGACTTCCATGGACTGTGAGGAAGTACGATTCCATTTGGGTCATTGTGGATTGGCTGACCAAGTCCGCCCATTTCGTACCTGTGTGCACCACTTACTCATCGGAGCGGTTGGTGGAGATCTACATCAGGGAGATAGGCCGGTTGCATGGTATTCCAGTTTCCATCATTTCAGATAGAGGCGCTCAGTTCACTTCACGGTTCTGTAGAGTCGTGCACCAGGAGTTAGGTACTCGGGTGGAGCTGAACACAACATTTCACCCCCAAACGGATGGACAGTCCGAGCGCACTATTCAAATTTTGGAGGATATGCCCCTTGCGTGCGTGATTGAGTTTGGAGGTTCATGGGATCGTTTCTTGCCACTGGCAGAGTTTGCTTATAATAACAGTTATCAGTCTAACATTCAGATGGTGTCGTATGAGGCCCTATATGGTAGGAGGTGCAGGTTCCCCGTGGGTTGGTTTGAGCCGGGACGAGGCCAGGATGGTAGGTATTGAGATGGTCCAGGATGCAATGGACAAGGTCAAGGTGATTCGGGACAGACTCCGTGCAGCCCAGTCTAGACAGAAGAGTTATGCGGACAAGAAGGTCCGCAATGTGGGTTTTATCGTTGTCGAGCGGTTTCTACTTCGGGTCTCGCCCATGAAGAGCGTCATGAGGTTTGGGAAGAAAGGGAAGCCGAGTCCGAGGTTCATTGGCCCTTTTGAGATTTTGAGGCATGTTGGGGAGGTTGCTTATGAGCTGGCCTTACCTCCCAGCCTAGTCGGAGTCCATCCCATATTTCATGTCTCTATACTCCTGAGATACCATGGTGACCCATCGCACGTGTTGGATTTCACTTCTGTTCAGCTAGACAATGATCTGTCCTATGTTGAGGAGCTAGTGGCCATTTTGGACAGGAAAATCAGGAAGCTGAGGTCAAAGAACATCACTTTAGTGAAGGTCCAGTGGCGGGGTCAGTCGGCCTAGGAGGCGACTTCAGAGACCGAGCAAGATATGCGCAGCCAGTACCCTCATCTCTTCACCACTTTAGGTAAGCATTCTATGCTCGTTCGAGGAAGAACGGATGTTTAAGTGTGGGAAGATGTAACGACCCGGCTAGTTGTTTTTGAAATTTATGCCCCGATCCCCAATTAACTGTTCCCCCTAAGTTCATTTCTGCTGTTGTGGTTTTCCGGGATGTTCGGTTTTAGAAATTGGAGTGTTTTAGGACGCTTAGTCCCTAAATGAGAACCTTACAGTTGAAAAATGGCCCGTATTCAGAACAGTGTGAAGACGACCTCGGAACAGAAATCCAATGGTTCCATTAGCTCTGTTAGTTGATTTCGGGGTTGGGAGCGCGCTCGGAGTGTATTTTGGAGGTCTGTAGCTCAATTAGGCTTGAAATGCCGAAGTTTGGAAATTTTGGACATCCGATCGATAGGGGAGATTTTGATCCGGGAGTTGAAATGGAATCCCGATGGTTGCAGTAGCTTCGTTAGGTGATTTTGGATATGTCTGCAAATTTCTAGGTCATTCGGACGTCGTTCGGTCGGGTTTTTTATAGCATGTAGGTTACAGAAGTTTTGTTGAAACTTTGTCTTGAATACGCCATAATTTGATGATTTTGTGTTTAATTATATGTTATTATTATTGGAACAAGTTTGTATTGTGAGGGTCTAACAGTAGAAAATTGGATATTTTGGATTGCTGTCATGAGTTGCAGCAGGAGTTCTGCATCTGCGGGTGGGGAACCGCATAATCGTTTATTATCTGCATGAGTTGCTTTAGCGACATTTTCCATTATTCGCCCGGTCCTTAGCAGCCTTTCCAAAATCAACCTAACTGGTTACCTTTTCCAAGACACTAAATAAGCTTTCGCACTTACGCCTTTATCTATAATAGAATAAAATTGGATATTTTTATTTAGAATTAGCCAGATCATATGAAACAAATAACATTTATGTAGTAACAATATTTTTTAAAGTTGTGCTCCTAATTATTTTATACAAATATTTGCGTGATTATAAAAGTTTAAAAAAAATTAAGTTAAATTGTTTACAAATAGATACAATTTTTTTAAACACAATATCGTTACATAACCTAGAAAAAAAAAAGTAGATAACTTTAAAGGTGTATTTGCAGAGACAGAGCTTTTATACGAGTTCAGCTGAACTCAATATTTATTGGATCAAACAATCATTAAATATGTACAAAATATTAAATTTAGAACCTAATTATTAGCATTTTAAAATTGTTATTAAGTCCGTTTGGACATAATTTTCATTTTTTTCAAAAAACAAATTCATTTTTGTGAAATCAGTGTTTGTTCATAAAATTTCCAAATTTCATTTGATGATGCATTTTGAAAATTTTTGAAAATTCAAAAAACTCCAAAAAGCTATTTTTTAAAAAATTTCACTCAAATCACTCACAAAACTTCAAAAACAATCCAAAATTATATTCATGTCCAAACACAACTCTACGGGTGTGTTTGGTATTCCAGAAAATATTTTTCAATTTTTCCATATTTGGTTGCCTTAAATGTTTTCCAAAATATTTTTTCTTATCAATTCATTTTCCTCCAATTGTAGGAAATATTTTCCTTATCAAGAGAAGGGAAAATATTTTCTAAAGCACATTCCCACCATTCCCCACCCTCACCAACGAACCCTACCACCTCTCCAAAACAAGATTTTTTTTTTCAAATTTCAGTTTTTTCTTTTACTACCCACCCTACAACCCCCTCCCGCAAAAAAAAATTTACCCTTTTTTTGTTGCAATTTTAGTTTTTGTTTTTTTACTTTTCTACACCACCCACCATCTACTCCACCCCCACCTGCCCTCCCCCGCACACAAAAAAATTTACTTTTTTTATAATTTAAATTTCTATTTTGTTTTCATTTTACTGCCCCTCAGCCCCCCCCCCCAAAAAAAAATAAATTTAAATATATTTTTCAGATTTAATTTTATTATTTATTGGTTTAAGGGCTCAAAATTTTACCAGTTTCAAAATTATGAGTTCCGAGGTTTATGTATTTGGAAGTGTACATGTTTAGAAATTATAAAGTTTACGGGTTCAAAATTCTGTGGTTTTGAAAGTTTACCGATTCAAAAGTTTATGAAATTTGTGGGTCCAGAAGATTGTTAGTTTGAAAGTTTATGATTTCATATATATTTGTGACGACTAAAATGGTCAACACGTGTTTTCTTATCCTATTTGTGCTTCCGAGGCCTTGAAAACCACATTTAGAGTTGCCTCGACTTGCTTGCGCAGTCCGCGCGCTTAACTGAAAATATTAAATATGAACTTCAGTGAAATGCTAAATTTTTGTTTTAAAGTGAATAAATTTGACTTCGGTTAATATTTTGGGTAAACGGACCCGAGCCTGTGATTAACTGTCCCAGAAGATTCGTAGGAAAATATGGGACTTGGGCATATTCCCGAAATTGAATTCCAAGGTCCCAAGGCCGATGTCACGAGCCCAAAACCCGGTCGTAATGGCGCCCAGCGCATTGCTAGGCCAGTCCGACCTATTACACTCACATCCCGAGCTTAGAGCTCAAAATCATTTATTTTAAATCATCGATAGTGAAGAAAAACAAGGTCAAACTGATAGTATAAAAAAATCCATAATCTAACGAAAATACAACGTAACTTCCCAAAGATCTGGGGTCATGAGCCAAGAGCCTCTATTAGAATATTGACCAATACTGTAAATACACTACAAGTCGAAGAGTACACGGAATAAAACAAGTAATAACGGAGTAACAGGGGAAAATGTCCGGTCCTGCGGACGCCAGGCAGCTACCTCGACGATCCCAACTGGGTCTAGACCAACACCAAGCTCAGCTAAGATTCCAGGTACCTGAATCTGCACACATGGTGTAGGAAGTCGAGTGAGTAATTCAAACTTGTGACGACCCAAAGAGTCATCACTTGTTTTCTTAATCATTTCAAGTTTCTGAGGCCTTGAAAACCTCATTTATAGTTGCCTTCATTTGCGTGCGCAGTCTGGGCGCGAAGCTAGAAAAGTTTTATGTTGAAATATATGAAATATGTGAAAAGTTTTAAAAATATTCATATTAATATTGATATGGTTGACTTTGGTCAAATTTTTTGGTAAACGGACCCGGATATGTGAGTTGACGGTCTCAAAAAATCCGTAGAAAAATATGGAACTCGGGCATATGCCCAGAATCGAAATCCGAGGTCTAGAACCCCGGTAAAGAATTTTTCTGTTAAATTGTTTTCTGAAAATGTTTAAGGAAAATGAAATTGAATTTGACTATAAAGTAATGGTATCGGGCTCATATTCTGGTTCTGACGCCTGGTACATGTCATATATGTTGGTTAAGCGCTTCCTGTAAAGTTTGGTTGAAAATGGACGTCGTTTGACGTGTTTCGGCCTTAAATTGGAAATTTTGGAAGTTATGAAATTTTGAAAGAATTCTTGAGTTTTAGGGCTCAATTCATTGATTTTGATGTTATTTTGGAAACTTGATCGCGCAAGCAAGTTCGTATGATGTTTTAGAGTCAGTGTACATATTTGGCTTGAATCCCCGAGGGCTAGGGTGAGTTACGGATAGGTATCGGGATGGTTTTGGACTTGAAAATGCAGCAGAAATTCTGCAATTTCTTCAGAGGGATTTTGTTCAACGTGATCGCGGCCTCATCCACGCGATCGCATTGTATTGGCGATTCCTTCTAAGCGATCGTAGCATCCCTCACGCGATCGCGTAGATTCCAGTTTTCCCCGTACGCGATCGCAATCATTTTCAGGCGATCGCATAGGCCAAATAGGCCTCCTAGTGAATTTCCTCTATGCGATCGCATAAGAGGCCAGTCGTTCCTCTACGTGATCGCAGCCCAATTCACGCGATCGCGTAGGGTAATTTCGCCTAGTGAATTTTTCAGCAAAAAAACAGAACACGTACGGGATTTTATCCCATTTTCTCTAAACTTTCTCTTCTCCACTGCTTCTTGGGCGATTCTTGAGCAATCCTTCTACAAACTTCTTGGGTAAGTGATTCTTGACTCGTTTTCTTTGTTTTCCATCAATATTATTTGAATTCCTAGGCCTAAATATGTGTAAATGAGTAGAAAAATTAGAGAAATGAGTATAGTTAGGGTTTTCAAAGAATTTGTGATCTAGACCTCATTTTGGGGTCGAACTTAAGAACAAATTGTATATTTGAACTCCTGAATGATTGGGTAAATTTATTTTAGTTCGAAACTTGAGTTTCGATCAAGTGGGTCCAGGGTCGATTTTCACTATTCCAGGCAGAATGCTGTAAAAGTTATATTTGGCCATATGAACTAGTTCGTTGAGTAGTATTGTCACGACCCCAAATCCGGTCGTGATGGCGCCCAGCATACCTGCTAGGCCAGCCCGACCAATCAACAATAACCACGGAGCCACAAGCTCACTTTATCCAATTTAAGCATAACGGTGATAGATATATTAAAAACAGGGAACCAAGTTCCAACACGTGCCAACTCCCATAGACCGAAGGGTCAAGAGTCATGAGCCTCTACAGAGTATACAAAGTGTAAATAGTGAATATAACTGTGCACAAGTGTGGGATGATCGGAACAAAATACAGACAAACTGGAGAATCAGGTCCTGCGAACGCTGGCAGCTACCTCGACTGTCCAAAAGCACTCCCGAGCCGCAATGGAATCGGCTCTGCTGTAATGTACCTGGATCTGCACACAAGGTGCAGGGAGTCGGGTGTGAGTACTTCCAACTCAGCGGTAATAAAAGTAAATAATGCTGAAGGGAAGAAAACCACGCAAGGCACTATCTCTTGCTACACAATACGGAACTATCATTAAACTTCAAAACACTATCATTTTATTCCTTTTCAGCATATGTGAGTAGATTATTTAGAAATCCAAATTTTTACTTTCTTTCATTATAACATACCAATACCTGGGAGAATCTCAAGAAGTGCAAGTCAGCACTCAAATCAGCCTCTCGGGCTCAGCACTCCTTAACAATTTATACCAGGAGATCCGGTCAATAAAGCAACAAATGCACATGTGCCAGTAAAGTATGAGTGCTAAAATGTTATGCCACGTAGTACACGTAAACCAATGTATGTATGCCATGCAATGCATATGACCGCTACGGCGTGTAGCCCGATCCTTTTGGGTACCCGTGCTCACTGGGGGTGTCCAGACTCCGGAGGGGCTCCTACAGCCCAAGCACAATAATAATATCACACCTGCTGCGGCGCGCAGCCCGATCCATATACCACTGCGGCGTGCAGTCCGATCCATGCATGTGTATGCATATGCTCACATGAATGTCATGCCCTAACATATGGCCCTCGACCCCAATCAGTCTAACAAATAATCAAGAAAGCCCTACGGCAACAATATCATATTAGCTCACAGCAAAAAAAATTATTAAGACCTTGTTCAAGTTTTTCATAACCTTATAAAAATGCTGAATAGCAATAATTCCATTTTAAACCTTAAATTTAGAATAAAATATGCTCAGTGTTATCAAAACAGTGATACCAATCCTTGAAGGATTCAAATAATTGGCACGAAGCCCAAACATGATAATTAGTCCAATTCATTTTAACAATTAGGTGTTATTATTTATTACGCGGGACGGACCAAGTCACGATCCCCAATGGTGCTCTACCACACGCCCATTATCCGGTGTGCAAGTCACCTCAACACAGCACTAAGATGTGCAAGTCCGGGGTTTACTAACCCTCAGGACATCATTTACAAGTATTACCCACCTCGAACCGAAGAAAGCTCATGCCCGCGACGCCTTAGCTCCTCGAACCGGCATCCACGCACGTCAAAACTAGCACAAATCAGCACAAACATATCAAAATAGGCTAATGGAACATAACCCAATCGAAAGAACTCGAAAAATATCAAAAATCACGAAATTGGCAAAACCCGAGCCCCGGGCCCACATCTCAAAAAATCTCGAAACTCATATTTCCAGAACCCTCGTCCCGCCATGAGTCCGTACATATAAAATTTACTAAAATCGGAGTTCAAATGGCCTTCCAAAACTCAAAATCCCGTTTTCAATATCTAGGCCACATTTCTTCAAGATTTCAACCCAATTTCATGAAGATTGATGTTAATTCTACCATAAAATGATGTTTTTGAGTCAAGAATCTTACCTCCGATGAATACCCGATGATTTCTCGGTGTTTTCCTCGAGTTTTCTTCTCTCTAGGGCTCAAAATTGTGTTTTTGGGGTATAAACCCGTGAGCCTTCCGTTCTGTGATTTAATTCACTGCCGACCCGATTGCTCTACGCGATCGCGACTCGCCTCACGCGATCGCGATGTTCAAAAATTCGGCCTCACGCGATCGCGACTCGCCTCACGCGATCGCGATGTTCAAACATCCGGCGTCACGCGATCGCGTCTCTATTCCTGCGATCGCGTAGCACAAATTTCCCTGGACCCTATTTCTCTTCTACGCGATCGCGTAGATGCTCATGCGATCGCGATGGCCACCCGGCTAACTCTACGCGATCGCGACCGGTGATCCTGCGATCGTGATGGCCTAGCCCCCAACCCTACGCGATCGCGTCCCCCTCCCCGCGATCGCGGAGAGCAAAAACCTGCTGCGTTTATGACAGCAACCAGCCTTCTCATTTTTCCCAAAAATGGTCCGTTTGGACCCCCGGATTCATCCCGAGACCCCCGGGACCCCAACGAAAACCACCAACATACTCCAAAACACGTTACAAACTTGTTCCAATCATAAAAACACCATACTAAACATCAAAATCACCATTTACACACGAATTCAAGCCTAAGTTTCTTCAAAACTTCCAAATTACACATTCCATAAAAAACCCGACCAAACGACGTCCGAATGACCTGAAATTTTGCAGGCACATCCAAAATCACCTAACGGAGCTACTGCAAACTCCATTCCGACTCCCGGATCAAAATCTCACCTACCGTTCGGATTTTGCCAAAATTCAACCTTAGCCAATTCAAGCCTAAAACTACACCGGACCTCCAAATTCAATTCCGATTGCTCTCCTAAGTCATAAATGATCTCCCGAAGCTAGGCGAATCATCAGAATCTGATTCCAAGCACTCTAACTCGATAGTCAACTCTAGGTTGACTTTCCATATTCAAACTTCCTTCAAACATGCTATTTGCTTCATTTTCAATTCAATTCACTCCTAACTCACCCGATAGGCTCTAACACTGGTATAAAAGCATAAAACATGTAATTGCAACCTGATGGGGTGGTAAATTCCCGTAACAACGGGCCGGGTCGTTACAAGTATTGATAATATTAAATCAATTGTGTATAGATACAATTGAATTGGAGCCAAATTCGAAAGGAAAAGGCATTGCTACGGATTGAATCATTCGTAAACTTTCGAGGTAAGTGTTTGTTCTATCCTAGCTTGAGGGAATAGGAATTGAGTTGATGTGTTAATTATTAAATGTGGAGTCTGATGTATAGGCATGGTGACGAGTATCTATACGTTGAGAGTTGAGCATGACCGTGGGTCTTTAATGGATTAAATTCCTATAGTCCTATGTGATTATGTGAAAGGAAATTATTATTGGTTTTATACCGGTAATGTATAAAAATTGTTGATTAAAGGTTATTGGTGTCACATCGGTAACAGACATATATTGTTGATTTATTATTATTTATTGGTTTTACACCGGTAATATAAATATTGTTGAAATTGAAGATTATTGGTTTAATACTGGTAATACTTTTATATACTTACTGTTGATCATAGATTATTGGTTCAATACCGGTAATATACATTATTAAAGAATTGGGATCGTGTGGCACGCCGACCACTTATATATTAAAGAATTGGGATCATGTGGCACGACGACCACTTACATAATAAGAAAATGTGATCGTGTAGCACGCCGACCACAAAGTTATTTGAATCTTGGCATTGGCCATAGTTGCCGGTAGCCTATTATTAAATGTGGGAGCGAGTGGTACACCTACCACAAGATATGCAATGAAAAGTGAATTGACACATCAAAGTAAGTTTTATTCCATTGTTCAGATTACTTCGGATATATATAAATTATTGGTTGCTTTTTCAGAGCAGATTCTTTCCTTATAAATGTTCGATAATGTTTCCTGATGTTGTATATGTATATATCCCAACTGTACAAGTTTATGTGGGTGTCTGGTCCTAGATTTGTCACTACTTCACCGGGATAGGCCAGGCACTTACCAACACATGGGGTCGGTTCTCCTGATACTACACTTTGGGCTTTTTTTGCGCAGATATAGGTTACGAACAGCAACAACGGCAGTAGCACGATTGTGGACATTCCGACTACTGAGACTTCAAGGTAGCCTTGCAGGCGTCCGCATGACCCGTTGTCTCCTCTATCTATATTTTTCATTCTGTTATCTCATGTATTCAAGTTGAACAGCTTATATTTCTTTCAGACGATTATGTGTATTATTCTTAGAAGTTCCTGAGTATTGTGACACCAGTCTTGGGTAGTGTATCATGTTTTGGTTTTCTATAACGTATCTAGTAAAATTTGCTAAGTCTTCCGCTAATTTATTTATTCCGCTATAATTACATAATTTTATTTAAAGTTTTAAAAAGACAGTTATGACTAATGGAAATGTAAGTAAGATTTGGCTTGCCTAGCTTTCACTAGTAGGCGCCATCATGACTCCCGATGGTGGGAAATCTGGGTCGTGACACAACTCAGCGGTAATAAAAGTAAATAATGCCGAGGAAAAGAAAACCACACAAAGAACTATCTCATGATATATAATACCGAACCATCTTTTAAACTACAATACACTTTCATTTTATTCCTTTTCAGCATATGTGAGTAGATTGTTTAGAAATCTCTTTTTAACGTCTTTTCCTTTCATTAAGACAGCTCAATACCTTGTACAACCTCAGACAGTGCAAGTCTGCACTCAAATCAACCCCTTGGGCTCAAAACTCCTTATCAATTTCCACCAGAGTATCTGGTCAATAAGGTAGATAACGCATGTATGCCAGTAATGTATGAGTGCTAAATGTCATGCCACGTAGTACAAGTAAAGCAATTGTATGTATGCAATGCAATGCATATAACGCTGTGGCATACAGCCCGATCCATGCTATGGCGCCCGCACTCACTGTGGGGGTTCAGACTGCTGAGGGGCTCCTACAGCCCAAGCACAATATCAATATCACTCCTGCTGCGGCGTGCAGCCCGATCCATGCATAGTCATGAATATATATAAGCCCCTTGGGCAACAGTATCATATCAGCTCACAGCTAAAATATCATTCAAGCCTTGTTCAAGTTTTTCAAATCTCATAAAAATGCTGAGTAGAAAAATACCATTTTAAAACCTTAGATTGAGATAAAAATATGCACAGTATTATTAAGATAGTGATACCAATCCCTAAAGGATTCAGATAATCGGCACGAAGCCCAAAACATGATAATCAGTCCAACTCCTGATAATTAATATCTTTATTATAATGTCAATTCAATATCAAGCAATTAGGTAGTAATTTTATTAAGCGGGACGGACCAAGTCACAATCCCCAATGGTGCTCTACCCCACACCCGTTATCCGGCGTGCAAGTCACCTCAATACAGCATTAGGATGTGCAAGTTCAGGGTTTACTAACCCTCAGGACATTATTTACAAGTATTACCCAACTCGATCCGGCGAAAACTCAAGCCCGCGACGCCTTAGCTCCTCGAACCGGCCTCCACGCGCGTCGAAACTAGCCAAAATCAGTACAAGTGTATCAAAATAGGCTAATGGAACAACACCCAATTGAAAACAATCGAAATACATGAAAAATCTCGAAATTAGCAAAACCCGAGCCTCGGGCCCGCTTCTCAAAAAATTTAAAAAGTCACATTTTCAGAATCCTTATCTCGACACATTTCCATACATATAAAGTTTATCAAAATCGGAATCGGTTTGCCCAATCAAATCGTAAATTTTCTATTTCCTAGGGTTAGAGCAAATTTCCCATTTTTACACCTTAATTCCTCCATTTTCAGAGATTAAATTCATGGTTTATCAATATATTAACAAAATTTGAGTCCAAGAGTGCTTACTTGATGATACCCCTCCATTTCCTCCTCAAAATCGCCAAAATCGCCTCTTAGTTCAAAGCCCCAAATGTGTTATAAGTTCTGAAATTCGAACCCTTACTGTTACATTAAACCCGAGCATTTTTTGCTTCTGCGGCAAATGGCCCGCTTCCGCGTGTCCGCTTCTGCGGAACACGGGTCGCTTCTGCGACCTTCCTTAAGTTTAAGACCGTTTCTGTGGTTCCAACCTCACACATGCGAGACCGCTTAAGCGAACTTCCTTCCGCTTCTGCGACTTTCCCCCATCAAGCTCATATCTGCTTCTGCGATTACTATTCCTCTTCTACGGAGCCACTTCTGCGGTCCTCCTTCTGCAGAAGCGGAAATCCCTGCTGCAATAATTACCAGCAATCTTATTCTTCAAGAATTCATCCGTCTGACCCTCTGAAAGCATCCCAAGGCCCCCGTGACCTCAACCAAAAAATACAATTCCACTCTAAATCATCACACGAACTTGTTACAATCATAAAAACATACCCTTAAACACACGAATCATCAAATCAAGGCGGATTCAAGCCTACAATTCAACCAAAACTTCCGAAACCTACATTCTATCAAAAACCCGACCAAAGGATGTCCGCATGACCTGAAAATTTTTAGACATATCCAATATCACCTAACGAAGCTGCTACAACTATCGGAATTTCATTCCGACTCCCTGATCAAAATCTCACCTATCGACCAGATTTCGCCAAAATTCGAACTTTGCCAATTCAAGCGTATTTCTGTACTGGACCTCCGAATTCAATTCCGATCACTCTCCTAAGACACAATCATCCCCCAATGCTAAGCGAACCATCAGAATTCGATTCTAAGCCCTCTAACTCACCAGTCAACATCTGGTTGACTTTTCCAATCTATTCCTTCATCAAAGAGACTATTTGTCTCAATTCCTACCAAACACGATCCGAATTGACTCAAATTCGCCAAACACATATATTGAAACATGAACAGGCATATAACGGGAAAAACGGGGCGGTACTCACGTGACGACGGGTCAGGTCGTTACATTCTCCCCAACTTAAATCAACGCTCGTCCTCGAGCGGACCCAGAGTTGTACTAGAAGCATCCCAATAGCTGAATGACCTTATTATGCATATACTCGGGATGATCCCACGCCCCCTCTCTCACATAAGCCAGAACCAACTCTTATAACCCATACTCGCCACTCCGGGTGAGATCATATGATGTGTCAAACAACCCAATCACTCGAGACGATGGTCTCTAATCACAACAACTGCCCACGATAACCAATTACTAACTGAAAACCTTTTTTCATTAGCTAAAGTCTTATTCCAATACCTTCACATCCTGTCCACGGCAACCGAACACGCGATATATCGAATCCACCTCTCAGGTCAACCATTCATGAATCCATTTCCCTTTTGACTGATACAACAAAAGGTTTTAGAGAAAAACCTCGATATTACCCTTCTAACCAGCTAAAAGCACATATACTCGCACTCATTAATGACTCCAACAATCATTTTGATTATAACACAGCACACTAGTGATATGACACCTCAATAACGGTCTAAGCCACGACGAGCACAACACAGACTCCAATAAGAAACGGTTTGAACACACTCAAGTCATGACAACTAACTCCCTAAAGAGCTGTAATTCAAATTTCCTTCGTACCATCACAACACAGAACTAAGAACCCATCTCACAACATAGAAATAGGGTAACTGAATCTTCCTCGAATGGTCATAACACATGTGGCCTAGCCACAGCTCATGATTCTATCCAAACACTATTACACATGAAGCACCTCAAGTTATCATGCCCAAGACAGTCAGCCACACACAAATTTAGGTTTGAACTGAAGCAATCAATCACACCCACGGTGATATAATTTATATACACTATCGAATCCTGAAAGGACACAACCGATGCATTATTCGCCAAGCAATATCCCTTACAGACGTTTTCCTCAGAAGCCAAGAAGTAATGCATACAAGGTAAATAAGACTATTTTTCACATCACACTGTTGTGTCGTGCAACCCGATCCAGACAACATACCCGTGGTGGTGTGCCACCCGCTCCAAATACCATACCCATGGCAGCGTGCCACCCAATCCACACATATATACCTTACAATGAGGAAATGCATGTCGAGTCAAATTTGCTCATTACAATAACTTATATAGTCCTACGCTCGGCCACACAAAACACATCAAAAAGGTTCCTCAGTACCGGAACTGAGCCAATGGTAGAAACTTCTGCACTGACATCCGCCACGAAGGCCCAATTAACAAAGCAATACCTGCCAGCCGTCCGCTGGTCCTTCTGATACAAACTACCCTGTTAGAACATAATCTGATGCACCTTGCCATGCCAGCTGTGGCACTTTCTGACATAGTCCATATTACATTAGTCTAGACAACCTGACTTGGGATAACCCGTCTACAATCTAATATCATAACCCAAGTTTAACATATCAAACAAAGAAAGATCCACTAGGGCTTCCAATTTCCAATAACCGCTAAACGGTGATGATACACACGATAAATCACAGTAAAACACATCACGAACTCTTTCTCCCAATTCCATTGCACAAACCAAACTGCTAGGACTGAGTCCTTATACCCACATCGAGCTATGCAACTGCCAGCACTCAAGAGCTTTGCTACACAATACCTGCAAGACTCATTACTTTGAACACATACCAAGAATTAATCGTATCATTGTCATACCATTTCGATTTATCATCAAGTTGTTCCATTTATCCCAATTTCCTTTTTGATTCATCTTTAATTTAATATTATCCTCTACTTTAACACCACAATACCTCAACTCAAGTTACCACACGAGACGTGTACACAAGACCACATGGTCTAAGACCCATAGGCTACTAAATACTTTCTCAGATGTTTTCCAGAAGTACCACAATCTGTATTATTTTATTTGAAGAATTTCCTGCGATTCTGAATTTGTTATCATTACCTTCCAATACGGATACATAGAATCCCATAATTAACATAACATATCACAAGTCTTGATCCCTTCTAACGAAACCACAGTCTTTAGCCACATACACAATCTTAAGGCACCTGACTGTTACAAGCAAAATCTTGAGCACCGCAAAACTATTCTCGGGCGTCATTCACCCTTATTCAGCTGTAATTCAATTATCTTATTGAAAATAACCCCTCGTGCCTTGTTAGAATTCTGACACCGCAGAACATGATTACATACAGATACAAATAACTATCTTTCTTTTCTTACACCGAGCCGTCTTTATCAACAGCAACTCAGAACATCCTAATATTTCTTCACATCTACGACGCACCATATGACCTTTACCAAAATTTTCCAACATACTTAGAGACAGAATCAACATAGCACACAACAGTGCAATCAGCTAGTCAATAGCAACCTCCCCAACTTAGCTCGAAGATCAAGGCACCGTCTCATAGCACTTTTCCTCTAATGATGCCACAATGTTATAGTGAGATTAAACTCAAATCATTTACAAGATTTGGCGGAGACTCGAATCATCAGAAATCTTAACTTTTCTGCAATTCTTGCGTTCATTCACACACAACAGTTAAGCCCACTCTTTAGGTGACAAAATCTTTTCTAAGTCCCAAATTTTTCAAAAATTTTGACAGAGTTTCCTTTGTAATTTGGCCCATCCACCTGCCAGAGAATCACCAAAACCATCCTAACAACACGTCCACAACTCGACATGACATCACAATGTATATCAACAATATTAATCTCAATACTACACAAATTACATTATCAAAATTAATACATGGATATGCGTTGCACCTGCCCGAATCATAACACATATCAAATACTTTTCAATACACATAAGAATCAACCCACCTAAGGTCACTCTGCAGGAGATAGCCCACCTGCTTCACCTCAATTTAGTATTTTAGCACACCTTCTACCATGATACACATAACATAATCAATTAGTCTTGCTGAGTCAAAACTCATACCACCGCACATAATGCACTTTACCTTTCCACTAGGAGACATGAAAATATTAACCACGCCTATAGCTTGGGGCTACACAATAGATCATAATAAGAACCGAACACCTAACAACTCATCCATTATCAAGCCGCCATATCCACAATTAGGGACAATACTGATCATATAAATTTCATAATACCATCTCACAAAATCAGCACCTCGGTGCTCAAGCCATAGACAAAGATCTGGCCTCAAGTCCTCCCGACTGGCCCAATATGAACTCACAGAGATTATATCTCGCCCCTCGATCGGGGAATCACAAGCCATCAAGGCAAATTTATTACTAAGTGCTCGAGTGCGCATACAAACGTGTGGAAGGAATTTCAAGGATTATATCCCAAGCTGAATCAAGTACGCACGATAAGAATTCCAAGAATGTGAAGTGTTTCCTAAAAGGTCTGCAGCCTCCCGAGGATCAATACAGACATCTCTGTACCGATCCGCGAGACACTACTAACCGGCTCAAGACTCATGAGTCCTAGTAACCTAGGCTCTGATACCAACTTGTCACGACCCCAAAACCCGATCGTGATGGCGCCCATCACATTGCTAGGCCAGCCCAAACCATTACACTCTCATACCAAGCTTAGAGCTCAAAATCAGTTATTTTAAATCATCGATAGTGAAGGAAAACAATATAAAATTGATAGTATAAAAAAAATCCAGAATCTCATGAAAATACAACGTAACTTCCCAAAGATCTGGGGTCACGAGCCAAGAACCTCTATCAGAATATCAACCATACTGTATATACTGTACAAGTCTAAGAGTATGCAGAATAAAACAAGTAATAACGGAGTAATAAGGGAAAATGTCGGGTCCTGCGGACGCCAGGCAGCTACCTCAACGATCCCAACTACTAGACCAGTACCAAGCTCAGCTAAGCCTCCAGGTACCTGAATCTGCACACATGGTGCAGGGAGTCGAGTGAGTACTTCCAACTCAGCGGTAATAAAAGTAAATAATGCTTAGAAAAAGAAAACCACACAAAGCACTATCTCATGCTATATAATACCGAACCATCTTTTAAACTACAATACACTTTCATTTTATTCCTTTTCAGCATATGTGAGTAGATTGTTTAGAAATATCTTTTTAACGTCTTTTCCTTTCATTATGACAACTCAATACCTGGTTACAACCTCAGATAGTGCAAATCCGCACTCAAATCAACCCCTTGGGCTCAGCACTCCTTATCAATTTCCACCAGAGTATCTGGTCAATAAGGCAGATAATACATGTATGCCAGTAATGTATGAGTGCTAAATGTCATGCCATGTAGTACAAGTAAAGCCAATGTATGTATGCAATGCAATGCATATGACGCTATGGCATACAGCCCGATCCATGCAAAGGCGCTCGCACTCACTGTGGGGGTTCAGACTCCGGAGGGGCTCCTACAGCCCAAGCGCAATATTAATATCACTCCTCCTACGACATGCAGCCCGATCTATGCATAGTCATGAGAGCATATAAGCCCCTTGAGCAACAGTATCATATAAGCTCACAATTAAAATATCATTAAAGCCTTGTTCAAGTTTTTCAAATATTATAAACATGCTTAGTAGCAAAATACCATTTTAAAACCTTAGATTGAGATAAAAATATGTACAGTATTACCAAGATAGTGATACCAATCCCTTAAGTATTCAGATAATCGGCATGAAGCCCAAAACATGATAATCAGTCCAATTCTTGATAATTAATATCTTTATTAAAGTGTCAGTTCAATTTCAAGCAATAAGGTAGTATTTTTATTAAGCAAGACGGAACAAGTCACAATCCCCAATGGTGCTCTACCCTACGCTTGTTATCTGGCGTGCAAGTCACCTCAATACAGCACTAGGATGTGAAAGTTCAGAATTTACAAACCCTCAGGACATCATTTAGAAGTATTAACCACCTCGATCCAGCAAAAACTCAAGCCCGCGATGCCTTACCTCTTCGAAGCGGCCTCCACGCGCATCGAAACTAACCAAAATCAGTAGAAGTATATCAAAATAGGCTAATGGAACAACACCCAATCGAAAACAATCGAAATACATGAAAAGACTCGAAACTAGCAAAACCCGATCCCTGGGCCTGCTTCTCAAAAAATTACAAAAGTCACATTTTCAAAATCCTTATCTCGCGACGAGTCCATACATATAAAGTTTATCAAAGCCCAATCAAATTGTAAATTTTCTATTTCCCAGGCTTAGAGAAAATTCCCCCATTTTTACACCTTAATTCCTTCATTTTCAGAGATTAAATTCATGGCTTATCAATATATTAACAAAATTTGAGTCCAAGAGTGCTTACCTGATGATACCCCTCGATTTGGTCCTCGTAATCGCCAAAATCTCCTGTTAGTTCAAAGCCCCAAATGTGTTATAAGTTCTGAAATTCGAACCCTTACTGTTACATTAAACCCAGACATTTTTCACTTCTGCAGCAACTGGCCCGCTCCACGTGTCCACTTCTGCGGAACACGGGTCACTTCTGCGACCTTCCTTAAGTTCAAGACCGTTTCTGCGATTCCAACCTCGCACCTGCGAGACCGTTTAAGCGGACTTCCTTTCGCTTCTGTGAGTTTCCCCCATCAAACTCATTTCCGCTTCTGCGATTACTATTCCACTTCTGCGGAGCCGCTTCTGCGGTCCTCCTTCCGCTGGAGCGGAAATCCCTGCTGCAGTAATTACCAGCAATCTCATTCTTCATGATATCATCCGTTTGACCCTTCGAAAGCATCTCGAGGCCCCCGGGACCTCAACCAAAAATACAATTGCACTCTAAATCATCACACGAACTTGTTCCAATAATAAAAACATACCCTTAAACACACGAATCATCAAATTAAGGTAGATTCAAGCCTACGATTCAACCAAAACTTCCGAAACCAACATTCTATCAAAAACCCGACCAAACAATGTCCAAATGATGTGAAAGTTTGCAAACATATCCAAAATCAGCTAATGAAGCTACTGCAACTGTCAAAATTTCATTCTGACTCCCCAATCAAAATCTCACCTATCGACCGGATTTCGCCAAAATTCGAACTTCACCGATTAAAGCCTATTTCTACACCGGACATTCAAATTCAATTCCGATCACTCTCCTAAGCCAAAAATCATCCCCCGAAGCTAACCGAACCATCATAATTCGATTTTGATCCCTCTAACTCACCAGTGAACATTTGGTTGACTTTTCCAAACTATCTCTTCATCAAAGAAACTATTTGTCTCAATTCCTACCAAACTCGATCCGAATTTACTGAAATTCACCAAACACATATATTGAAACATGGTCAAGAATATAACGGGAAAACGGGGTGGTAACTCACGTGACGACGGGTCGAGTCATCACAGCCGAGAAATGAATTTTTATGTAAAATGGTTTAAGGAAATTTTGAAATAAAAATTGCCCGTATTTTGGTTCCGGCGTCCGGTACAGGTCTTACATATGATTTAAGATGTTTCTATTAAATTTGCCAAAATCGAATGTCGTTTGACGTGATTCGGACCTAAAATGGAAAATTTGAGGTTTTATAAAGTTTGAAGGAATTCTTGGATTTTCGGGTTTAATTCGATGTTTGTGATGTTATTTTGGCAATTTGATCGTGCGAATAAGTCTATAGGATATTTTTGAGGTTGTGTGCATATTTGGTTTGGAGCCATGAAGGTTGGGGTGTGTTTTGATAGGCCACGAGTGCATTTTGGACTTTGAAATATAGTTGTTGCATTTCTGAATATGCAAGCTTCGTAATTGTGAAGCCATTCTCATAAAAAAAGCTCGCAAATGCAAGCGCTACATCGCAATTTCGAAGTAGAGACCTGGGCATGCCTGATCGAAAATGCGACCACTGGGTTAGAAAACGCAATGGCCCGTCGCAAATGCAACTTCAGGGATCGCAAATGTGAAGATTGCGAATTTAGGGAGGGGTTTGCAAATGCGCACAAAGCTTCACAATTCCCATATCAGGTCGGGATTTGCAATTGCGAACCCCAGTTCGTCATTCTCATATCTGCAACCTGCATTTTTTCATACTTGGTCGATTTTAAGACATTTTCACCCCATTTTAAAAATACAACTCCTTTGGGCGATTCTTCAAGAACAAACCTTCTTCCAAATCACCTGTAAGTTAGTTTTTACTTATTTCTTTCAATCATTTACATCTTATAACATGATTTCAACCTAAAACCATAGATTTTCATGGGGTAAATTGGGTGTTTTGGGTAGAACTTAGGTTTTATAAGAATTTGAGATTTGGACCTCAATTTAAGGTCATACTTCAAAATAAATCATCTATTTGGGTTCACAGGGGAATGGGTAGCCGGGTTTTGGTTTGAACCTCAGGTTTTGACCATGTGGGCCTGGTGTGATTTTGGGATTTTTGGGCAAAACTTTGGGAAATTCATTTTTATGCATTCAAATTGATTCATTTAGCGTTTATTGATGTAATTAAGTAACTTGTGACTAGATTCGAGCGGATTGGTGGTGGAATCAAGGGGTAAAGCTATAATTGAGACTTAATTTGAATTCAAAGCATCGAGGTAAGTGTTCGATCTAACCCTAGTTTGAGGGATTAGGAGTTGAGTCATATTTTCTATTTGCGTCTTGTGGGTACGGCGTTTAGGCATGGTGACGAGTATCTATACATTGGTGTCGAGCATGACTGTGAGTCCTAAATTGATTATTGTTGTGTTCTTAGGTGACACTTAGGATGTTAAATTAATGATTCATGATATTGAGTAAAGAGTTAGTTTAATCACATGGACTTTATTTATGCCTAAGGAATTGGTTATAACTAGTTATTCCCTTGCCGGAAAATTTCCATGTTGTTTTGTTCCCTTGCCGGAATTTTGTTGTGATATCGTGTTGGAATGAAAAGGGAGCAGATGGTAAGCCTACCACAAGTTATTAACGGAAAGGGAGTGGGTGCTACACCTACCCCAAAATTATTAATGAAAATGGAGCGGGTAGTACGCCTACCACAAGTTTTTAATGAAAAAGGAAGCGGGTGGTATGCCTACCACAAGTTATTGATGAAATAAGAGTGGGTAGAGCGCTTACCACATAACTATGAGAAAAGGGATTGGGTTGCACGCCTGCAACGAGATGTGTTCTGACAGTAGAACCTGCTTTTATTTCCCTTATCTGTGTTAGAGTTAAATTGTTGTTTTTCCATTATTATTCTTTGAAGTTCTGTATTATCTGCTATCCCCGAAGCACGTTCCCTCGCTACTAAAATGTTTACATACTGTTGCATATGAATATAACTGCACATGTTTATCTGGAGCATGGTCCTAGCCTCGTCACTACCTCGCCTGGGTTAAACTAGACACTTGTTAGTACATGGGGTCGGTTGTGCTGATACTACACTCTATGCTCTTTTGTACAGATCCTGATACTAGAGTAGCATACGCTGCGCAATAATAGTTTGGGAGCAGGCCTTCAGTCCACAAGATCCCGAGGTAGTCCTACTGGCATCCGCCAGGCTTGGCGTCTCCTCTATCTTTTATATTCTTGTTTCATCTTCTCATTCTGAGACAGCGTGTCTTTATTTTCAGACTTTGATTTAGTATTCTTTGATCGTCTGTGATAATGTGTTACCAGGTTTTGGGTTGTTAAGGTTTAAGTTGATATAATGGACATGGATTCTAGTTATTTCATCGTTGTCTTCTGCTTATTTATTAGTTTCCTGTTGGCCAAGTTTTGAAGATTGACAAACGAACATCAGGAGAAGGACCTGGTCCATCATGAGAAACACAGTTTAGTCATAACCACCGCACATGGAAGGCACGTGAAGAAGATATGTATTGAGGCATATGCAATAAATATCTTCTGAAGATGATCGAAAAGGTTGCATTGAGTTCTAAGAGGAACAGTCCTCTTAAGATAAGAGAACACAATCCTAAGTCAGAATAAGGATGAGAGTTTGTAGTAGTTAAGGACTGAAATCGACAAAGGGATAAGCGACAGAGTCTTGACCAAACTCTAACTACTAATCTATTGAATTAACTAAGTTGTTCTCTTTTACAGGTAATGCACATAAGCATAAGTAAAGCATATTTGAAAGCAAAATAAATCGAGTCTGTTTTGCAAGCAATATATGTGAGATACAAGTGTGCACATCTGAAGACTAAGATAGAAGAACCAATTTCATCATTGTGTTTATTCAAAGTCTAGTTCAAATGTAGTAGGTTTTCATATTGTACCTTTCTTCTTTTATAGAAGAAATTGTATTAGGTGCATTGAGTATATAAGTTAGAGTTAACTTGAAAGTGTCGCAATAGTTGAGGTTGTGTGCCACACTGGGATTAGAATTAATTCTTAGGTTAACAAAGAGTCTTTGTAAATGCAGTTTTTGGCTCAGTGATTTTAGTGGAGTTTGGGAAAATCCTACAGAGTAGTAGGTCGTGGTTTTTTTACCATTTGATCCAGGTGTTTTCCACGTAAAATATATGTGTACTTTACTTTCAGCATTTATTCTTCCGTAAACTGTTATAGTTAGAACACTTAGAAGAACCAGGTTCTTCTAGTGCAAAAATTTGGTACCACACAAATCACCCCCCTCTCTTGTGTGATATTGACGTGTAGAACATCAATTGGTATCAGAGCAGGTTATCCTTGAAGAGGTTAACACCTTAGGAAAGATCAACATGAGTGCTCCACCTGGGAACTGGGAAGGGCAATCCACTGCTAGGCCTCCTCTTTCAGTGGCCTCTACTACTCCTAGTGGAAAAATAGAATGAGAGACCACATCATAGGAGAGGATTATGAGCTTTGGCATATCATCACTGATGGTCCTTTAGCTACAACCAAGAAGAATGCTGAAGGATTAGATGTTCCAAAGACAAGAGTAGATTGTACTGCTTAGGATCTAAGGAAATGGGAGAAAAATACAAAAGCTAAGAAATGGTTGGTATATGGACTGGGTCCTTATGAGTACAGCAGGATTCAAGGCTGTGCTACTGCCAAAGAGATATGGGACACTCTACAAGTGGCTCATAAAGGAAAACCTCAGGTAAAGAGATCCAGAGGAACTCTACCGTATTCTCAATATGAAAACTTTACCATGAAGGAAGGAGAAACTATCCAAGAAACGTCTACCGGGTTCACTACACTGACTAATGAACTCGGGTCTCTTGGAAGGATTATTCTGGAAGAAGACAAGGTGGAGAAAATCCTAACTAGGGTTCTGCCAATCTTCTGGGAAAGCAAAATCACTACTATTCAGGAATCAAAGAACATTGCTACTCTAAAGTTAGATGAACTAATTGGAAACCTCACTACCTATGAACTAAGAAGGCAAACAAAGAAAATGGATGCTCCAATAAAAGAAAGAAGTCTGGCCCTCAGAATTTTAGAAGGATCATATCTTAAATGATGAGATGGCTATGATAACTAGAGATTTCAAGAAACTCCTTATGAGAGGAAAGGGTATTTCAAAAGGAACAACACTTAGTAAATCCAGAGCTCCAGAGAAACAAACCAATGAAGGTCGTTACAAGTGTGGGAAGGCTGATCACCACATCAGAAATTGTCCACAATGGGAGATTGAATGGAAGAAAGAAAGAGCTAAAAGAAGAAATAGGAAGAAGGAACATGTTCAACTAAAAGGGAACAAGCTCTTATGGCCATCGGAGAGTCAGAAGATGAACAGGAGGTAAGTATCTAACACCTTAAAGAAAAGATAAAAATTTTATCAAAAGAAAAACCGGTTGACTTGCAGATGGACTTCATAGATGAGTCTGAAATATTAAACAGTGAGAAAAATATTTTGTCTAAAGAATGTGTTATCCTAGAGGAAAAATATAAAAGACTTGAGTCTAGGGCTGATAAGAGTGACAACATAAGTACTGAGTTGAAGAACCAGGTTCATCAACTTGAAAATAAGAACCTAGAACTCAGATCTGAAAACATTAAACTGAAATTAGGGACAGGTAAGAAAAAATCTGATCAATCATCTCTCATCTTAGAAGAAAATATAGGAATAATGAAAGATGAAATGTATAAGAAAGATGAGTTGATAAAAGTCTTAAAAGAAGATTTAGAAAAGGTAAAGCATGAATTAGACAAAACATGCAAATGGAACAAGGCTTCTGATGCACTTTCTTGGCTACAAGAACATCATAGTAGCAATAAGAGAGGACTTGGATTTGGGAGTCAAGCTCCCAAATAGGATCCCGAAAACAAGTATCTCACACTTCCTGAGAATAAAATTTGCACACACTATGGTAAGATTGGCCATTACAAAAATAAATGTAATGCTAGAGAAAAGGCTGGTCAAAAGAACAGAGCTTTTGTTAAAGAAAAGCACAAAGTGCCTAGTTGGGTAAAGAAAAATTTGATTTATCCGTTGGCCCATAGAAAAGGACACTAGTTAACAATATTTACATTGTAGATTTGTCAACTCTCTCTGAAAATGAACTCACTTGCTTGAGTGTGGTAATTAGTGATCCCCTCATTTGGCACAAATGACTTGGTCATGCCAGTCTAAATCAATTAAACAATTGGTCTCCAAGGACTTGGTATTAGGGCTACCTAATATCAAGTTCAAGGAAGACAAGGTTTGTGAGGCATGTGTAAGGGGGAAGTAGGTAAGATCATCCTTTACGCCTAAGAAAATGGTAAGTACTTCCAAGACGTTGGAACTGATTCATATGGATCTTTGTGGTCCAATGAGAGCCATGAGTAACTAGCAGAAATCAGATGGCTGGAAAATCTTACAAGAATTTGAGTTCTCATCCCATTGAGAACATCATAAATGATCCAACATCAGGAGTTAAGACAAGATCACAACTGAAGAACCTATGTGCATTTAATGCCTTTCTGTCTCTTATTGAACCTAAAAATATGAGTGAAGCTCTACAAGATGAAGACTGGGTCAATGCTCTACAAGATGAACTCAATCAGTTTGAAAGAAGTCCAGTCAGGCACTTGGTTCCAAAACCTTCGGACAAGTCAATCATTATAACAAAATGGGATTTTAGGAACAAATTGGATAAAGATGGAACTATTACATAAAATAAGGCAAGGTTGGTGGTTCAAGGCTATAGTCAAGAGGAAGGCATTGACTATGATGAGACTTTTGCTATGATTGGTAGACTTGAAGCAATTAGGCTCCTCAGAGCTTTTGCACCACATATGGAATTTACTTTTCATTAAATGGATGTCAAAAGTACCTTCTTAAATGGCTATCTTAAAGAAGAAGTGTTTGTAAAACAACCTCCAGGATTCGAAAGCAAAGAATGTCCTGAATATGTTTACAAGTTAGATAAAGCTCTATACGGTCTCAAGCAGGCACCAAGAGCTTGGTATGAGAGGTTGTCAAATTCCTCCCGGAGCATGGATACAAAAGAGGTTACATTGACAGCACTCTATTTCTAAAAGAAAACGGTAAAGATCTTCTTGTCGTACAAATATATGTTGACGATATCATATTTGGGGCCACCTCAGATAAGTTGAGCAAGGAATTTGCAAAACTAATGGGTAGCGAATTTGAAATGAGTATGATGGGTGAACTAAACTTTTTCTTAGGCCTACAGATAAAACAAAAGTTCAAATGGAACCATGATTGATCAAGAGAAATATACAAAGGAACTAATCAAGAAGTTTAAAATGGAGGACTCAAAAGAAATAGATACACCCATTGCAACTGCCACTAAATTAGAGGCTGATGAACCTGGTTCATCAGTTGATCGAAAATTGTATAGGGGTATGATTGGTTCACTCTTGTATCTTACTGCTAGTATACCTGATATTATTTTCATTGTAGGACTTTGTGTACGTTTTCAGGATAATCCTAAAGAGTCCCATTTGAATGCTGTCAAACGGATATTGAGATACTTGAAACTGACCACCAAATTATGTCTATGGTATCCTAAAGGTAGTAACTTTGATCTAGTAGGATATGTTGATGCTGACTATGCAGGTTTTCTAGTGGATAGAAAAAGTACTTCAGGTATGGCTCATTTTCTTGGTTCATGTCTTGTATCATAGGCCACCAAGAAACAAAACTCAGTAACATTATCTACTGCTTAGGCTAAGTTTGTAGCTGATGCTTCTTGTTGTGCTCAACCTTTGTGGATCAAGCAACAATTAGTTAAATTTTGGTATAGAAGTAGGGTGTATACTAATCTTATGTGACAACACCAGTGCTATAAGCACGACAAAGAACCCGATTCATCATAAACGAACCAAGCACATAGATGTCCGACATTATTTCTTGAGAGACAATTATGAAAAGGCTAATTTCCATAGAATTCTGTGCAACTAATAAGCAACTAGCTGACATCTTCACCAATGCTTTAAGTAGATAAATTTTTGAAAGGAATATGTTAGAGTTAGGGATAATTAAGATCACCTAAAAGAAAAGCACATGAAAAAAAAAGGAAATATATGAAGAAAAAAAGTTGGTTAGGAGTTCTTAATTTGTGTGAATATTAGACTATTCTCTACTCAATCTCATATTGTAAATAGTATAATCTTGTGTCATGTATTTTTGAAATTCATTAAACTCTTACAAAATTTCTATTTTGTCATATGAGGCATATTCAAGAGAAGTGTCATTTGAACAACCTGGTTCATCAAAATATGCTCGTGAAAAGCTGAGGTGTGTCTCTATTCCTTGCACAATTAGAAAAATTTAATTATGAATTATAAGCAAGAATCCTAGATATACCAAAAGTCCAAAATACTATCCGTTGAACCACTGAACCAATTCCATTGAAATTAGAAGTCTCAATTTAACGGAAACCTCATTTAAATCCTAGCAATTAATTCTAATACCTAAGGAGACCGGAATTCTGATCTGATTAGACTTCTATGTGACCACTGACTGCATAATCTGGGTAATTATTACCTCCTTAAAAATCCCCAAAACACTCTTCAATTATTTATTCCTCAAAATACCCGAACTCTTCCTCTTTTGTGTTTCCAACTCTCCATTGCTTCCACACAACTAAAATCCACTTAGGGTTTTAGAATTCTCTCACAATGACAAATCTACAAGATAACCCAGGCACTCCACCACCCGTTTCACCCAACACCTCATCTTCCACACCACCTGTTGAAAATCCTAAACCAAGATTCGTCTCCAGAAAATGATGGCAAGAAAAACTGTAGCAACTGGTTATTTAAGGAAAACCTTGAATGAAAAACATTAATCAAGTAAAAGGAAAGCAAGACATGTAACTGAGTCCAACTCGAGATCAGAATTTGAAGATTCCATCGCTGCAGGTGAAAGTGATGAACCAGGGTCTTCTGAACAGACCAAAAATCAAGAAACTCAAAGGGAAGTTGATACATGCTATGTATTTTCAGATGTGGTTGAGTGGGAGGAAAATATGATTGTTCTGATAAGAGCTGTTAGAGATATAGGTGGGGGTGAGTCTAAAAAGTTGAAAAAGAAAAGGAAGAAGAGATCTTAGCCATTTGTGGGAATGAGGGAGAAGGAGTATCAAAGTTAGGGGGAAGTATATCAGGGGAGGCAGCTGAGCGGTTAATAAATCTCAGCAAGGCAAGATGAACCTGGTTCATCTGATGAAGAAAGTCTAGCTGACTTACTAAAGAGAGTGGAGGCAAGTTATAACCCAAAGAAACGAAAAGCTTCATCACAAAAAACCCCTACTGCAGTTAAACCAACCAAGAAAAGCAAGAAATCACCAACCAAGTCTACTATTAGGATTAGAGCTACAAGAAGCAGAGTTAGAGAGAGTGAAGAGAAATTAAAAATGTCCTTGGAGGAAAGCAAGAAAAAGAATAAAGCAAAAGGGAAAGAAAAGATTGGCCAAAGTTCAGAGACTGTTGTTGAGGAAGAAGAACAAGTGATGGAACATGTCCATGTAGATGATAGTCCCACTGTGAAAATTCCAGTTGTAAATTCCAAGAGAATCAGGACTTCTGTCAAAAAGTCTACCAAATCAGTACCTGCTGAATCTACTCTTGCCAAAAGAATAAGGTCAGTTGGAAAAGGAAAGCAAGTCAAACCTACTGAAGAAGATGATGAGAGGAGAAGTGAGGAAGAAGAAGAAGAAGAAGAATCTGAAAAAGAACTGGATAGACATGCCATGTTTGGCAAAATAAAAATTTTGAAGGGAAGACTACCCAGGTACCTGGAGGAGCCAGGGATGATAAAGCTTCTGTTTGATGTGAGCACGTGATATTTTTCCCGAGAAAATTATTCCAAAAATATATGCAAAAATGGTTTTTGTGTGGAAATTTGTTGATAATTGTTTGGTTAATAATAATCCATGAAATAAATAGAAATTCTAGGACTTTTTCTAATTTTTTGAAAGGAAAAACAAAACAAAATACCATTTTAGAAAATACAAAAAATAGAAATTAATTACTCTTTAATTTTAGAAAATTAAAAAATTAATAGAAAACACAAGGAAAATACAAGGGATAATAAATACAAGAATAAAATATAAAATAACGAAAAAAATAGATAATACAAAAAAAATAAGACAATGTATAATACAAAAAATATAATATACAAAATTGGGCCAAATACAATTTGGTGGCACAATCAATATAACACACAGGCCAAGCCCAAATGAAAATGACCGGTCAACTTAACACTAAGCCAAACGACACCGTTCTAAGTAGTTGAATCTGGACCATTGAAAAACTGATCAAACGGCCTAGGAATCACAATAGTTTAATAGTAAAACTACGTCGCCGAAGGGATTTAATCAGAACCATTGATGACTTTGATCTAAGGGTCACAATTAAATGACCCTTTAATCAAAACGGCGTCGTAATTAAAGCAATTGAATCTGAGCCTTTGGTGCATTTAATCCAATGGTCTCAGATCAATCAAAGAAGTTAAATACATAAAACGTTACATTTCGTCTCATTATACACCCTTCATCCTAATTGAAAACCCAAGCCGCCCTATTATGCACTCCGCCATCGCCGGAACTTTACCGGCGGTGGTTCAGCCCCTTCTCCATTCAGTTCATCCTTAACACCCTTTCATCGTCTCCCTCTCCTTCATCACCCAAAAATATCAAATCTCCCAAAAGACCACTAGAAAACTTTGAATAATCCAAAAGGTGTTGCCGGAACCCTACTCCGGCGTCCACCACTTTTGAACCAGTGTCTATTGTTAACACCATACAACCCTCTCCTCAACCTCTTCAACCCCTACTAGTTAGATTTCCCCGATTCAACCCCAAACCTTTCTAATATCAAAAAATGTTTCGCCAGAACTGTCACGACCCGGATTTTTCCCCAACATCGGGATCGTGATGGCGCCTACTCGTGGTAGCTAGGCAAGCCACTGTATTCATACTATCCTGTTTTTAACACAATTTTAATTAAATAAGTGCGGAATACTTTATCGAAATAGAAATAACTAATTACAAGATGAAAATCATACTGAAATCCTCTACCCGAGACGTGGAGTCACCAACTCACGAACTACTACTGAATAATACACATAAGAGTTTGAAAGAAATACAACATAATTCTGTTTGTCTCGGAACAAAGAGACTACAGCTAGTAATATAAATGAAGAGAGAGACGTCGGGCCTGCGAACGTCTGCAAGCTACCCCGGTCTCAAATGTGATCAACTCCCATGCAATCGATTTACTGCTGTTGTTCCTGATCGTAACCTGGACCTGTGCAAAAACGCACAGAAGTGTAGTATCAGCACAACCGACCCCATGTGCTGGTAAGTGGCCTGGCCTATCCCGGCGAAGTAGTGACAAGCCTAGGACCAGACACCCACATAAACCTGTGCAATTCAATATATATGTATACCACGGAATAACAAGAAATAACCAGGTAATAACACAATAAGGAATATCTCAAAGAATTCAACAATTAACACCAGTTAATAAATTCACAAGGAAAAACAAAGTATAATGGAAACACAAGTAATATCAAGTCAAAGAATAGCAAGCAGTTGCACGGCATCACCCTTCGTGCTTTTACTCTCATCCTCACCAAATAAGCAAATAAAGTACACGGCATCACTGTAAGGCCCCGTAAAATTTTTGTGCATAAAACCTAGTAGCTGTGGTGTCATGGTCCGAATAATGTGTTTCATCTTCAAAGATTGTTCCAACCATCTTAGTTCAAAGGATTCTAGGGCAAAGATTCAACTTCCCCAAATCTTTTCAAGGTAAAAACCCTAACTATTTTCTTTGATTTTCAGTTTTAAATTGGGTAAAGAGAGGTTTGCATATAATAGCTTTTGAAAATAGAATTTTACACTCATGCATGATTATTGAACTTGATTTCTAGTAAAAAGAAGTGAGTAGAAGCAAGAGTCTTCAAGAACAAGGTTGGCAAGAGTAGGATATCTTGGGTAAGCATAAAGTAGGAAGAAAACTCATCACCAGGTATGTATGGCTAATTTTGATTCTTGTGAAATCGCCTACATGTATGAAACTTGTTTGGTTCGTGTTAATTTGACAAATTGTGTGAAATTCTTGATATTGTTGTTGGGTATTTCAAAGTTGTTGTTGAACTATGAGTGATGTAATATGGAATAATGAACCGAAAGGTAAATGAGAGTTGAATTGGGTAAAGAATAATGAATAATGGTTATGATGGCCTATATGGCACCTTGTGGAAAACAAACGAAACACTTGACAATTGGTTTATTGTAGAAAGAGATGAAACACTTGAATTGTGGAAATATTGTAACATGGTTATGATATTGATTTGAAAAATAATTGAGAACATGAAACAATGTGCAAGTTGCTTATTTGAACTTGTTGAAATTGTGTGTAGTACCTTATCTCTGCTGTTTGAAATTGTTGTGTTTTAAACTGTAAGGCGGGGTCGTGTTGCGCGCCGCAACGTGAGGAAATAAGGTGTGGGTTGGGGTGATAAGGGTGGCCGGGGTAATAAGGGTGGTCAGGGTCAATAAGGATGGAAAGCGATCGAAATCGCTATTGAAAATTGATACAAAAATCAATAATGTGAAATTGTGAAAGGAGACAGCAGGAGAGTTTGCAACCTGTGGGGCACTGATTGCCCCTTTGTTTGACTACTTGTGTTTTACGTGATTGATTGGTTATTGTTAAATTGGTTGATCGTAGAAAATGCTTTGTGTTTAGAATTATTTGAAATGAGGAAAATGTGGAAAACATGGTTGGCCTGGCTTAATTAATTGTTGATGTAATTCAATGGCTTGAGTTTACTTGGGACAAAGTTTGTCCATACATGCCAGTACAATTCAAGTGTACCGACGTCCCTTTTGCCGGGGACGCTACATTCGTGTTATGATTGTAGGTGGATCAGAGTAGCAGGCACTTCAGCTCATCGGCAGTAGTATCCTTCTCCTTCCACCGCCCGTTTTGGTGAGCCCCTTTCTTCCTTGGGGCCCTGTGTGGTTCATGCCACTTTTGTTTAGATTTCATTTTGGTTTTGTAAGGTATAGCCGGAGCCTTGTTACCGGCAAGTATTATATTCCCTTTTTAGTATCCTAGAGGCTCTGTAGACACGTAAACTGTGGGACTCCAGTCTTATGTATACATTATGTTATGTCGGGCGTTGTAAAAACTGCAAACTTGTTAATGAATTACTCGTATGGTTTTATTTGTTTAATGTGAAATCATTCATGGTTAGTAAGATATTTGGATAATGAGAAACAATCAACACATGGGTAACGCGTGGGAATGAAAGACACCCAGGTCCGCTTGACTGGGACAACCCGGTCAGGCGCCGGTCATGTTCCCCGATTTGGGGCGTGACAAACTTGGTATCAGAGCCTAAGGTTTTAAAGTGTCCTAGGATGTCTCGGAGCCGTGTCTAGTAGTGCCCTTCTTATAGGTGTGTTGTCGACCACATCAGATAAGTTGGGGGCTACACGGGCATTTAGGAATTTACCTATTTCTTTGTTAATCTATATCGTGCGGTAAAGTGCAATGTGGAAATATCTGTGTCTAATTCGCGCATTGTTCCCGAATTTTCAGAATATGGCACCTAAGAAGAAGGCTAGACTCGGCCTTAGGGCCAATACCAGCCCAAGTGCAGCTGTTAATCATGTACCCGATGCCGTGGGAGAGAATGACCCACCAGTCCCGAATTTGCCTGGCCCATCTGTTCAAAACCCAAGTGTCCCTATTCCGGCTGCGGCAGAGGATGCCACCATTCCTCCTGCCGGTGTTCCTGACTCAGATACAGTTCCCGCTTCGGGCTCTGGTGTCTCTAATGAAGATCTTAGGGGAGCCATTCATATGTTAACACAGTTAGTGGCTGCCCAGGCCCAGAGATCCCATGATGCCCCTGCATCCTCCAGCGGACGGGGAGATTCCTTTGGCTCCAGAGTCCACCAGTTCTTGCGATTGGCCCCTCCAGAATTTTCAGGTACCGATCCAGAGGCTGACCCACAGGAATTCCTTGATGAGGTATACAAGACCCTTAGAGTGATGAAGGCTACAGATATAGAGGGGGTAGAGTTGGCCTCTTACAGGCTGAAGGGAGCGGCACGTTCATGGTTCGAAATGTGGGAGGATTCCCGTGAGGAAGGGAGCCCTCCGGCCAGATGGGATGAGTTCGTGGATGCATTTATGGACCACTTCTTACCTGCTGAGGCAATGGCAGCCCGTGCCACCGAGTTTGAGGTTCTCAAACAGGGCAGTATGAGTGTTTGGGAGTATCACATGGAGTTCGTAAGGTTGTCCAAGTACGCTCCTCATTTAGTGTCGACCATGGATGCCCGGGTTCGATGGTTTGTTTAGGGCCTTAACCCTTTGGTAGTGAATGAGGCCGCCACAGCAGCGTTTCACTTAGAAATGAACTATGGGAGGATTGTGGGGTTTGCTCAGGCCATTGTGGCCAGGAAATTGAAGATTCGTGCAGAAAGAGAGAGTAGCAGCAGGGCCCGGTCAATGGGTCATTCGGGGAGATCACTTCCAGGGAGAGGGTCATCAGGGCCATCCCAGTCTTATGCTCAGTCCTCCGCGAGTGCACCACAATCTGTGCACAGTCATCAGTAGATCAGTCATTCGAGACCAGGTTTAGACAGCAGGAGGTCTCGTCAGTCTGGTCGTCCTGGGGTGAGATCCCAGCAGCAGGGGAGACCTACATGCCCCAAGTGTGGGAGATTTCATACAGAGACTTGCTACCTTGACCTTCCAGTGTCCTTCGGGTGCGGGGTGAGAGGTCACATTCAACGAGACTATCGTGCACCCCGTCAGGGTATAGGTAGGGGATCTGCTCAGTCATCCGATTCTTCAGCTGCTACATCATCAGCGCGTACTCCAGCATCAGCAGGGCGTGGTGCAGCTAGGGGTGGAGCTCATGGTAGGGGTGGCCTAGCCGATTCTATGCATTAAGTGGCCGCCAAAATGCCGAGGCTTCTCCAAATGTTGTTACAGGTATCCTGTCTGTTCAGACTATTGATTGCTATGCCCTTATTGATCCAGGGTCCTCCTTGTCTTATGTTACTCCATTCATTGCTTCAAGTTTTGGGATAGAACCCGAACAGCTTCATGAGCCGTTCTCTGTGTCGACTCCAATTGGTGATTCTATTACAGCCTCACGAGTCTATTGGAATTGTGTTGTTACGGTGGGTGGTCGTGATACCACAACCGATCTTATTGAGCTTGGGATGGTAGATTTTGATGTAATTATGGGGATGGATTGGCTCTATTTGTGCTTTGCCAAACTTGACTGTCGAACGAGAGTTATGAGGCTCGAGTTCCCTAACGAGCCAGTTATCGAATGGAGAGGAAATGGTGTAGTGCCCAGGGGTAGGTTTATTTCCTACCTTAAGGCTTCGAAGATGATTAAGAAAGGGTGTATCTATCACCTGGTTCGGGTAACAGACACCACCTCAGATGTGCCTACCCTCGAGTCCGTGCCAATTGTGAATGAATTTCCTAAAGTGTTTCCAGATGAGCTTCCAGGCATCCCGCCGGATAGGGAGATTGATTTCGGGATCGATGTATTGCCGGATACTCAGCCAATATCCATTCCACCATACAGAATGGCGCCAGCAGAGTTAAGGGAGTTGAAGGAGCAACTGAGGGATTTATTAGAGAAAGGGTTCATACGACCGAGTGTGTCGCCGTGGGGTGCTCCGATTCTCTTTGTCAGAAAGAAGGATGGGTCACTTCGAATGTGTATTGATTATCGGTAGCTCAACAAAGTCACCATCAAGAATAAATATCCCTTGCCTCGAGTGGATGATCTGTTTGACCAATTGCAGGGAGCGAAGTTCTTCTCAAAGATTGATTTACGGTGTGAAATCAGGGAGCAGGATATTCCTAAGACCGCCTTCAGAACTCGTTATGGTCACTTCGAGTTTTTGGTCATGTCTTTTGGGCTAACCAATGCCCCAACAGCTTTCATGGACCTTATGAATCGTGTTTTCAAGCCATTCCTAGATTCCTTTGTGATTGTATTCATTGACGACATCCTCATCTACTCTCGGAGCAGAGAAGATCATGCCGTTCACCTCAGAGCAGCGTTGCAGACCCTTCTTCAGCATCAATTGTATGCCAAGTTCTCAAAATGTGAGTTTTGGTTGAAGTCCGTAGCCTTTCTAGGGCATGTTATTTCCAGTGAGGGAATTCAGGTGGATCCTCAAAAGATTGCGGCAGTGAAAGATTGGCCTAGACCCACGACCCCGACAGAGATTCGTAGCTTCTTGGGTTTGGCAGGGTACTATCGGAGATTTCTAGAGGGATTCTCAACCCTCGCTTCCCCATTGACAAAACTGACGCAGAAGGCAGTTAAGTTCCAGTGGTCCGAAGCATATGAGAAAAGTTTCCAGGAATTGAAGTCAAGATTGACCTCGGCACCAGTATTGGCCTTGCCAGAAGGCACAGAGGGATTTGTGGTTTATTGTGATGCCTCCAGGGTTGGTTTGGGATGTGTATTGATGCAGCACGGGAAAGTCATATCTTACGCTTCCAAGCAACTCAAGAATCACGAGAAGAATTATCCGACGCATGATTTGGAGCTTGCAACTATTGTGTTTGCTTTGAAGATATGGCGGCACTATCTTTATGGAGTTCATGTAGATGTGTTTTCAGACCACAAGAGCCTCCAGTATTTGTTCAAGCAGAAAGAGCTGAATCCGAGACAGCGGCGGTGGTTAGAACTACTCAAGGACTATGATATGGACATATTGTACCATCCAGGGAAGGCAAATGTGGTAGCCGACGCTCTTAGTCGAAAATCCATGGGTAGTTTGGCTCATTTGGGTGTGGATCGGAGACCCCTGGCTCGAGAGGTTTACCAATTAGCCAGTTTGGGGGTTCGTATCTCGGCGTCAGACGAGGGGGATATTTTGGTGCATAATGGAGCATAATCATCATTGGTCGCGGAAATCAAGGAAAAACAGTTCATGGATCCAGCATTGGTTCGGGTAAAGGAAGCAGTCATGAATAACAAGACCTCAGCATTTGTACTCAGCAGCGAAGATGGTGTATTGCGGTGTCAAGATAGGCTATGTGTTCCGGATGTGGACGAGCTTCGGGAAAGGGTAATGGCAGAGGCTCATATTTCCAGGTATTCGGTACACCCGAGGTTCCACGAAAATGTATCATGACCTTAAGGAGATTTATTGGTGGAACGGTATGAAAAGGGATGTAGCAAGCTTTGTAGCTAAATGTCCGAACTGTCAACAAGTGAAGGCCGAGCATCAACGGCCCGGTGGATTAACTCAGCTTATAGAAATACTAAGGTGGAAATGGGAGATGATCAATATGGATTTTGTGGTGGGGTTACCTCGCACTCAGCGTAAGTTTGACTCAATATGGGTGATAGTGGATCGACTCACCAAATCAGCTCACTTCCTGCCTGTCAAGTCCACTGATACTGCGGAGCAATATGCAAGATTGTACATCAAGGAGATAGTAAGGCTTCATGGCACTCCACTTTCTATCATCTCGGATCGTGGGGCTCAGTTCACAGCTAACTTTTGGAAGAAGTTTCAGCAAGGTTTGGGAACTCAGGTGAATCTCAGCACAGCTTTCCATCCGCAGACCGACGGTCAGGCCGAGCGGACCATTCAGACGCTTGAAGATATGTTACGGGCTTGTGTCTTAGATTTTAAAGGTAATTGGGATGAACACTTGCCACTGATAGAATTTGCTTACAATAATAGCTATCATGCTAGCATTCCGATGGCCCCATTTGAGGCATTGTACGGGAGAAGATGTAGGTCGCCAATCGGGTGGTTTGAGGTAGGTGAAGCGGAATTGCTAGGGCCAGATATGGTGTACGAAGCTATGGAAAAGGTCAAAGTTATTCAGGAGAGAATGAAAACAGCACAGAGTCATCAAAAATCCTATGCAGACGTTCGCCGAAGGGGTTTGGAGTTTCAAGTCGATGATTGGGTGTTCTTGAGGGTATCTCCTATGAAGGGAGTCATGCGATTTGGAAAGAAAGGGAAATTGAGTCCTAGGTATGTCGGGCCATATCGGATCGTTCAAAGGGTTGGTCAAGTTGCTTATAGGCTAGAGTTGCCTCCTGAGATGTCATCAGTGCACCCGGTATTCCATGTGTCCATGTTGAAGAAAGTGATTGGAGATCCATCCACAATCATGCCAGTCGAAGCTATAGAGGTTAATGAAGATTTGTCATATGAAGAAGTTCTAGTTGCCATTCTTGATAGGCAAGTCCGTAAGTTTAGAAATAAGGAAGTTGCCTCTGTTAAAGTACTGTGGCGAAGTCAACAAGTTGAGGAGGCCACATGGGAAGCGGAAAAAGAGATGAAGGAAAAGTACCCCCATTTGTTCGATCAAGCCTAGAAGAAATTAGGTGACCCTCCTACCCCTAGTAACTGTCATCTTGTCTAAGTTGTTTCCCTCTTAGTATTAGTAAAGTCCCCTTCATTTTGTAATGAGTTAAATGTGTTGTTACCTTGGGTCACTTGAACCGTTCTTGAAAAATGAAAGCCTTATAAAGATTTACGTGTTAAATAAATGACTAATAGTAAGTGTAGATTGGTAATGGTTTGTTAAGTGTGCATGTTGTGTTAAATTGGTTTAATAAGGTAAGAATTCATTGAAGTGACTAGTTTTTGTGCAATTTTAACAATGTGATAGAATATGTGCATTCGTTGAGGTAAGAAAGTGTATACCAATTGTGAGAAATGTTGTATTTGTGTATTGTTGTTTGGTAATGTGTTTCGGGGGCCCTCTGACAGGTGGATATGTCCATAAAACAAAGGAAACTGTGGCGAAATTTTTCTAAAATATAAGAGTTAGTTAAAATTTTGATAGTTTGCATAGCATGTCTTTCAAAGCCAACTCATTTTCAAATCCTCATTCGAGGACGAATGATCTTAAGGGGGGAGGATGTAAGGCCCCGTAAAATTTTTGTGCATAAAACCTAGTAGCTGTGGTGTCATGGTCCGAATAATGTGTTAGGAATGCGTAGAATTCTTCGCGGCGAGCTTGCTCGCCGCGGTTCGGACCCTTGGTAGTGATTTAAGGTTCAAAAATGTAGAGAATTAATTTTTCCGAAAAGTGTCAAATATGCGGTCAAGAATGCGACCGCAAACCTGACATGCAGACCGCATTCTTGCCGCAAAACATTCCAGAAGGCTTCCTAAAATCATGTCAAAAATGCGGTCGATATGCGATCGCATAATGAATCTGCGGTGCATTTTGCTACCGCATATCACGCATGCGGACCGCATTCTGGCCGCATTCTTTAACAGAACCTGTGTAAATTTGGGGCAATTCTGCGGTCACTATGCGGACCGCATGTTGATTCTGCGGTTGCATAGTGCACCGCATAACTGACCCCGGCCCAGATTTTTTGTGACATTTTGACCCGATCTCTTCTTTAATATAACACCTTTCTTCTTCATTTTATCATATCATCTTACCAAAATTAGAGAGAGAAGAGAGGGTTTTTAGAGAGAGAAATCTTTCATCTTCAAAGATTGTTCCAACCATCTTAGTTCAAAGGATTCTAGGGCAAAGATTCAACTTCCCCAAATCTTTCAAGGTAAAAACCCTAACTATTTTCTTTGATTTTCAGTTTTAAATTGGGTAAAGAGAGGTTTGCATATAATAGCTTTTGAAAATAGAATTTTACACTCATGCATGATTATTGAACTTGATTTCTAGTAAAAAGAAGTGAGTAGAAGTAAGAGTCTTCAAGAACAAGGTTGGGAAGAGTAGGATATCTTGGGTAAGCATAAAGTAGGAAGAAAACTCATCACCAGGTATGTATGGCTAATTTTGATTCTTGTGAAATCGCCTACATGTGTGAAACTTGTTTGGTTCGTGTTAATTTGACAAATTGTGTGAAATTCTTGATATTGTTGTTGGGTATTTCAAAGTTGTTGTTGAACTATGAGTGATGTAATATGGAATAATGAACCGAAAGGTAAATGAGAGTTGAATTGGGTAAAGAATAATGAATAATGGTTATGATGGCCTATATGGCACCTTGTGGAAAACAAACGAAACACTTGAGAATTGGTTTATTGTAGAAAGAGATGAAACACTTGAATTGTGGAAATATTGTAACATGGTTGTGATATTAATTTGAAAAATAATTGAGAACATGAAACAATGTGCAAGTTGCTTATTTGAACTTGTTGAAATTGTGTGTAGTACCTTATCTGCTGTTTGAAATTGTTGTGTTTTAAACTGTAAGATGGGGTCGTGTTGCGCGCCGCAACGTGAGGAAATAAGGTGTGGGTTGGGGTGATAAGGGTGGCCGAGGTAATAAGGGTGGTCGGGGGCAATAAGGATGGAAAGCGATCGAAATCGCTATTGAAAATTGATACAAAAATCAATAATGTGAAATTGTGAAAGGAGACAGCAGGAGAGTTTGCAACCTGTGGGGCACCTGATTGCCCCTTTGTTTGACTACTTGTGTTTTACGTGATTGATTGGTTATTGTTAAATTGGTTGATCGTAGAAAGTGCTTTGTGTTTAGAATTATTTGAAATGAGGAAAATGTGGAAAGCATGGTTGGCTGGCTTAATTAATTGTTGATGTAATTCAATGGCTTGAGTTTACTTGGGACAAAGTTTGTCCATACATGCCAGTACAATTCAAGTGTATTGACGTCCCTTTTGCCGGGGACGCTACATTCGTGTTATGATTGTAGGTGGATCAGTAGCAGGCACTTCAACTCATCGGCAGTAGTATCCTTCTCCTTCCACCGCCCGTTTTGGTGAGCCCCTTTCTTCCTTGGGGCCCTGTGTGGTTCATGCCACTTTTGTTTAGATTTCATTTTGGTTTTGTAAGGTATAGCCGGAGCCTTGTTACCGGCAAGTATTATATTCCCTTTTTGTATCCTAGAGGCTCTGTAGACATGTAAACTGTGGGACTCCAGTCTTATGTATACATTATGTTATGTCGGGCGTTGTAAAAACTGCAAACTTGTTAATGAATTACTCGTATGGTTTTATTTGTTTAATGTGAAATCATTCATGGTTAGTAAGATATTTGGATAATGAGAAACAATCAACACAGGGGTAACGCGTGGGAATGAAAGACACCCAGGTCCGCTTGACTGGGGAAACCCGGTCAGGCGCCGGTCATGTTCCCCGATTTGGGGCGTGACAATCACCCTTCGTGCTTTTACTCTCATCCTCACATCCATAGTACGGCATGATCCTTCGTACATGGTTCAATAACATGGCACGGCATTAACCTTCGTGCATAAATAAATAAACATGGCACGGCATCACCCTTCGTGCATTATCACTCTTCCTCACCCAAATAAGAATCACAGTTAAGGGCAAAGAAAGAAGCAGTAATTCATAAACTGTCCCAACAAGGGCAATCAATAATCATCTTCACAACAAGTCCCGACAAGGGAGAACAATAACAATTCATCTGTAATATATCTCAAAATAATCATTTTCAATGACTCACGGTCATACTAGACGCTAGTGTATGGATGCTCGACACCACAGCCCATACACCGCACTCGATCACATAACACATAGCATATAATCCTATTCCCTCAAGCTAGGATAGAACAAACACTTACCTCGATTGTTTATGAACAATTCAATCCGTGGAAATGTCTTTTTCTTTTAAATTTGGCTCCAATCCAATCGTATCTATACACAATTGATTTAATATCATCAATACTACTCAACAAACTAATTCTTAAGACCAAATACAACTTTTACAACATTCTGCCCGGAATAGTGAATTTCAACCCCGGGCCCACATGGTCGGAACTCGGGGTTAGGACCAAAATCCGGTTACCCATCCCCCACGAGTTCATGTATATGATTTGTTTCAAAATCGGACCTCAATTCGAGGTCCAATTTCCCAATTTATGAAAAACCCTATATTCTAACAAAAACAAGAAATTCTACCATGAAAACCTTTGATTTCTAATGAAAAACATGTTTAATGATGTTAGGAATTGAAAGAATTAAGTAAAAAGTGACTTACAATTGTTTTGATGAAGAAGGAATCCGTGAAGAATCGCAAATGGGTGTTTTTGTTTTGTAAAAGGTGAAGAAATGGACTGAAAATCATGTTTTACAGGTCTCTGTGTTCGCATTTGCGAACATGGGTTCGCAATTGCGAACCCCGACCAATTTCTGGAGTTTGAAAAATTTGCGAACATTTGTTCGCATTTGCGAACACTGGCAGAAAAAGGGAGTGTTCGCATTTGCGAACTAATGTTCGCATTTGCGAACACAGGCAGTATAGAGCAGTGTTCGCATTTGCGAACAATGGTTCGCATTTGCCGAACACAGGCAGTATAGGGAATGTTCGCATTTGCGAACTTTTGTTCGCATTTGCGAACATAGGCGGGCCCTGGGGACTTTTGCATTTGCGAACAATTGTTCGCATTTGCGAACAATGCTGGGCATGAGGGGTTTCGCATTTGCGATCAGGGTTCGCATTTGCGAGCCCTGCCTTGTACTGCCCCTTCGCAATTGCGAGAAATACTTCGCAATTGCGAAGCCAACAGCTGGGTGAAAAACCAGCAGTGCAAAAATTCAGAATTTAATCCAACGGCCTATCAAATCTTTACCCGAGCCCCGGGCTCCAAACCAAACATGTACACAACCTCAAAAACACATTATGAACTTGTTCGTACGATCACATCGCCAATATCACATCGTTTTCATCAAATCAAGCCTCAAATTCATGATTTTCATACTTTTGGTTTTCAAAACTTTCAAACTTGGAACTCAAGGTCCAAAACATCTCAAACGACATCCGAATGTCACCAAACTTTACAAAAATCACATATATAATATTTAAGACTTGTACCGGGCGTCGGAACCAAAATACGAGCCCGATACCAAGGTCAATTAATTCATTTCCTTTAACAATTACATCAAAAACAATTTCATAGAAAAATTCATAACTTGGGCTCTAGGCCTCAGAATTCGACTCCGGACGCATGTCCAAGTCCCATATTTTCCTACGGACCTCTCGGGACCATCCAATCTCGGGTCCGGATCCGTTTACCAAAAATGTTGACCGAAGTCAACCATATCAATATTAATATCATTTTTATCCAAATTTCTCATAGAATTCATATTTTCTATCACAAAATCTTTCCGGCTACATGTTCGGATCGTGCACGTAAATCGAGGCAACATAGAATGAGGTTTTCAAGGCCTCAGAAGCTCGAAATTATTAATAAAATAAGTGATGACCCTTTGGGTCGTCACAATCTCCACCTCTAAAACAACCGTTCGTCCTCGAACGGACAAAAGAAAGAAGTACCGAGTCAGGAAACAAGTGTGGGTAACGGCTCCGCATATCAGACTCGGACTCCCAGGTCGATGCCTCAGGAGGCTGACCTCTCCACTGAACACGCACAGAAGGATAACTCTTCGACCTCAACCGTCGAACCTGCCGGTCTAGAATAGCCACCGGCTCCTCCTCGTAAGATAGATCATTGTCCAATTGGACAGTACTGAAGTCTAACACATGTGTGGGATCGTCGTGGTATCTCCGAAGCATAGATACGTGAAAAACTGGATGCACGGCTGATAAGCTAGGCGGCAAAGCTAATTTGTAAGCCACCCCTCCCACTCTGTCTAGAATCTCAAATGGACCAATATACCTAGGGCTGAGCTTGCCCTTCTTCCCGAACCTCATCACGCCCTTCATAGGCGACACTCGGAGCAATACTTGTTCACCAACCATGAAATCTACATCTCGAACTTTACGATCCGCATAAGTCTTCTGCCTGGACTGAGCTGAACGCAATCTCTCCTGAATAGTCTTGACCTTATCCAAGGCCTCCTAAACTAAGTCCGTACCCAACAACCGAGCCTCTCCCGGTTCAAACCATCCAACTGGTGATCGACATCGCCTACCATACAACGCCTCATACGGAGCCATCTGGATGCTAGACTGGTAACTGTTATTGTAGGCGAACTCTGCTAATGGTAGAAATTGGTCCCACGAGCCTCCGAAATCAATAACACATGCTCGAAGCATGTCCTCTAGAATCTAAATAGTCCTTTCGGACTGGCCATCCGTCTGAGGATGAAATGCTGTACTCAACTGAACCTGGGTGCCTAACTCCTGCTGGACCGCTCTCCAGAACCGCGAGGTAAACTGCGTACCCCGATCAGAAATAATAGATACTGGCACCCTATGAAGACGAACAATCTCCCTAATGTAAATCTCCACTAACCTCTCCGACGAGTAGGAGACAGATATCGGAATAAAGTGTGCTGACTTGGTCAGCCTATCAACAATGACCCAAATAGCATCAAATTTCCTCCGAGTCAAAGGAAGTCCAGTAACGAAGTCCATAGTGATCCGCTCCCATTTCCACTCGGGAATCTCAATCCTCTGGAATACACCACCAGGCCTCTGGTGCTCATATTTCACCTGCCGACAATTTAGACACCGAGCGACATACGCAATGATATCTTTCTTCATTCTACGCCACCAATAGTGCTGCCGTAAGTCCTGGTACATCTTCGCGGCGCCTGGGTGAATAGAATACCGCGAACTGTGGGCCTCTGCTAAGATCAACTCTCGAATTCCTTCGACATTGGGCACACAAACTTGACCCTGCAATTTCAATACCCCATCATTATCTAGATTTACTTGTGTGGCACGTCCCCGCTGTACTGTATCTCTCAACTCACGCAAATGAGGATCATCAAATTGCCTCTCACGGATACGGTCTAATAAAGAAAAACGAGTGACCGTGCAGGCTAACACCCTGCTAGGTTCAGAAATGTCTAATCTCATGAACTGGTTGGCTAAGGCCTGGACATCTAGAGCTAATGGTCTCTGACTGACCGGAATGTATGCAAGACTACCCATGCTGGCATACTTTCTACTCAAAGCATCGACCACCACATTGGCCTTACCCGGGTGATATAAGATAGTAACATCATAGTCTTTTAGCAACTCTAACCATCTCCGGTGTCGTAGATTCAACTCCTTCTGCTTGAACAAGTACTGTAGGCTTTTGTGATCAGTGTACACCTCACATGTCACACCATATAGATAATGCCTCCGGATCTTTAAGGCATGAACCACTGCTGCTAACTCAAGATCATGAACTGGATAATACTTCTCATGTATCTTTAACTGCCTCGAAGCATAAGCGATAACCTTACCATCCCGCATCAATACCGCTCCAAGCCCCGTACGAGATGCGTCACAATAAATTGTATAAGGCCCCGCACCCGTAGGTAGTATCAACACCGGTGCGGTGGTCGAGGCCGTCTTGGCTTTCGAAAGCTCGCCTCACACTCCTCTCGACCACTAGAACCGGACACCCTTCCGGGTCAACCCGGTCATCGGGCCGCAATAGAAGAAAACCCTTCTACAAAACGACGGTAGTAACTCGCTAATCCCAAGAAACTCCGGATCTCGATCACTGAAGCTGGTGAGGCCAATTCTGGACCGCCTCAATCTTCTTTGGGTCTACCCGAATACCTTCCACCGATACAATGTGACCCAGAAATGCTACCGAACTCAGCCAGAACTCACATTTAGAAAATTTGGCATATAGTCGGTTATCTTTCAGAGTCTGAAGAACCACTCTGAGGTGCTGCTCGTGCTCTTCCTGGCCGCGGGAGTACACCAGGATGTCATCTATGAAGACTATCACGAACAGATCTAAGTAAGGCCTGAATACCCGATTCATCAACTCCATGAATGCTGCGGGGGCATTGGTCAACCCGAAGGACATGACCAAGAACTCATAATGCCCATATCTAGAGCGAAAGGTTGTCTTAGGAATGTCGGCCGCCCTGATCTTCAGCTGATGGTAGCCTGACCTCAAGTCTATCTTAGAGAATACCCTCGCTCCCTGGAGCTGGTCAAACAAATCATCAATTCTCGGCAGTGGATACTTATTCTTTATTGTCACTTTGTTTAATTGCCGGTAATCAATACACATCCGCATCGAGCCATCTTTCTTCTTTACAAATAATACAGATGCTCCCCAGGGGGAAACACTGGGCCTGATAAAGCCCTTCTCAAGAAGGTCCTGCAACTGATCTTTCAACTCTTTTAGCTCCGGCGGGGCCATACGATAGGGTGGGATAGAGATGGGCCGAGTGCCCGGTGCCAGATCAATACAGAAATCAATATCCCTGTCGGGTGGCATGCCCGGCAGGTCTGAAGGAAAAACCTCCGGAAACTCCCGTGCAATAGGGACCGACTCAATGGAAGGAACTTCTGCGCCGGAATCACGAACATAAGCCAGATAAGCTAGACACCCCTTCTCGACCATACGTCGATCCTTAACATAGGAAATAACAGTGCGAACGGAGTGGCTTGAGGTACCTTTCCACTCTAGTCGGGGTGATTCTGGCAAGGCTAAGGTCACCATCTTAGCATGGCAATCAAGAATAGCATGGTATGGGGACAACCAGTCCATCCCCAATATGACATCAAAATCTACCATATCCAAAAGCAACAGATCAACAAGGGTCTCAAGACCCCCAAATATAACTACGCACGAACGATGCACCCGATCGACTACAATGGAGTCACCCACTGGTGTAGCCACATAAACCGGAATATCCAGAGCATAGCTGGGCACAACCTAATACGGTGCGAAGTAGGAAGACACATAGGAATATGTAGATCCATGGTCAAATAATACCGAAGCACCTCCGCCACACACAAGAATAGTACCCGTAATCACGGCATCCGATGCCTCTACCTCTGGCTCCGGCCGGTAAAGCATAGAATCGGGGATCCGCACCTCCCTTCCTGAGCCGCATCTCTAGGACGACCATCAACCGGCCGACCTCTACCTCTGGCCGGACGGTCTCCACCTCTACGGTCTCGACCTCCACCTCTATAATCTCTACCCCCGCCTCGCTGGCTGGGCAGGCTGAGGGTCAGCTGGGGCCTAAATCATAGGACGAGGACCTCGCTGCTGAGAGTTGCCCGCTGCTAGAGGGCAATACCTGATAAAATGACCCGGGTCACCACAACCGTAGCAACTCTTAGACTGATAGGGCTGCTGGCCCTGACGACCTGAATGGCCTCCACGAATACTCTGAAGAGGCCGAGCATTAATAGGAGGCTGGTCTGAATAATGCCCCCGAAAACCACGATCACCTGGTCCACCCTGTGAAGCCTGAAGGGCGGAATGAAAAGGCCTGGAGGACTGGCCTCTATCAAAGGATTCTCTGCTACCAGAGGAAGAAGCACCAAACCTACCCGAATGACGAGGCCTCTTATCCGAAGAATAACCGCCTCCTCTAGCAAGAGCCATCTCAACTCTGCGTGCTGCATTGGCTGCCTCCTGAACTGATATGTCACTCCCCACGCCCATAGCCATCTGGAGTCTAATCGGCCGATTAAGCCCATCTATAAACCTGCGGACCCTCTCCCGCTCCGTGGGAAGTATCACCACTGCATGACGAGCCAAATCGACAAATCTCGTCTCATACTGTGTAACTGTCATAGTGCCCTGATGGAGGCGCTCAAACTGCCTCCGAAGTACATCCCGCTGAGTAGCAGGGATAAACTTCTCCATAAATAGTTCCGCAAACTGATCCCATGATAAAGCTGGGGACCCTGCTGGTCGAGTCGAGCAATAATCTCTCCACCAAGTCTTGGCGGATCCTGCAAGCCTGAATGTACAGAAGTCAACTCCGTTTGTCTCCACGATCCCCATAGTCTTGAGAATCTCATGGCAACCGAATAAGAAGTCCCGAGGATCCTCTGATGTGGCACCGCTGAATGTAGTGGTAAACAGCTTGGAGAACCGATCAAGTCTCCATAAGGAATCAGAAGTCATGGCCGCTCCATCTCCGGCATGAGCCGTGGTACTCGACTGAGTGGCCACAGCTGGCTGAACCACTGGTGCCTGAGGCTGAGGAACTACTGGCTCCGGAGTACGAGCAATAGGAGTCTGGGCCCCTCCTCCAGCCTGAGAAGCGGCTGGTGCAACTGATAATAAACCCGCTCTGGCAATGCTGTCCATAAATCCCGCTATTCCGACCAAAGCATCCCGGAGATCCGGGGTAAATAAAGCCTCTCCTGGGACCTGAGCTGGGCCCACTGGAGCTGCTGGGACTGGAGCCTCCTCGTCAATCTCAATATGAGGCTCCACCTCTGGGGTAGCTGCCTGGGGCTGAGCTCTACCCCTACCACGGCCTCTGATACGGCCTTGGCCCCTGCCCCTCACAGGAGCTGCCTGGGGCTCGGGCTGCTGGTCAGCGGACGAAGAAGCGCGTGTCCTCACCATCTGCGAAAGGACAGAATAAAATTCAATTAGTAATTGAGGAACAAGTCGCACGACAAGAAAGAACAAATGAGAGACTCTTTCCTAACTCAATAGACTCTGGAGGACAAGTACAGACGTCTCCGTACCTACCTCTCAAACTCTACTAAGCTTGTTCGTGAGTGGTGAGACCTATGTAACCTAGAGCTCTGATACCAACTTGTCACGACCCGGATTTTTCCCCAACATCGGGATCGTGATGGCGCCTACTCGTGGTAGCTAGGCAAGCCACTGTATTCATACTATCCTGTTTTTAACACAATTTTAATTAAATAAGTGCGGAATACTTTATCGAAATAGAAATAACTAATTACAAGATGAAAATCATGCTGAAATCCTCTACCCAAGACGTGGAGTCACCAACTCACGAACTACTACTGAATACTACACATAAGAGTTTGAAAGAAATACAACATAATTCCGTTTGTCTCGGAACAAAGAGACTACAACTAGTAATATAAATAAAGAGAGAGACGCCGGGCCTGCGAACGTCTGCAAGCTACCTCGGTCTCAAATGTGATCAACTCCCACGCAATCGATTTACTGCTGTTGTTCCTGATCGTAACCTGGACCTGTGCAAAAACGCACAGAAGTGTAGTATCAGCACAACCGACCCCATGTGCTGGTAAGTGTCTGGCCTATCCCGGCGAAGTAGTGACAAGCCTAGGACCAGACACCCACATAAACCTGTGCAATTCAATATATATGTATACCACGGAATAACAAGAAATAACCAGGTAATAACACAATAAGGAATATCTCAAAGAATTCAACAATTAACAACAGTTAATAAATTCACAAGGAAAAACAAAGTATAATGGAAACACAAGTAATATCAAGTCAAAGAATAGCAAGCAATTGCACGGCATCACCCTTCGTGGTTTTACTCTCATCCTCACCAAATAAGCAAATAAAGTACACGGCATCACCCTTCGTGCTTTTACTCTCATCCTCACATCCATAGTACGGCATGATCCTTCGTACATGGTTCAATAACAGGGCACGGCATGATCCTTCGTGCATAATCAATAAAACATGGCACAGCATTAACCTTCGTGCATAAATAAATAAACATGGCACGGCATCACCCTTCATGCATTATCACTCTTCCTCACCCAAATAAGAATCACAGTTAAGGGCAAAGAAAGAAGCAGTAATTCATAAACTGTCCCAACAAGGGCAATCAATAATCATCTTCACAACAAGTCCCGACAAGGGAGAACAATAACAATTCATCTGTAATATATCTCAAAATAATCATTTTTCAACGACTCACGGTCATACTAGACGCCGGTGTATGGATGCTCGTCACCACAGCCCATACACCGCACTCGATCACATAACACATAGCACATAATCCTATTCCCTCAAGCTAGGATAGAACAAACACTTACCTCGAATGTTTATGAACAATTCAATCCGTGGAAATGTCTTTTTCTTTCAAATTTGGCTCCAATCCAATCGTATCTATACACAATTGATTTAATATCATCAATACTACTCAACAAACTAATTCTTAAGACCAAATACAACTTTTACAACATTCCGCCCGGAATAGTGAATTTCAACCCCGGGCCCACATGGTCGGAACTCGGGGTTAGGACCAAAATCCGGTTACCCATCCCCCCACGAGTTCATGTATATGATTTGTTTCAAAATCGGACCTCAATTCGACGTCCAATTTCCCAATTTATGAAAAACCCTATATTCTAACAAAAACAAGAAATTCTACCATGAAAACCTTTGATTTCTAATGAAAAACATGTTTAATGATTTTAGGAATTGAAAGAATTAAGTAAAAAGTGACTTACAATTGTTTTGATGAAGAAGGAATCCGTGAAGAAACGCAAATGGGTGTTTTTGTTTTGTAAAATGTGAAGAAATGGACTGAAAATCGTGTTTTACAAATCTCTGTGTTCGCATTTGCGAACATGGGTTCGCAATTGCGAACCCCGACCAATTTCTGGAGTTTGAAAAATAAGCTAAGGCTGAGAAGTTCGCATTTGCAAACACTGGCAGAAAAAGGGAGTGTTCGCATTTGCGACAGGCAGTATAGGGCAGTGTTCACATTTGCGAATAATGGTTTGCATTTGCGAACACAGGCAGTATGGGGCAGTGTTCGCATTTGCGAACTTTTGTTCGCATTTGCGAACATAGGCAGACCCTGGGGACTTTCGCATTTGCGAACAATTGTTCGCATTTGCGAACAAGGCTGGGCATGAGGGCTTTCGCATTTGCGATCAGGGTTCGCATTTGCGAGCCCTGCCTTGATCTGCCCCCTTCGCAATTGCGAGAAATACTTCGCAATTGCGAAGCCAACAACTGGGTGAAAAACCAGCAGTGCAAAAATTCAGAATTTAATCCAACGGCCTATCAAATCTTTACCCGAGCCCCGGGCTCCAAACCAAACATGTACACAACCTCAAAAACACATTATGAACTTGTTCGTGCGATCACATTGCCAATATCACATCGTTTTCATCAAATCAAGCCTCAAATTCATGATTTTCATACTTTTGGTTTTCAAAACTTTCAAACTTGGAACTCAAGGTCCAAAACATCTCAAACGACATCCGAATGTCACCAAACTTCACAGAAATCACATATATAATATTTAAGACTTGTACCGGGCGTCGGAACCAAAATTCGAGCCCGATACCAATGTCAATTAATTCATTTCCTTTAACAATTACATCAAAAATAATTTCATAGAAAAATTCATAACTTGGGCTCTAGCCCTCAGAATTCGACTCCGGACGCATGTCCAAGTCCCATATTTTCCTACGGACCTCTCGAGACCATCCAATCTCGGGTCCGGATCCGTTTACCCAAAATGTTGACCGAAGTCGACCATATCAATATTAATATCATTTTTATCCAAATTTCTCATAGAATTCATATTTTCTATCACAAAATCTTTCCGGCTACATGTTCGGATCGTGCACGTAAATCGAGGCAACATAGAATGAGGTTTTCAAGGCCTCAGAAGCTCGAAATGATTAATTAAATAAGTGATGACCCTTTGGGTCGTCACAAGAACCCTACTCCGGCGAACACTCCTAACCCCAAAAATCACCCTGATATACCTTTGTCCCTTTCTAAGAGTCATTCTTACAAAAAGACTCGAAGAGTCTGCTCGAAGATCCAAAAAACCAAGAAAAATGGTTCTTGAACTTCTGATACTGGAAAATCAAGAAAAAGAAAAAAAAATGAAGAATAGAAAGTATAAGAAAGAAAGAAAGAAAAGAAAGAAACAAGAATGAAAAAGCTAAGTACCCTAACCCTAATTTTTCTACTTGCATGTCTGTTTCTTGATTTTTTTTCTATTTCTTCTATTTCTTTGCCTTCCTGAGTATGCTATGAGTTATATTACATGTTTAGTCATCTTCTGATTATACTTAGTTGTGAAAATCTTGACTATGACTATGTAGTTTTCTGATCTTTCTATTTTAGAATCGCATGGTTATAGGTTTTTCTTTTCTGGTAAAAGTTTTTGTTAAATTGCATGTTTTGTTATTCATAGCCACATTTAGGATTCTTACTTGGTAGGTTCGAAATTATTGATTGATTATTCTATTAATTTGATTCAACTTATTATCAATTTGTTTCCCTTAATCTTGTTAATTGATTATTTAATCTTAATGTGACTCTATATGTAAAGTTTTCTAGTGTTGGCTATTTCTGCAATACAATTTTGACTTTGACTTTTCTAAGATTCTGATTGAATAAAAGGGTTAATTGGGTAAATAAAAGAAAAATAAGGGGTTAAGGGGGAAAGGATAAATGGTATATTGTAAATAAACTAGAGCTCTAGGTTACATAGGTCTCACAACTCATGAACAACTTAGTAGAGTTTGAGGGGTAGGTACGGAGACGTATTTACTTGTCCTCCAGAGTCTATTGAGTTAGGAAAAGTCTCACAATTGTTCCATCTTGTCGTGTGATTTGTTCCTCAAATACTGATTGAATTTCTACTCTGTCCTTTCGCAGATGGTGAGCACACGCGCTTCTTCATCCATTGATTAGCAGCCTGAGCCCCAGGCAGCTACCGCAAGGGGCAGGGGCTAAGGCCGTGTCGGAGGCCGTGGTAGGGGCAGAGCTCAGCCCCAGGCAGCAGTTCCAGAGGTGGAGCCTCATATTGAGGTTGGTGAGGAGGTTCCAGCCCCAACAGCTCCAGTGGGCCCAGCTCAGGTCCCAGGGGAGGTCTTATTTACCCCAGATCTTCAGGAGGCTCTGGTCAGAATAGCGGGTTTTATGGACAGTGTCGCCAGAGCAGGCTTATTACCAGTTGCACCAGCCATTTCTTAGGCTAGAGGAGGGGTCCAGACTCCTGTTGCACGTACTCCGGAGCCAGTAGCTCCCCAAGCTCAAGCACCAGTGGTTCAGCCAGTAGTGGCCACTCAGTCAGGCACTAGAGCTCAGGCCAGAGATGGAGTGGCCATGACTTCTGATGCTTTATGGATACTTGATCGGTTCTCCAAGATTTTTACCACTACTTTCAGCGGTGCCACATCAGAGGATCCCCAGTACTTCTTATTCAGCTGCCATGAGATTCTCAAAATTATGGGAATAGTGGAATCCAATGGGGTTGATTTTTGCACATTCAGGCTTTTAGGATCCGCCAAGACTTGGTGGAGAGATTTCTGTTTGACTCAACCAGCAGGGTCCTCGTCTTTAACATGGGACCAGTTTGCGGAGTTATTTTTGGAGAAGTTTCTCCCTGTTACCCAGCAGGAGGCACTTTGGAGGCAGTTTGAGCGCCTCCAGCAAGGTTCTATGGTTGTTACCCAGTATGAGACGAGGTTTGTTGATCTGGCACGTTATGCGGTTGTGATACTCCCCACAAATCGGGAGAGGGTCCGCAGGTTTATAGATGGGTTAAATCAGCCGATTCGACTTCATATGGCTATGGGAGTTGGGAGTGACATATCTTTTCAGGAGGCGGCTAATGCAGCTCGTAGGGTTGAGATGGATCTTGCTCGAGGAGGTGGTTATCCTTCAGAAAAGAGGCCTCGTCATTCCGGCAGATTTAGTGGTACTTCATCTGGAGGCAGGGATTCTTATGATAGGGGCCAGTCTTTCAGACCTTTTCAGTCAGCCCTCCAGGCTTCACATGGTGGACCAGCTAATCGTGGGTTTCGTGAGCGGTATTCGGATAAGCCTCCCATCAGTGCTCAACCTCTTCAGAGTGTTCGTGGGGGCCATTCAGGTCGTTAGGGACAACAGTCCTAGCAACAAAAGTGTTGTTACAGTTGCGATGACCCACTTCATCTCGTCAGGTTTTGCCCTCGAGCAGCGGGCAACACTCAGCAGCGGGGTCCTCGCCCCATGATTCAGGCCCCAGCTGACCAAAAGCCTGCCCAACCAGCCAGGGGCGTGGGTAGAGATCGTAGAGGTGGAGGTCGAGACCGTAGATGTGGAGACCGTCCCGCCAGAGGTAGAGGTCAGCCACTGGATGACCGTCCCAGAGACATAGCTTAGAGGGGAGGTACCGATCACCGATTTTATGCTTTACCAGCCAGGCCAGAGGCAGAGGCATCAGATGTTGTGATTACAGGTACCATTCTGGTTTGTGATAGAGGTGATTCAGTATTATTTGACCCTGGGTCTACATATTCATACGTGTCTTCCTACTTTGCACCATACCTAGCCGTGCCTAGCTATGCCCTGGACATTCGATTTTATGTGTCTACACCAGTGGGCGACTATATAGTAGTCGATCGGGTGCATCATTCGTGCGTGGTTATATTCGGGGGTCTTGAGACCCATGTTTATTTATTGTTATTAAACATGGTGGATTTCCATGTCATATTGGGGATGGATTGGTTGTCCCCGTATCATGCTATCTTAGATTGTCATGCCAAGACAGTGACCCTAGCCTTGCCAGAATCATCCCGACTAGAGTGCAGAAGTACCACAGGCCACTCCGTTCGCAATGTTATTTCATATGTCAAGGCTCGACGCATGGTCGAGAAGGGGTGTCTAGCTTATTTGGCATATGTTCGTGATTCCAGCGCGGAAGTTCCTTCCATTGATTCAGTTCCTATTGTATGGGATTTTCCTGAAGTTTTCCATTCAGACCTGCCGGGCATGCCACCCGACAGGGATATTGATTTCTGTATTGATCTGGCACCGGCACTCAGTCCATCTCTATTCCACCCTATCGTATGGCCCCACCGGAGTTAAAAGAGTTAAAAGATCAGTTGCAAGACCTTCTTGAAAAAGGCTTTATCAGGCCCAATGTTTCTCCCTGGGGTGCACCGGTGTTATTTGTGAAGAAAAAGGATGGCTCGATGCGGATGTGTATTGATTATCGGTAATTAAACAAATTGACGATAAAGAACAAGTATCCACTGCCGAGGATTGATGATTTGTTTAACCAGCTCCAAGGAGCGAGGGTGTTCTCGAAGATAGACTTAAGGTCGGGCTACTATCAGCTGAAGATCAGGGCGGCTGACATTCCTAAGACAGCCTTTCGCACTAGATACGGGCATTATGAATTCTTTGTCATGTCTTTCGGGTTGACCAATGCTCCAGCAGCATTTTTGGAGTTGATGAATCGGGTGTTCAGACCCTATCTAGATCTGTTCGTGATTGTCTTTATAGATGATATCCTGGTACACTCCCGCAGCCATGAAGAACACGAGCAGCACCTCAGAGTGGTTCTTCAGACTCTGAAGGATAATCAGCTATATGCCAAGTTTTTTAAATGCGAGTTCTGGTTGAGTTCGGTTTCATTTCTGGGTCATATCTTGTCAGTAGAGGGTATTCAGGTGGACCCAAAGAAGATTGAGGCAGTCAAGAATTGGCCTCGACCAGCTTCAATGACCGAGATCCGGAGCTTCTTGGGGTTGGCAGGCTACTACCGTCGATTTGTAGAGGGGTTCTCTTCTATTGAAGCTCCGATGACCAGGTTGACCCAGAAGGGTGCCCAATTCAAGTGGTCAGATGAGTGTGAGGTGAGCTTTCAAAAGCTCAAGACACCTTTGACTACGACACCAGTGTTGATATTACCTACGGGTTCAGGGCCTTACACAGTCTATTGTGATGATTCCCGTACTAGGCTTGAAGCGGTATTGATGCAAGATGGTAAGGTTATTGCATATGCTTCGAGACGGTTGAAAATCCATGAGAAGAATTATGTGGTTCATGACCTAGAGCTGGCAGCAGTGGTCCATGCCTTAAACATCTGGAAGCATTATCTATATGGTGTGGCGTGCGAGGTATACACGGATCACAATAGTATTCAGTATTTATTCAAGCAAAAAGAGTTAAATGTGCGACAGAGGAGATGGTTAGAGTTGCTGAAAGACTATGATGTTACTATCTTATATCACCCAGGTAAGGCCAATGTGGTGGCCAATGCGTTGAGTAGGAAGTCTGCCAGCATGGGTAGTGTCACACCTCTTTTTTGCCACACAACCCTATTACGATTTTGAGTAGAAGAGTTTTTCCAATTGAAGTGACGTTTTGAAAAAGGATCATTTATTATTTAGAGTCGCCACTTGGAATTGAGTTTTGGTGTTCCAAGTCACCTTTTATTGAATCCCTTATCAAAAGGAAGATTTGACTCTTTATTAATGGTTTACGAAACAGAAGACTGAGTAAGGAATTCTATTGACCGAGGGGAAGGTGTAAGACACCCCTCGAGTCCCGTGGTTCTAGCACGGTCGCTTTATTGACACATGTAAGGCTTAAATCAATTTTTAGCTATTCTTGTATTTTATTGGTTATGGCTTATTTATTACCGCGTAATTAAATATTATATGTTTATTAATTATTTTAACCTAGTTGATGTATGCAAACAAGGTATTTCTTTGAGGTTAAATATTAAACCAAGGTACGGAATATACACATGATTTAACGTAATTATTTTAAATCTAAAGGCATCGAGACGCGGAATGCGCACATGATCCTTTTATTATTTAAGTATATCAACCTAAGGTTCGTGCAAGAAAACATGATCAACTTTCGTAGACGCATCCAAAATATACTAGCGATTATTGAGAATTATTTTTCTTAAATTAAATATGAGATTATTGTGAGACCTCAAGAAAATATCTACAAGAAGCAAATAAACTATCAGAAAATAATTAATATTTTCATCTCAAAACATTTTTATTAACAACAGTAGGTATTCAAAAGTGGACCTCCTGTAAGTTTATATAATCTTTCCTTTTTTACTAAACAAAATATAGCATACCTGGTCAACTTGAAGCAACTAAACCGCGACAACCACAAATTTGGCATTGAAAATCCATGAAACAATTATTTATTTAAAAAAAACAAACCCGTATCCATTCTTTTCGTCTCGAGCCTAAACTCCGTAAGCTAACAGTAATAATCTATATATATATATATATATATAATTGAGGGACTAAAGAAGGTATATAATTGAGGAACTAAAGAAGGTGACTTTTCATATGCCAAGAAAGTTATTTATCTTTTTTCTCCATTTTCTACATTATTTTCCTCTTATTCTTTTCATTATTATTTAAGAAATCCAAAAGTCATGTCTCTTCAACATCATCTAATGAAAATCTTAAATAAAAAAAAACAACCGTTTATTCCTACCAGAACCCAATTGCCACATTGTACCGGGCTTTGGCAGTTACGTATGAGATCCAATGCCCCATCACATTAAAATGGTTAGAAATCTCTGTTTCTTCAATCTTCAGGCAACTGAAAGAGCTTTTCATCTTTGTCTTAAATTTTTATTTATCATCTTTCAACTTTTTATTGATCTCTCTTTAGTGGCTGTCTAATAGACATCGTACTAATCTTTTTACATAATGTTTAATGAATATATCTCCAATATGTTGTACTCCATTATCAAGTTTGATACAAGTTCTTTTATTTTTTTCCTGTTTTCTTTTTGTCTTCAAATTTCTATAGGCGTTCATTTAAGTACATGGGTAATGTTGCAAAAAGAAAATAAATTGCCAAAGTAGCATCCGATAACAGTTTTTGCTTTTCGCAGGTTCTATGTCATTTAAATAGTAATTGTGATAGTTAATTTTTTCCCTTTCAGTTTACAATCTCCCGATATTACCATTTCCATTTTCATATTTTTCTTCAGTTTCCTTTTTCCTCTTTTCTTTTTTTCTTTTTTTCTTTTTTTTTTGGTAAAATGTTAAGACGATACAGTTTTTGAACCAACAAACTTACTTTTCCAGTATGTGTTTTGTTTTTGTCATTTTTCATTTACCGTTTGTTTATAATTCAAAGAATCTATTAATATAATCACTACTACTAATACTATTTCCAATGAAGGTGTCACTATGAATAGTAATCTCCTGTTTGTCCTTAGATCTTTTATCGTTTTTCCGATTTTTTTTCAAAAACGTCTTTGCCGAAATTTTGTAAGTTTTTTTTTTTTTTTTTTGAAATTTTCAAAAATGTATTTTCCAAAAATAAAAAAGTGGTTTTGATCATATTTCTACCTCTTTCTTCCACTTATAAAATTCAAATATTTTTCAAGTGAAATGCATGTCCAAACATAATTTCAAATTTCAAATACTATTTTCCAACTTAACTCCAAGTATTACTTTGTGTCCAAAATTTAAAATATTTATGTCCGCCTACAAAACTAATACTACTATGTTTATGAACAATCTTTAAATAGGAAGGGATGCTACATAATTTATATTGCAGTTTTCTCTATGAAATTAATGGTGACCTATCTGCCCCAATTAAGAGGGCCGTTAATTATAGATCTCTAAGAGAAAGTATGTGATGCTTTCATTTGTATTTATGTTTCTATTTTGTATATTTTATATTCTGTAATCATTCGTGTTTACAAATATATATTTATTTTAAATTTAAATTTAGTTATTTTTAAATTTTTTGTTTCTCCCGAATCCATAATATATACAAAAAAGTATATTCTACTGCGCGAAGCGCGGGCAAATTAACTAGTAGTAATATATTTCATAGCTTCATGTATTTCAACAACTCAAACCGTAAACCAATCATAGATCAATTTATAATCATAGAAGATAGATAACACAAATTCAACCTTATAGCAAAACATAATATGAATTGGAATTTGAAAACTGGAAAATAAGAATTGGACCTGTTATTGATGAACAAAGCCGAAAACTGCAAATCAATCGGGCCAAATAGAGCAACAATCTCGACGGAACCGTGAACCGAGTGCAAACGGACTCAATCTAGCACCAGGAGTAATCAACGACTTTCTTTTGTTATTCTCCTTTTTTTTTAAACCTCTCCCAAATTAGGAGGATCTAGTGTTTCCACACTTCCCCTCCACGGTGACTCGAACCCAGGACCTAACGGTCGTAGGTGGAGGTGCTTACCAACTGAGCAAGCCTCACTTGTCTGTTATTCTCCTTGTGGTTACTCAGATTGCTCTTTTTTTCTTCTTCCTTTTGTGTTCTTGTTTTTTTATACGTTTTTCTTTTTTTTTTTTCTACCTTTCTCTTCCGTCCTCTCTTCCTCTCTTTTTTTTTTTTTGCTTCTTTTTTTTATACGTTTTTTTTTTCTCTTTTGTTTTTTGTTCTTTTTTTTTTCTTCTAGGATTGTCCTCATATATATAGATGTGTGGAGCTAGTTAGAGTTGGTGTGGGAGATTATATTTTTAAATCTTTCAATACTTATCCCCCTTTTTTATTATATTATTTATTTTCGTTTTTTTTTGCTTTTCATTAATTTGCTGAGTTAACTTTCTTATTTAGTTTATTTTTTTATTTAATAACTTATTCTTATTCTTTATTAATGAAGAAATTAGAAAGTAAAATGCATAGTTAAAGATATTAGTTAGCTACCTTATACTTAAATATTATATACATAAAGAAAATTATATATTTACATTATAGTTTAAATTATACTAAGAAAAATACTAAAGTTAACTTATTTATTATAATTAGAAACCATATACGTATATAAAAAGAAAATTCATACTCTAAGAATGTTAGTATTTTTATAGTTTTCTTTTATTAAGATTAGACCTTAAAGAGATATTTATACTAAAATAGTATATAATTTAGGTGTGGTCAAAAATTAGTTGTTCACAACATGCTCCTCTTTGCTTGGAAACATGAAGAGTTTTCAGGCAAAGAAAATGAATTCGGTGACTAATTTTTGACCTCACTGTTATTTAAAAAGGAAAAGGAGATAAAGGAAAAGATGCGACCGACCCTTAGTTTTAGGCAGCCTACATATCCCGGGTTATAAGGGAATCAGGTCACGTGTAGTTCAGGTAGAAAGAAGAGTAATGGAGTATACTTAGATGGAGAGTCCAGTCAGGTTCCGTTGAGGTTCCGATCTACGGTTCCTACTATTACATCAAAATGAAAAGAAAATTACATACTCTTGAAATCCAAGAGTTACAAAATTCCTATCTAAATGCCATCTGAAGTCTTGTCTTTATTTTTGGTTTGTTTTTCCCATTGACTTTGGATTGAAACTTGATGCTCTCGATGCAACAGACGATGAAATATTCTTTCATGCTTGTTTCTTGATCTGATGATGGGAAAAAGATCTTGACCATATGTCTCCGCATGCATTATGCCAAAGTTGGTTGCGGCTGGTATTGAGATCAAATTCCACTTTCTCTGGAAAGAACTTGTAACGACCCGGCCGGTTGTTTTAGAAAATTACGCCCCAATCCCCAATTTAACTGTTCCCCTAAGTTCATTTCTGCTATTGTGGTTTGCTGGGAGGGTCGGTTCTGGAATTTCGGAGTGTTTTGGGACACTTAGTCCTTAAATAGAAGCTTTAGAAGTGGAAAACGGCTCGTAGCTAGAACAGTGTTAAGACGACCTCGTAACATAAATCTGATGGTTCCATTAGCTCTGTTAGGTGATTTCGGGGTTGGGAGCGCATTCGGAATGTATTTTGGAGGTCCGTAGCTCAATTAGGCTTGAAATGCCGAAGTTTGAATTTTGGCGAATCCGAACGATAGGTGAGATTTTTATCCGGGAGTCGGAATGGAATTCCGACAATTTTTGTAGCTTCGTTATGTGATTTTGGATATGTCCGCAAATTTTCAGGTCATTCGGACGTCGTTTGGTCGGGATTTAGATCGAATGTGTAATTCGGAAAGTTTTAAGAAACTTAGGCTTGAATCCGTGTGTAATTGATGATCTTGATGTTTAGGATGGTATTTTTATGATTGGAACAGGTTCGTATCGTGTTTTGGAGCATATTGGTGATTTTCGTTGGGGTCCCGGGGGCCTCGGGATGAATTCGGACCATCAAACGGGCATTTGGAACTTGGAAATTCTGCAGAAAATGCAGCAGCAGTGCAGAAGACTTTAAGCCTTCGCGTTCGCGTAGCAATGGCTGCGTTCGCGTAGGCATGACAGGGCTAAGCATTGCGTTCGCGTCCCTTGAGTCGCGTTCGCGTAGAAGGAAAAGAGGAAGCACCGCGTTCGCGTCCCAGGTGTCGCGTACGCGTAGAAGAAAAACTGGTCGGTTGAAAGGTTGTTCTTCGCGAACGCGTGGGAGTCGTCGCGTTCGCGTAGAGGAAGGGGAATTTGTGATTTGCGGACGCGTGGGGAGCGTCGCGTTCGCGAAGGGTAATTGTTGCAGGTCATCGCGGACGCGTGGATCACTTCGCGTTCGCGTAGAAAAAGTTTGGGCTGTTCATCGCGAACGCGTGAACAGTAACGTGAACGCGTAGAGTAATGGGGTCTGGCAATGAGTTTTAGTTCAGAACATAACAGCCGCGACCCCCCATACACAAAAAACGCCATTGTTGAGCTCCAAGAGAGGAAATTGAAGGGGAAACGCTGGGATATCATCGGGAAATCAATGGGGGTAAGTTTCTTGACCTTAATTCGTTAGTTTATCATGAAATCCTTGATTATTTCACTGACAATGGGAGATTAAAGGTGGGTTTGAGCCCTAGGCCTAAAATTTAGGAAATCTTTGATTTCAATGGGCAAACGGAGTCCGATTTCGATAAATTTTATATGCACGAACTCGTGTTGAGATAAGAAACCCGAATATATAACTTTCGTGATTTTTTGATAAGCGAACCGAAAGTCGGGTTTTGGCAACTTGTGGGTTTTGGTGTATTTTGAGTTGTTTTGATTGGGTAATGCCCAATTGGCCTATTGTGATGTGATTCTCTTGTTTTTTATCAGATACTACACCTGTGGAGGCCGACATTCGCGGCAAGAGAATTGTCTCTTAGCGGTTTTGTACCGGAGTCGAGGTAAGTGGCTTGTCTAACCTCGTGTGGGGGAACTTCCACCCCTAGGATTTTTATGTGATAGTTTAAATGTCTTGTACGCGAGGTGACGAGCGTGTACATGCGCTGGTTGTTGAACACATACTTTATTTAAAATGCCTAATTAGTGATATCCCTATTTTTAGCTGATTAATTCGATATTCTTACCCGGTAGTAGTTAGAAAAGCATGATTAGGTAGTATTTTACTGACTAGTTGCCTAATTGCCTTACTTGAGCTTCTTGATAGTTGTTGGCACTATTTTCCGTGAAGTTGTAGTTAAGCATATTATATTCTTTCTGCGTATTCCTTTATTTGTTGTGTTTGTGGACTGCGGGTTCAATTCCTGGAGACCCAGGGCTATGGGTTCGATTCCCAGAGACCCTGAGTGATATTGGTAGGGACTGCGGGTTCGATTCCCGAGATCCTGAGTTATTTGTAGGGACTGCGGGTTCGATTCCCGAGACCCTGAGTTATTGGTAGGGATTGCGGGTTCGATTCCCGAGATCCTAAGTTATTTGTAGGGACTGCAGGTTCGATTCCCGAGATCCTGAGTTATTGGTAGAGACTGCGGGTTCGATTCCCGAGATCCTGAGTTATTTGTCGGGATTGCGGGTTCGATTCCCGGAGATCCTGAGTTATTGATATATTATTGAGATATGGGCTGCGGGTTCGATTCCCGGAGACCCAGGGGTACTGTTAATGGGACTGTGGGTTCAATTCCCACAGGTCCTGGACTTGTTAATTGATTTGTTACTTGTTGTTAGTTTACTTGTAGACGGTTGCCGTAATCACTTTATTGTTGTTATTTAAAGATTATTGTCATTTAAACTACTCATTATTGTTATTGTCATTTTATTATTGATTTCTCTCAGTAGGGCCCTGACCTTCCTCGTCACTACTCCATCGAGGTTAGGCTTGGCACTTACCGAGTACCGCCGTGGTGTACTCATGCTACTCTTCTGCACACTTTTGTTGTGCAGATCCAGGTACATCAGGACAGGCTCATATCAGGTGATTCAGCAGCATTTTTGGGAGACCTCGAGGTATGATCTGCTACGTCCGCGGATCCGGAGGCCTTCCTTCTATTCTATTAGTACTAGTAGATATTTTTCCTTCACTTCGTTGTTAGATTCTCTTTATACATAGAGCCACATTTGTATATTCCCTTTTAGTCTATGTTACCCGTGGGATTCCGAATCTTGGTGGTGTTTTATACAGTGTGTTTTGACGGATGTATGTGCCAAGCGGCACGGATTACATTTCTTTTTATGCTATCTTCCGCTAAATCTTATTTAAATGTTCATAATTTGTATATTCCGCAACGTGTTAGGCTTACCTAGTCATGGAGACTGGGTGCCATCACGACATGTTCACGATTGGTGAACTAGGGTCGTGACAAGTTGGTATCAGAGCTCTAGGTTCATAGGAGTCACGGGACACAGACCGGTTATTTAGAGTCTCGCTGATCGATACAGAGACGTCTGTATTTATCTATGAGAGGCTATGTAACTGTTTAGGAAACTCTTCAATTCTTTGAATTCCTTATCGTGCGTCATTTATTCAGTTGAAGCCTATGTCATATGTCCTTTTGCATCCACTCGTGTATTGAAATTGCGCACTCGGTATCAAGTATGCACCGACGGCTCGTGACGCTGCAGAGAGATCTCAAGGGAGTCAAAAATTTACTCAACCATTGTTACCGCGTGTCGTCCATATCGATAATGCAAGAGAATTGAGAGATCTTCAATTGTGCACATGGGGGTGCACTAGGTTCTGGCATTCGGTTGATAGTACGGTCGTGAGAAGGTTTACTTAACTGCCTAATCGTCACGGTAATGGTAGAATCACAAGGTGGATATAGATCTAAAGATAGTTGGTGGTAACAAAGACTATATGGTTCATATGAGATATCTATTTAGCGAACGATTCAGCCAGCAGAGATACTGGGGGGAAATGAGTTTAACTATCTTATGAAGGACATGTACCAAACGAATGTCTTGGACTGTCTTATGATGAAGATGTACAAATGATAAAGGCTATTGTCATGGATTAGCAAAATGTATCTTAAGGCTTCATGCCAGGTGAAAGGATTTCACTATCAACGATCAAATTATGGGTCATGTGTCATATCAGGTTTGGCCCTGTGATGTATTTAAGTACCATTAAAAAAGTTCTTTGAAACTTGCGGATGAGTAAGTGTTGATACTCGGATGGTATGATGTTGGGACTTTTGATGTCCCTGTGTCCATAATAATTCTACATTTCATTATCAGGGCTGTCCCTGCGGGTTCAATTCCCGGAGACCCAGGGCTGTGGGTTCGATTCCCAGAGACCCGGAGTGATATTGGTAGGGACTGCGGGTTCGATTCCCGAGATCCTGAGTTATTTGTAGGGACTGCGGGTTCGATTCCCGAGATCCTGAGTTATTGGTAGGGACTGCGGGTTCGATTCCCGAGATCCTAAGTTATTTGTAGGGAATGCGGATTCGATTCCCGAGATCCTGAGTTATTGGTAGGGACTGCGGGTTCGATTCCCGGAGACCTAGGGGTACTGTTAATGGGACTGTGGGTTCAATTCCCACAGGTCCTGGACTTGTTAATTGAGTTGTTACTTGTTGTTAGTTTACTTGTAGACGGTTGCCGTAATCACTTTATTGTTCTTATTTAAAGATTATTGTCATTTAAACTAACACATTATTGTTATTGTCATTTTATTATTTATTTCTCTCAGTAGGGCCCTGACCTTCCTCGTCACTACTCCATCGAGGTTAGGCTTGGCACTTACTGAGTACCGCCGTGGTGTACTCATGCTACTCTTCTGCACACTTTTGTTGTGCAGATCCAGGTACATCAGGACAGACTCATATCAGGTGATTCAGCAGCGTTTTGGGAGACCTCGAGGTATGATCTGCTACGTCCGCGGATCCGGAGGCCTTCCTTCTATTCTATTAGTACTAGTAGATATTTTTCCTTCACTTTGTTGTTAGATTCTCTTTATACATAGAGCCACAGTTGTATATTCCCTTTTAGTCTATGTTACCCATGGGATTCCGGATCTTGGTGGTGTTTTATACAGTGTGTTTTGACGGATGTATGTGCCAAGCGGCACGGATTACATTTCTTTTTATGCTATCTTCCGCTAAATCTTATTTAAATATTCATAATTTGTATATTCCGCAACGTGTTAGGCTTACCTAGTCATGGAGACTGGGTGCCATCACGACATGTTCATGATTGGTGAACTAGGGTCGTGACATAACTGAAATCTTATTTTTGCACATCAAATCCATGCGTTGCAGAAAAACCTACAAGCCAACACAAACAAACAAAACGAACAAAAATTTTCTGCCCCAGTTTTCACTAGGAAATTTTTGTGAGTTATTGAAAAAACATTAAACTAACATTGCTATTGGAGAATAAAGAATTGAAAACAACTTTCTATTTTTTTCAATTTTTTTTAATAATAAAGAATGTTATACCCTGTGTTAACAAGAAGGAGACAACAAGGGGATGTAGTACCCTGTGTTGGAAATAAGATGAGACCTGTGGTATCTACTAGGGGATGTCGTACCCTATGTAGGTACAAAGTAATGCGACTAGGGGATGTAGTACCATGTGTCGGCAATAAAATGAGGCCCATGGCATCTACTAGGGGATGTCGTACCCTATGTAGAAAAAAATGCAACCAGGGGATGTAGAACCCTGTGATGGCAATAAAATGAGGCTCGTGGCACTCTAAAATGCTACTAGAGGATGTCATACCCTATGTAAAAAATAATGCATCCAGGGGATGTAGTACCCAGTATTGGCAATAAAATGAGGCTCGTGGTACTCTAAAATGCTACTAGGGGATGTCGTATCCTATGTAGAACATAATGTAGCCAGGGGATGTAGTACCCTGTGTTGGCAATAACATGAGGCTCGTGGCACTCTGAAATGCTACTAGGGGTTGTCGTATCCTATGTAGAAAATAAAATGCGACCAGGGGATGTAGTACCCTGTGTTGAAAATAAAATGATGCTCGGGGCTGTAACGACCCGGCCCGTCGTTACGGGAATTTATCACCCCGTCATGTTGCAATTACATGTTTTATGCTTTTATATCAGTGTTAGAGCCTATCGGGTGAGTTAGGAGTGAATTGAATTGAAAATGAAGCAAATAGCATGTTTGAAGGAAGTTTGAATATGGAAAGTCAACCTAGAGTTGACTATCGAGTTAGAGTGCTCGGAATCAGATTCTGATGATTCGACTAGTTTCGGGGGATCATTTATGACTTAGGAGAGCAATCGGAATTGAATTTGGAGGCCCGGTGTAGAAATAGGCTTGAATTGGCTAAGGTTGAATTTTGGCGAAATCCGAACGGTAGGTGAGATTTTGATCCGGGGGTCGGAATGGAATTTCGACAGTTGCAGTAGCTCCGTTAGGTGATTTTGGATATGCCTGCAAATTTTCAGGTCATTCGGACACCGTTTGGTCGGGTTTTTGATGGAATGTGTAATTTGGAAGTTTTGAAGAAACTTAGGCTTGAATCCGTGTGTAATTGGTGATTTTGATGTTTAGGATGGTGTTTTTATGATTGGAACAAATTCGAATCGTATTTTGGAGTATGTTGGTGGTTTTCGTTGGGGTCCCGGGGGCCTCGGGGTGAATCCGGACCATCATCCGGCATTTTTGGAACTTAAATATCTGCAGAAAAATTTGCAGATCACTGGGCAAAAATCCAAGCCTTCACGTTCGCGTGGCATGGGCCGCGTTCGCGAAGGCCAGGCGAGTCAAGCATCGCGATCGCGAGACAGGGTATCGCGTTCGCGTAGGCCAGGATTCTTCAGCTTCGCGATCACGTTCAGGATGTCGCGTTCGCGTAGGTTTGTTAGGGTGTGCATCGCGTTCGCGTGAGGGTTATCGCGAACGCGTAGAAGGAAAATCAGACGGCTGGGAACTAGTGCATCGCGAACGCGTTGGGGAGGTCGCATTCGCGAAGGTCAATCCGAAGCTGGGCATCGCGAACGCGTGGCAAGGAACGCGAACGCGTAGAAGAAAAGTCCCAGGCAGTGAATTAAAACCAGAAACATTTCACATACGGGTTTTATTTCATAAACCCCCATTTTTGAGCCCTAGAGAGAAGAAATCACGGGAAAACGCTGGGAAATCATCGGGTATTCATCGGAGGTATGTTTCTTGACTCAAAAACATCATTTTATGGTAGAATTAATATCAATCTTCATGAATTTGGGTAGAAATTGTGAAGGATTGTGGCCTAGATATTGAAAACGAAAATTTGGGTTTTGAAAGGCCAATCGAACTTCGATTTTAAGAAATTTTATATGTACGGACTCGTGGCGAGATGAGGGTTCTGGAAATATGAGTTTCGAGATTTTTCGAGATGTGGGCCCGGGGCTCGGGTTTTGCCAATTTCGTGATTTTTGATATTTTTCGAGTTCTTTCGATTGGGTTATGTTCCATTAGCCTATTTTGATATATTTGTGCTGATTTGTGCTAGTTTTGACGTGCGTGGATGCCGGTTCGAGGAGCTAAGGCGTCGCGGGCATGAGCTTTCGTCGGTTCGAGGTGGGTAATACTTGTAAATGATGTCTTGAGGGTTAGTAAACCCCGGACTTGCACATCTTAGTGCTGTGTCGAGGTGACTTGCACGCCGGATAACGGGCGTGGGATAGAGCACCATTGGGGATTGTGACTTGGTCCGTCACGCGTAATAAATAATAACACCTAATTGTTGAAATGAATTGGACTAATTATCATGTTTGGGCTTCGTGCCAATTATTTGAATCCTTCGGGGATTGGTATCACTGTTTTGATAACACTGTGCATATTTTATTCTAAATTTAAGTTTTAAAATGGTATTTTTGCTATTCAACATTTTTTATAAGGTTATGAAAAACTTGAATAAGGTTTTAATAACATTTTTAGCTGTGAGCTAATATGATATTGTTGCCCGTAGGGCTTTCTTGATTATTTGTTAGACTGATTGGGGTCGAGGGCCATATGTTAGGGCATGACATTTTATGTGAGCATATGCATACACATGCATGGATCGGACTGCACGCCGCAGTGGTATACAGATCGGGCTGCGCGCCACAGCAGGTGTGATATTAATATTGTGCTTGGGCTGTAGGAGCCCCTCCGGAGTCTGAACCCCCACAATGAGCACAGGTACCCAAATTGGATCGGGCTACATGCCGTAGCGGTCATATGCATTGCATGGCATACATACATTGGTTTACATGTACTACGTGGCATAACATTCAGTACTCATACATTATTGGCACACATGCATTAGTTGCCTTATTGAGCAGATCTCCTGGTGTAAATTGATAAGGAGTGCTGAGCCCGAGGGGCTGATTTGAGTGTGGACTTGCACTGCTTGAGATTGTATCCAGGTATTGGTATATTATTATGAAAGAAAGTAGCTAAAATTGAGTTTTCTAAATAATATACTCATATATGCTTAAAAGGAATAAAAAGATAGTTCTGTATTGTGTAGCATGAGATAGTGCCTATCGTGGTTTTTTTCCTTTTAGCATTATTTACTTTTATTACTGCTGAGTTGGAAGTACTCACACCCGACTTCCTGCACCTTGTGTGCAGATTCAGGTACATCACGGCAGGGCTGATTCTATTGCGGCTCGGGAGTGCTTTTGGACAGTCGAGGTAGCTGCCAGCGTTCGCAGGACCTGATTCTCCAGTTTGTCTGTATTTTGTTCCGATCATCCCACACTTGTGCACAGTTATATTCACTATTTACACTTTGTATACTCTGTAGAGGCTCATGACTCTTGACCCTTCGGTCTATGGGAGTTGGCACGTGTTGGGACTTGGTTCCCTATTTTTAATATATCTATCACTGTTATGCTTAAATTGGATAAAGTGAGCTTGTGGCTCCGTGGTTATTGTTGATTGGTCGGGCTGGCCTAGCGGTGTGCTGGGCGCCATCACGACCGGATTTGGGGTCGTGACAAGTTGGTATCAGAGCCTAGGTTTACTAGGCTTCATGAGTCTTGAGCCGGTTAGTAGAGTCTTGTGGATCGGTACGGGGACGCCTGTACTTATCCTCGGGAGGGCTGTGAACCTTTAGGAAACACTTCACATTTCTTGGAATTCTTATCGTGCGCACTTGATTCAGCTTGAGATATGTTTTAAAATTCCTTCCGCACGTCTGTGTACGCATCAAGCGCTCAGTAATACAATTGACTTATGGCTTGCAATTCCCCGATCGAGGGGCGAGATATAATCTCCGTGAGTTCATATTGGGCCAGTCGGAAGGACTTGAGGCCAGATCCTTGTCTATGGCTTGAGCACCAAGGTACTAATTTCGCGAGCCGGTATTATGAAGTTCATACGATCGGTATTGATCTTTATTGTGATTTGATATGTAGCCCTAGCTATGGGCGTGAGAAATATTTTCATCGCCTCTTAATTGGAAGGTAAAGTGCCTTATGTGTAGTTGAACGAGTTCAAACTCAGGAAGACTAAAATGATTATGCTATGTGTATCCTGATGGAAGGTATTGTGCTGAAATGCTAAATTGAGGCGAGATTGGTGGATTGGTTCTCATGTGTAATTGAAAGGTAGTTGATATGTGTTATGATTCGAGCAGGTACAACGCATGTTCATGTACCAAATATGATAATATGATTTGTGTAGTATTGAGACTAATGTTGTCGATATGCATTGTGATGTCTTGTCGAGTTGTGAATGTATTGTTAGAATGGTTTGGTGATTCTATGGCAGGTGGATAGGCCAAATTACAAAGGAAACTCTGCCGAAAGTTTTGGAAAATTTGGGACTTAGAAAGATTTTTGTCACCTAAAGAGAGTGGGCTTATTGGTGGTGCATGTATATCTGCAAGAATTGCAGAAGAGCTAAGGTCTCTGATGATTCGAGTCTCTGTCAAGGCTTGAAAATGACTTGAGTTAATCTCATTGTGACATTTTCGGCATCACTTGAGTAATAATGATATGAGTGGTTGAAAGTGCTTTGATGAATGGCTTCGAGCTAAGTTGGGGAGGTTGCTATTGATTAACGGATTGCACTATTGTGTGCTATGTTGATTCTGTCTCTAAGTATGTTGGGAAATTCTGGTAAAGGTTGTGGTGCTTCGTAGATCTGATGAAGTACTAGGGTGTTTTGAACTGCTGTTGGTAAAGAATATTCACCATATAGGAAAGAAAAATAGCTGATTGTATCTGTAAGTAATCATGTTCTGCGATGTCAGAGTTCTAACAAAACACGAGTGGTTTTACCCAATAGGACAGTTGAATTACAGCTGAATAAGGGTGAATGATGCCCGAGAATGGTTTTGCAGTGTTCAAGATTTTGCTTGTAACAGTCAGGTGCCTTAAGATTTGTGTATGTGGCTAAAGATGGCGGTTTCGTTAGAGAATATCAAGACTTGTGTTATATCATGTGAATGATGGGATTCTAGGTATCCGTATTGGGAAGTAATAATAACAATTAAAAAAAAATCTTCAAAACCAGTATTGTAGAATGTGGTACTCCTGGGAAACATTGAGAGTGGCCTATGGATTTTAGACCGTGTGGTCTTATGTACGAGTCTCGTGTGGTAACATGAGTTGAGTTATGGTAGTGCCACAGTAAAGGCTAATACTAAGTTAAAGATGGTTCAGAAAAGAAATTGAGTAAATGGAGCAACATGTTAATAAACCGAAGCGGTATGATAAAGAATACGACTAATTCCTGGTATGTGGTTGAAGTAATGAGTCTTGCAGATATTGTGCATTAAAGCTTTTGAGTGTTGGTAGTCGTGTAACCAGATATGGGTATAATATGGGTATAAGGACTCAGTCCTGGCAGTTAAACTTATGCAACGAATGAGAAGAAAGAGTTTATGATGTGTTTTATCACGGTTTGAAAATGAGTATATTCCTGTCGGTATGCGAAGCGTGGAATGTGTAATGAGTTTTTCTTCTATATGGGATCACGAAAGTCCTTGACTAGTGGAGTGCGCCGATGTTGAGGTGGAGGAAAAGGATATGAATTTCCATGTTGTCTTAGTGTGATATGGTATACACGATGTGTTATGGAAAGTTGATAATGGTATATTCTAGGTTTTGAGATCAGTTCATAATATATAGGAAGTCAATAAAATTATTGAGCAGCGCAGACAGCTGCAGGTGAAATTAAGAATCGATCTTTCTGATAATTTAAGAAAATGGTACTGCTATTCTATTAACTTGGCAGGGAATATGATCCAAAAAGGACAAGGTAATGTAAACTGATGATATCCAGTGGTATGGTGGTATTCTCTTGTTGGATCGACTATAATAATTGAGTCGTTGATGGCATAGTGAAATTTCTGAATGGCCGTCGTGGTATGAATGGACGCTTGAAGTGCGTTATGTATTCGTACGGTGGAGTGTGGAACCAGGTATAGCGATTCATGTGTTACATATGTGTTGGAGACTAGAAGTTCTCGTAATCCGCCTATGCAGTGGTTGTATATTGCGTGTATCGGCACCGTTTTGTGATTATTGGAAATACGAAGCCCTAGTGGCTCTCTCTTAGCTTGATATGATGAATTGGGGTTATGATACCTTATTTCAGACTGGTTGACATAAGTCAGGTTGTCTAGACAAATGTGATATGGACTATGTCGGAATATGGCACAAATTGCGTAGCAAAGTGCATCAGAGTATGCTCCAGCGGGGTAGTTGTACCTCAGGACCAGCAGACGGCTGGTGGGTATTGCTTTGTTGGTTGGACCTTAGTGGCGGATGTTAGTGTAGAGGTATCTACCATTGATTTAGTTCCAGTATTGAGGAACGTTGTCAGATGCGTTCATGTGGCCGAGCTTGAGGCTATATGTATATATATGTTTGCTATAATGACAAAATTCGACTCGATATGCATTTCCTTTGCGAGATTTATGCGTGGATTGAGTGGCACGCCGCCATAGGTATGGTATCCGGATCGGGTGGAACACCGCCACGGGTATGTCATTGGAGTGGGTTGCACGCCGCAACAGTGTAATGTGAAAATAGAGTTAGTTATATATTACCTGGTATACAATACTTCTTCACTTTTGAGGAAAGTCCGTTTTGAGTATCGCTTGGCGAATGGCACATCGATTGTGTCCTTTCAGTATTTGATAGCATACGTTAATTGTTTCACCGTGGGTGAGGTTGATTTCTTGGGTTCAAGACCTAGATATGTGTGTGGCTAACCGTTTTAAGCTTAGTGGCTTGAGGTGCTTCATGAGTAATAACGTTGGGATAGAATCACGAATCGTGGCAAGGCCACGTGATGTTATGACCTCTCGAGGAGGATTCGGGTACTCTATTTCTATAATGCGAGACGCGATCTCAGTTCTATGTTATGATGACACAAAGGAATTGAATTGCAGCTCTTTTGCTGGAGACAATTGTCATGATTTGAGCTGTCATGATTCGAGTGTGTTTAGACATTTCTATTGGAGCCTATGTTGTGCTCGTCGTGGCTTAGGTCGGTGTTGAGGTATCAAATCACCAGTGCGGTGTGTTATGATCGAAAGGAGCGTTGGAGCCAATAGTGAGTGTGAGTATATGTGATTTCAGCTGGTTAGAAAGGTAATACCGAGATTTGGGTCCGAAATCTGTTGTGGTATCAGTTAAAAGTGAAATGGATTCATGAATGGTTGACCTGAGAGATGGGTTCGATATATCGCGTGTTCGGTTGCCGTGGGCATGATATGAAGGTGTTGGAACAAGACTCTATCTAATGAAGAGGGTTTTTCAGTTGGTATTTGGTTATCATGGGAAATTGTGTGATTAGAGACTATTGTCTCGAGTGATTGGGTTGTTTGATACATCATATGATCTCACCCGGAGTGGTGAGTATGGGTTATTTCAGTGGATTCTAGTGTATCCTGAGTATAGGCATGGGATTAACAATTGGTATATGATTTCGAAAAGTGCAATGTGGTTTATGGTTCAGATGGTTTGTGAGATTTCAGCTATATGGTGTTTTCGGACTTATGTGAGATAGGGTGACGTATGATCGCCCGCATATATGCTTGGTAAGGTCATTCAGCTATTGGGTTGCTTCTAGTACAACTCTAAGTACGCTCGAGGACGAGCGATTATTTAAGTTGGGGAGAATGTAATGACCCGGCCCGTCGTTACGGGAATTTACCACCCCGTCATGTTGCAATTACATGTTTTATGCTTTTATATCAGTGTTAGAGCCTATCGAGTGAGTTAGGAGTGAATTGAATTGAAAATGAAGCAAATAGCATGTTTGAAGGAAGTTTGAATATGGAAAGTCAACCTAGAGTTGACTATCGAGTTAGAGTGCTCGGAATCAGATTCTGATGATTTGACTAGTTTCGGGGGATCATTTATGACTTAGGAGAGCAATCGGAATTGAATTTGGATGCCCGGTGTAGAAATAGGCTTGAATTGCTAAGGTTGAATTTTGGCGAAATCCGAACGGTAGGTGAGATTTTGATCCGGGGGTCGGAATGGAATTCCGACAGTTGCAGTAGCTCCGTTAGGTGATTTTGGATATGCCTGCAAATTTTCAGGTCATTCGGACATCGTTTGGTCGGGTTTTTGATGGAATGTGTAATTTGGAAGTTTTGAAGAAACTTAGGCTTGAATCCGTGTGTAATTGGTGATTTTGATTTTTAGGATGGTGTTTTTATGATTGGAACAAATTCGTATCATGTTTTGGAGTATGTTGGTGGTTTTCGTTGGGGTCCCGGGGGCCTCGGGGTGAATCCGGACCATCATCCGGCATTTTTGGAACTTAAAAATCTGCAGAAAAAATTGCAGATCACTGGGCAAAAATCCAAGCCTTCGCGTTAGCGTGGCATGGGCCGCGTTCGCGAAGGCCAGGCGAGTCAAGCATCGCAATCGCGAGATAGGGTATCGCGTTCGCGTAGGCCAGGATTCTTGAGCTTCGCGATCGCGTTCAGGATGTCGCGTTTGCGTAGGTTTGTCAGGGTGTGCATCGCGTTCGCGTGAGGGTTATCGCGAACGCGTAGAAGGAAAATCAGACGGCTGGGAGCTAGTGCATCGCGAACGCGTTGGGGAGGTCGCGTTCGCGAAGGTCAATCCGGAGCTGGGCATCGCGAACGTTTGGCAAGGAACGCGAACGTGTAGAAGAAAAGTCCCAGGCAGTGAATTAACCAGAAACATTTCACATACGGGTTTTATTTCATAAACCCCATTTTTGAGCCCTAGAGAGAAGAAATCACGGGAAAACGCCTGGGAAATCATCGGGTATTCATCGGAGGTAAGTTTCTTGACTCAAAAACATCATTTTATGGTAGAATTAACATCAATCTTCATGAATTTGGGTAGAAATTGTGAAGGATTGTGGCCTAGATATTGAAAACGAACATTTGGGTTTTGAAAGGCCAATCGAACTCTGATTTTAGTAAATTTTATATGTACGGACTCGTGGCGAGACGAGGGTTCTGGAAATATGAGTTTCGAGATTTTTCGAGATATGGGCCCGGGGCTCGGGGTTTGCCAATTTCGTGATTTTTGATATTTTTCGAGTTCTTTCGATTGAGTTATGTTCCATTAGCCTATTTTGATATATTTGTGCTGATTTGTGCTAGTTTTGACGTGCGTGGATGCCGGTTCGAGGAGCTAAGGCCTCGCGGGCATGAGCTTTCGTCGTTTCGAGATGGTTAATACTTGTAAATGATGTCCTGAGGGTTAGTAAACCCCGGACTTGCACATCTTAGTGCTGTGTCGAGGTGACTTGCACGCCGGATAACGGGCGTGGGGTAGAGCACCATTGGGGATTGTGACTTGGTCCGTCCCGCGTAATAAATAATAACACCTAATTGTTGAAATGAATTGGACTAATTATCATGTTTGGGCTTCGTGCCAATTAATTGAATCATTCAGGGATTGGTATCACTGTTTTGATAACACTGTGCATATTTTATTCTAAATTTAAGTTTTAAAATGGTATTTTTGCTATTCAGCATTTTTTATAAGGTTATGAAAAACTTGAATAAGGTTTTAATAACATTTTTAGCTGTGAGCTAATATGATATTGTTGCCCGTAGGGCTTTCTTGATTATTTGTTAGACTGATTGGGGTCGAGGGCCATATGTTAGGGCATGACATTTTATGTGAGCATATGCATACACATGCATGGATCGGACTGCACGCCGCAGTGGTATACGGATCGGGCTGCGCGCCGCAGCAGGTGTGATATTAATATTGTGCTTGGGCTGTAGGAGCCCCTCCGGAGTCTGAACCCCCACAATGAGCACGGGTACCCAAATTGGATCGGGCTACACGCCGTAGCGGTCATATGCATTGCATGGCATACATACATTGGTTTACGTGTACTACGTGGCATAACATTCAGCACTCATACATTACTGGCACACATGCATTAGTTGCCTTATTGACCAGATCTCCTGGTGTAAATTGATAAGGAGTGCTGAGCCCGAGGGGCTGATTTGAGTGCGGACTTGCACTGCTTGAGATTGTATCCAGGTATTGGTATATTATTATGAAAGAAAGTAGCTAAAATTGAGTTTTCTAAATAATCTACTCACATATGCTTGAAAGGAATAAAAAGATAGTTCTGTATTGTGTAGCATGAGATAGTGCTTATCGTGGTTTTCTTCCCTTCAACATTATTTACTTTTATTACTGCTTAGTTGGAAGTACTCACACCCGACTCCCTGCACCTTGTGTGCAGATTCAGGTACATCACAGCAGGGCTGATTCTATTGCGGCTCGGGAGTGCTTTTGGACAGTCGAGGTAGCTGCCAGCGTTCGCAGGACCTGATTCTCCAGTTTGTCTGTATTTTGTTCCGATCATCCCACACTTGTGCACAGTTATATTCACTATTTACACTTTGTATACTCTGTAGAGGCTCATGACTCTTGACCCTTCGGTCTATGGGAGTTGGCACGTGTTGGGACTTGGTTCCCGTTTTTAATATATCTAACACTGTTATGCTTAAATTGGATAAAGTGAGCTTGTGGCTCCGTGGTTATTGTTGATTGGTCGGGCTGGCCTAGCAGTGTGCTGGGCGCCATCATGACCGGATTTGGGGTCGTGACAGGGGCACTCTAAAATGCTACTAGGGAATGTCGTACCCTATGTAGAAAATAATGCAACCAGGGGATGTAGTACCCTGTGTTGACAAAATGCAATCAGGGGATTTAGTACCATGTGTTGGAAATAAGATGAGGCTCGTGGCACTCTGAAATATTACTAGGGGATGTCGTACCCTATGTAGAAAAATAAAAATGCAACCAGGAAATGTAGTACCATGTGTTGACAATAAAATGATGCTCGGGGCACTCTGAAACGCTACTAGGAAATGTCGTACCCTATGTAGAAAATAATTCAATCAGGGGATGTAGTACCCTGTGTTGACAATAAAAAATGCAACGAGGGGATGTAGTACCCTATGTTGGAAACAGAAATGCAAGAAGATGATGTAGTACCCTATGTTGACAATAAAATGAGGTTGTTGGCTATCCAAAATTCTACTAAGAAATGTCGTACCCTATGTAGGAAGAAAATAATGCTACTAGGGAATGTCGTACCCTATGTAGGTAGAAAGTAATGCAGACAGGGGATGTAGTACCCTGTGTTGAAGATAAGGTATTGGTTTACTATAATGAAATTAAAAATAAAATAATTACATGTATATTGAAAAACAAATCAAGGATTCGAGAACTTCGCTGGGCGATGTTCACCTTTTTACGAACTATTTCATAAAATTATTTTTTCCTTTTTTGAACAAAGAAAGATTCGTTAGTTTTAAAATGTTGGTCGTTAGATTGCCAGATCTATTTTTTTTTCGTTTTCAGATTGCTCTTTTTTTTTTCTTCCTTTTGTGTTCTTGTTTTTTTTTTTTTTTACGTTTTTCTTCTTTTGTTTTCTACCTTTCTCTTCCGTCCTCTCTTCCTCTCTTTCTTTTTTTTTTTGCTTCTTTTTTTAATACGTTTTTTTTTCTCTTTTGTTTTTTATTCTTTTTTTTCTTCTAGGAGTGTCCTCATATATAGATGTGTGGGGGGAGTTAGTGTTAGAGTTGGAGTTGAAGTGGGAGTTAGAGTTGGAGTTGGAGTGGGAGTTAGAGTTAGAGTTGGAGTGGGGGATTATCTTTTTTAAATCTTTCAAGACTTATCCCCCTTTTTTGTTATATTATTTATTTTCGTTTTCTTTATTTTTTTATTTATTTTGCTTTTCATTAATTTGCTGAGTTAACTTTCTTATTTAGTTTATTTTTTTATTTAATAACTTATTCTTATTCTTTATTAATGAAGAAATTAGAAAGTAAAATGCATAGTTAAAGATATTAGTTAGCTGCCTTATACTTAAATATTGTATACATAAAAAAAATTATGTATTTACATTATAGTTTAAAAGAAAAATACTAAAGCTAACTTATTTATTATAATTAGAAACCATATACGTATATAAAAAGAAAATTCATACTCTAAGAATGTTAGTATTTTTATAGTTTTCTTTTATTAAGATTAGACCTTAAAGAGATATTTATACTAAAATAGTATAGAATTTAGGTGTGGTCACAAATTAGTTGTTCACAGGTAGTCTCGCTTATATTCCGGTCAGCCAGAGACCATTTGCTCTAGATGTCCAGGCCTTAGCCAATCGGTTCGTGAGACTAGACATTTCTAAGCCTAGCAGGTTGTTAGCCTGCACGGTTGCTCGTTCTTCTATATTAGAGCGTATCCGTGAGAGGTAGTTTGATGATCCTCATTTGCGTGTCCTAAGGGATACTGTACAGCGGGGAGGTGCCACGAAGGTAATTCTAGATGATGACGGGGTATTGAGATTGCAGGGGCGAGTTTGTATGCCCAATGTTAAGGGGATTCGAGAGTTGATTTTAGTGGAGGCCTACAGTTCGCGGTATTCTATTCACCCGGGCGCCGCGAAGATGTATCAGGACTTATGGCAGCATTATTGGTGGTGTAGGATGAAGAAGGATATTGTTACGTATGTCGCTCGGTGTCTAAACTGTCAGCAGGTTAAATATGAGCACCAGAGGCCTGGTGGTGTGTTCCAGAGAATTGAAATTCCCGAGTGAAAATGGGAGCGAATTACAATGGACTTCGTTACTGGACTCCTTTGACTCGGAGTAGATTTAATGCTATTTGGGTCATTGTTGATAGGCTGACCAAGTTAGCACATGTCACGACCCTAGTCCACCAATCGTGGACATGTCGTGATGGCACCCAGTCCCCATGACTAGGTAAGCCTAACACGTTGCGGAATATACCAGTTTATGAACATTTAATAAGAATTAGTGGAAAAATAAGATGAAAGGAATGTAATCCGTGCTGTTTGGCACATACACCATTCAAATACACTATTTAAAACACTACCAAGACCCGGAATCCCACGGGTAACACAGACTAAAAGAGATCATACAATTGTAGCTCTATGTAAAAGGAGTATCTAACAACGGAATGAAGGAAAGACATCTACTAGCACTAGAATAGAAGGAAGGCCTCCGGATCCGCGGACGTAGCAGATCATACCTCGAGGTCTCCCAAAGCGCTGCCGAATCACCTGGTGTGAGCCTGTCCTGATGTACCTGGATCTGCACAACAAAAGTGTGCAGAAGAGTAGCATGAGTACACCACGGCGGTACTCGGTAAGTGCCAAGCCTAACCTCGATGGAGTAGTGACGAGGAAGGTCAGGGCCCTACTGAGAAACAATAATACAATGGTAATAACAATAATAAGCATCTTAAATGAATAATAATTTCCGAAATAACAACAATAAGATGATTACTGCAATCGTCTACAATTTAAGCTAACAACGAATAGCCAACTCAATAAAACAAGTCCAGGACCTATAGGAATCGAACCCACAATCCCATTGACAGTACCTCTGGGTCTCCGGGAATCGAACCCGCAGCCCATATCTCAATAAATAATCAATAACTCAGGATCTCCGGGAATCGAACCCGCAGTCCCTACCAATAACTCAAGATCTCGGGAATCGAACCCGTAGTCCCTACCAATATCACTCCGGGTCTCTGGGAATCGAACCCATAGCCCTGGGTCTCCGGGAATCGAACCCGCAGTCCACAAGCACAGCAAATAAAGGAATCCATAGAGAGAATAATATGCTTAACTATAACTTCACCGAAATAATAGTGCCAATAATTATCAAGAAGTTCAAATAAGGCAATTAGGCAACTAAACAGTTAAGTACTACCTAATCATGCTTTTCTAACCACTACCGGGTAAAATATCAAATTAACAAGCTAAAGACAGGAATATCACTCATCGAACATTTTAAATAAAGTATGTGTTCAACAACCAGCACATGTACACGCCCGTCACCTCGCGTACAAGGCATTTAAACTATCACATAATATCCTAGGGGTGAAAATTCCCCCACACGAGGTTAGACAAGCCACTTACCTCGACTCCGGTACAAAACCGCTATGAAACAACTCTCTTGCCGCGAATGTCGGCCTCCACAAGTGTAGTATCTGATAAAAATCAAGAGAATCATATCAAAATAGGTCAATTGGGCATTACCCAATCAAAACAACTCAAAATACGCCAAAACCCACAAGTTGCCAAAACCTGACTTTCGGTATGCTTATCGAAAATTCACGAAAGTTACATATTCGGAACCCTCGTCTCAATACGAGTCTAAGCATATAAGATTTACCAAATTCGGACTCCATTTGCCCATTCAAAACCTTGATTTGCTAAAGTTCAAGCCTAGGGCTAAATCCTCCATAAATTACCCCAAATTCCTCCATTTTCAAGATATAATTGCATAATATTACCAAGACTAATCATAAGATGAGTCCATAGTTGATTACCTGATGATTTCCCTTGAATCTCCCTCAAAAATTGCCCAAATCGCCTCTTAAGCCGAGACCCCAATGTGAAATGTTTTCTGAAATTTTCTAACTTCTGATACAATTAATCTTCTGCGATTTTCACTTCTGCGGACTAGTTTCCGCTTCTGCGGATCCGCTTCCGCGACATTTTGTCGCTTTTGCGAAGCCCAAGCCTGGCTGGCCCATTCCGCTTCTGCGAGCCTAAAGCCGCTTCCGCGAGGCCGCTCCTGCGGACAAAGGTCCGCTCCCGCGGAACTCTCCGCTCCTACGAACAGCAGTCCGCTTCTGCGGACTCGCCTAAGCGGAGGCTTGTCCGCTTCTGCGAAATTCCCCAACTCGTCTCCTGACCGCTTCTGTGGTCCCCATCCTCGCACCCGCGATGCCGCTTATGCGGACAAGGACCGCCCCTGCGCTCCAGTCCGCTTCCGCGCTCCAATTTCCGCTCAGCGGACTCGCCTCTGCGGTTCCATTTATGCAGGGGCGAAAACAACAGAGGCAGAATTCCTAAACCTGCAATTTCCATGATTTTCTCCCATTTAACCATCCGAAACCACCCCGAGGCCCCCGGGACCTCATCCAAACACACCAACACATCCTAATACCTTATTCGAACTTGTTCCAATCCTCAAAACACGTCTAACAACATCAAAACTCATAATTCACATCGAATTCAAGCCTAAATTTCTTAAAACTCTCCCAATTTCACATTCGATCTAAAACCCGACCAAATGACTTCCGAATGACCTGACAATTTGCGGACAAACCCAAAATCACATGACGAAGCTACAGAAATTATTGGGATTCCGTTCCGACCCCCGGATCAAAATCTCACCTAACCTTCGGATTCGCCAAAATTTCAAACTTCGTCATTTCAAGCCTAATTGAGCTACGGACCTCCAAAATACATTCCGAACGGGCTCCCAACCCCGAAATCACCTAACAGAGCTAATGGAACCATCAGATTTCCGTTCCGAGGTCGTCTTAACACTGTTCCGACTACGGACCATTTTCCAACTTTAAAGCTCCCATTTAGGGACTAAGTGTCCCAAAACGCTCCAAATTTCAGAACCGACTCTCCCGGCAAACCACAATAGCAGAAATGAACTTAGGGGAACAGTTAAATTAAGGATTGGGGTGTAATTTTCTAAAACGACCAGCCGGGTCGTTACTTCTTCCCACACTTAAAAGATTCGTTCGTCCTCGAACAAGCATAGAAAACATACCTGGAGTAGTGAAAAGATGAGGGTACTGGCTGCGCATATCCTGTTCGGTCTCCCAAGTCGCCTCCTCGACCGGCTGGCCCCGCCACTAAACCTTTACCGAAGCGATGTTCTTCGACCTTAGCTTTCTGACCTGCCTGTCTAGAATGGCTACTGGCTCCTCAACATAAGACATATCCTTGTCTAGCTGAACAGAAGTGAAATCCAACACATGCGACCGGTCACCAAGGTATCTCCGGAGCATGGAGACATGAAATACGGGATGAACTCCGTCTAGACTGTGAGGTAAGGCCAACTCATAAGCAACCTCCCAACACGCCTCAAAATCTCAAAAGGGCCAATAAACATAGGACTCAGCTTTCCTTTCTTCCCAAACCTCATAACGTCCTTCGTGGGCGAGACTCGAAGTAGAACCCGCTCGCCAACCATAAAAGCCACATCGCGAACCTTCTTGTCCGCATAACTCTTCTGTCTAGACTGGGCTGCACGAAGTCTGTCCTGAATCACTTTGACCTTGTCCATAGCATCCTGAACCATAGCAGTACCTAGCAACCTGGCCTCGCCCGGCTCAAACCAACCCACAGGAGACCTGCACCTCCTACCATATAGGGCCTCATACGGTGCCATCTGAATACTAGACTGGTAGCTATTGTTATAAGCAAACTCTGCCAGCGGCAAGAAGTAATCCCATGAACCTCCAAACTCAATCACGCACGCACGGAGCATATCCTCCAAAATCTGAATAGTGCGCTCGGACTGACCATCAGTCTGGGGATGAAACGCTGTGCTCAGCTCCACCCGAGTACCTAACTCCTACTGCACGGCTCTCCAGAACCGTGAAGTAAACTGAGTGCCTCTGTCTGAAATGATGGAAACTGGAATACCATGCAGCCGAACTATCTCCCTGATGTAGATCTCCGCCAGTCGTTCCGATGAATAAGTAGTGCTCACCGGTATGAAATGGGCGGACTTGGTCGGCCGATCCACAATAACCCAAATGGAATCAAACTTCCTAACAGTCCGTGGAAGCCCAGATACAAAGTCCATGGTGATGCGCTCCCATTTCCACTCTGGAATCTCAATCTGCTGCATCAATCCACCCGGACGCTGATGCTCATACTTCACCTGCTGGCAATTGAGGCATCTGGAAACATAATCAACTATATCCCTCTTCATCCGCCTCCACCAGTAATGTTGTTTCAAGTCCTGATACATCTTCGCGGCACCCGGATGGATGGAATACCGCGAACTATGGGCCTCTGCTAGAATCAACTCCCGAAGATCATCTACATTGGGCACACAGATACGCCCCCGCATCCTCATAACTCCATCATCCCCGATGGTAACATCTCGAGCATCACCACGCCGAACTCTATCCTGAAGGACAAGCAAATGAGGGTCGTCGAACTGACGCTCCCTGATGCGGTCAAATAGAGAAGACCGAGAAACCACACAAGCTAGAACCCGGCCGGGCTCCGAAAGATCCAGTCTAACAAACTGCCTGGCCAAAGCCTGAACATCCATCGCCATAGGCCTCTCCGAAGCTGGTAGATATGCCAAACCCCAAACTCTTCGCCCGACGACTCAAGGCATCGGCAACCACATTAGCCTTGCCCGGATGATAGAGAATAGTAATATCATAGTCCTTCAGTAGCTCCAACGATCTCCTCTGACGCATATTCAGGTCCTTCTGCTTAAGCAAGTGCTGCAAGCTCCGGTGATCAGTGTAGATCTCACAAGGAACCCCATATAAATAATAACGCCAAATTTTCAAGGCGTGAACAATGGCAGCTAGCTCCAAATCATGAACAGGGTAATTCTTCTCATGCACCTTCAGCTGTCTCGACGCGTAGGCAATCACCCTACCGTCCCGCATCAATACCGCACCGAGTCCAACTCGTGAGGCATCACAATATACAGTATAGGACCCCGAACCTGTAGGCAACATCAATATAGGGGCCGAAGTCAAAGCTGTCTTGAGCTTCTGAAAGCTCGCCTCACACTCGTCTGTCCACTGGAAAGGGGCACCCTTTTGGGTCAATCTGGTCATAGGTGTTGCAATCGAAGAGAACCCCTCTACGAAACGATGGTAATAGCCCGCCAAACCAAGGAAACTGCGAATCTCAGTAGCGGAGGAGGGTCTGGGCCAACTCTGCACGGCCTCCACCTTCCTCGGATCTACTCGAATACCATAACTCGACACCACGTGGCCCAAAAATGCCACTGAACTCAACCAGAATTCACATTTAGAGAACTTGGCATAAAGCTTCTTCTCCCTCAGAATCTGAAGCACTATCCTCAAATGTTGCTCGTGCTCTTCCCGGCTCCGGGAATATACTAGAATATCATCAATGAAGACAATCACGAACGAGTCCAGATAAGGCCTGAACACACTGTGCATCAAATGCATAAAGGCTGCTGGGGCATTAGTCAGCCCAAAAGACATCACGAGGAACTCATAGTGACCATACCGGGTCCTGAAGGCAGTCTTCGGGATATCTGGCTCCCGAATCTTCAGCTGGTGATACCCAGAGTGCAAATCAATCTTAGAAAACACCTGTGCGCCCTGTAGCTGGTCAAATAAATCATCAATACGGGGCAAAGGATACCGGTTCTTCACTGTAACCTTGTTCAGCTGACGATAGTCAATACACATACGCATAAAACCGTCCTTTTTCTTCACAAACAATACAGGAGCACCCCAAGGCGAAACACCTGGGTCGAATAAAACCCTTGCCCAATAACTCCTGTAACTGATCCTTCAACTCCTTCAACTCAGGAGGAGCCATACGGTACGGTGGAATAGAAATGGGCCGAGTGCCCGGCAACAAGTCAATAGCAAAGTCAATATCTCTGTCGGGCGGCATGCTCGGAAGATCAGCTGGAAATACATCAGCAAAGTCACGTACCACAAGAACAGAATCAATAGAGGAAGGGTCAATACTGACGTCCCGCACATAGGCAAGATAAGCAGCACACCCCTTCTCAACCATCCGCTGAGCTCTGAGAAAAGAAATAACACGGCTAGGGGTGTGATCTAGAGTACCACTCCACTCAATACGTGGAATGCCTGGCATAGCCGGCGTCACGGTCTTGGCGTGACAATCAAGAATAGCATAATGGGGCGACAACCAGTCCATGCCCAGAATAATATCAAAATCGACCATCCCAAGCAGCAATAGATCCGCTCTGGTCTCAAAATCACAAATGGTAACCAAACACGACCGATATACACGGTCCACAGCCAAAGAATCACCCACCGAAGTGGAAACATAAATGGGGGCACTCAAAGAATCCCGAGGCACACCTAGATGAGAAGCAAAGTAAGAGGACATATATGAAAAAGTGGAACCAGGGTCGAATAGAACCGATGCCTCCCTGTGACTAACCAGAATAATACCTGTGATAACAAAATCAGATGCAACAGACGCAGCGCGATCAGGAATAGCATAGAATCTGGCCTGTCCCCCCTCTCGAGGGCGGCCTCTGGAACTCTAACCCCCGCCCCTGGCTGGCTGGGCAGGTGGAGTGGCAGCTGGAGCTGGAATGATAGCCTGCTGGCCCTGAGAACTACGCTGAGGCTGCGAAGACTGATGAGGTGCTCCCCTCCTACGCCTGGGGCACTCCCTAACCAGGTGGCGAGTATCCCCGCACTCAAAACAAGCTCTGGGAGGACGCGGTGGCTGTGACTGACCAGCCTCACCCCCATTAGTCTGACCCCTGGACGGACCCCGCGCAGGAGGTGCACTGGAAACTGGGGGAGAATAATAAGGCTCCTGAGGTGCTGGAAGAGCTGGGGTACTACCGGCTGCGGGCAATGCTGAGTGAACTGGATGACCGGAATAACCCCTGCCAAAACGACCGACTGCTGAAGTACGGGCACCAGAGAAATGGCCCGACTCACGAGACCTCTTGGCCTCTCTATCTCCCCGCTCTCTAGGGAGCATACTCTCGATCCTCCCGGCAATGCTAACTGCCTGCTGATAAGATATATCTGTCTCCAACTCTCTGGCCATGCTGGACCGGATCGGCGGAATCAGGCCCTCAATAAATCTCCGCACCCTCCCCGGACTGTGGCTACCAAGGCCGGTGCATGCCTGGCAAGACGGGTGAAACTGATAGCATACTCCGATACTGGCATGGAGCCCTGTCGCAACCGCTCAAACTCGAGCGCCAAGAATCCCTAAGGCTCTGAGGGACAAACTCTCTCAAAAACAGATCTGAAAACTGCGTCCAGGTCAATGAAGCAGACTCTTCTGGACTATCCAACTCATACGTGCGCCACCAGTCATAAGCGGCCCCACGAAACTGAAAAGCAGTGAAGGAAACCCCGCTGGTCTCCACAATCCCCATAGTACGAAGAATACGATGACACTCCTCTAAAAAACCGAATGCATCATTGTAGCCAAACCACTGAACACTAGAGGATCATATTTCTTGAACCTCTCCAATCTACGCCGCTCGTCCTCGGAGGCAGCTGGCCAACCTCCGGGTTGTGCTGGGGCGGCAGGAGGCATAACAAAAATCTCTGGAACCTGTCCCACTGGCACTCGCTGCTCAGGTGTAGCGGCTGCAGGAGTCTGGGCCCCTCCCCCGGCCTGAGATGTAGATGGAGTGAGAGGGAGCAACCCTGCCTGAGCTAAAGTGATATACATACTCATGAACTGGGCCAGGGTCTCCTGGAGTGCTGGAGTAGTAGCAGCTGTAGTCGGTGTACCAGGTGCCTGCGCTCCAACCTGATCCACCGGCGACACCTCAGCGGCAGCGCGCGCGGGTGCTGTGGCTGCACCTCGGGCGCGTCCTCGTCCTCTACCTCGGCCCCGGCCTCTGACGGCAGCAACAGGGGGCGCGGGTACCTGATCATCGCGAGTAGCTCGTGTCCTCACCATCTGTGAGAGAATAGAAAGCAATAGTTTAGATTTTTGATGCCAAGAATGTCGCACGACAAGGAATCCAAAAGAAATGAAGAGTTTCGTAAACAGTTACATAGCCCCTCGTAGATAAATACAGACATCTCCGTATCGATCAGCGAGACTCTAAGTAACCGGTCTGTGTCCCGTGACTCCTATGAACCTAGAGCTCTGATACCAACTTGTCACGACCCTAGTCCACCAATCGTGGACATGTCGTGATGGCACCCAGTCCCCATGACTAGGTAAGCCTAACACGTTGCGGAATATACCAGTTTATGAACATTTAATAAGAATTAGTGGAAAAATAAGATGAAAGGAATGTAATCCGTGCCGCTTGGCACATACACCAGTCAAATACACTGTTTAAAACACTACCAAGACCCGGAATCCCACGGGTAACACAGACTAAAAGAGATCATACAATTGTAGCTCTATGTAAAAGGAGTATCTAACAACGGAATGAAGGAAAGACATCTACTTGCACTAGAATAGAAGGAAGGCCTCCGGATCCGCGGACGTAGCCGATCATACCTCGAGGTCTCCCAAAGCGCCTGCTGAATCACCTGGTGTGAGCCTGTCCTGATGTACCTGGATCTGCACAACAAAAGTGTGCAGAAGAGTAGCATGAGTACACCACGGCGGTACTCGGTAAGTGCCAAGCCTAACCTCGATGGAGTAGTGACGAGGAAGGTCAGGGCCCTACTGAGAAACAATAATACAATGATAATAACAATAATAAGCAGTTTAAATGAATAATAATTTCCGAAATAACAACAATAAGATGATTACTGCAATCGTCTACAATTTAAGCTAACAACAAATAACCAACTCAATAAAACAAGTCCAGGACCTATGGGAATCGAACCCACAGTCCCCTTGACAGTACCTCTGGGTCTCCGGGAATCGAACCCGCAGCCCATGTCTCAATAAATAATCAATAACTCAGGATCTCCGGGAATCGAACCCGCAATCCCTACCAATAACTCAGGATCTCGGGAATCGAACCCGTAGTCCCTACCAATAACTCAGGATCTCGGGAATCGAACCCGTAGTCCCTACCAATATCACTCCGGGTCTCTGGGAATCGAACCCACAGCCATGGGTCTCCGGGAATCGAACCCGCAGTCCACAAGCACAGCAAATAAAGGAATCCATAGAGAGAATAATTATGGTTAACTATAACTTCACCGAAAAAATAGTGCCAATAATTATCAAGAAGTTCAAATAAGGCAATTAGGCAACTAAACAGTTAAGTACTACCTAATCATGCTTTTCTAACCACTACCGGGTAAAATATCAAATTAACAGCTAAAGACAGGAATATCACTCATCGAATATTTTAAATAAAGTACGTATTCAACAACCAGCGCATGTACACGCCCGTCACCTCGCGTACAAGGCATTTAAACTATCACATAATATCCTAGGGGTGAAAACTCCCCCATACGAGGTTAGACAAGCCACTTACCTCGACTCCGGTACAAAACCGCTATGAAACAACTCTGTTGCCGCGAATGTCGGCCTCCACAAGTGTAGTATCTAAAAAAAATCAAGAGAATCATATCAAAATAGGTCAATTGGGCATTACCCCATCAAAACAACTCAAAATACGCCAAAACCCACAAGTTGCCAAAACCCGACTTTCGGTATGCTTATCGAAAATTCACGAAAGTTACATATTCGGAACCCTCGTCTCAATACGAGTCTAAGCATATAAGATTTACCAAATTCGGACTCTATTTGCCCATTCGAAAACCTTGATTTGCTAAAGTTCAAGCCTAGGGCTAAATCCTCCATAAATTACCCCAAATTCCTCCATTTTCATGATATAATTTCATAATATTACCAATACTAATCATAAGATGAGTCCATAGTTGATTACCTGATGATTTCCCTTGAATCTCCCTCAAAAATTGCCCAAATCGCCACTTAAGCCGAGACCCCAATGTGAAATGTTTTCTGAAATTTTCTAACTTCTGATACAATTAATCTTCTGCGATTTTCGCTTCTGCGGACTATTTTCCGCTTCCGCGGATCCGCTTCCGCGACACTTAATCGCTTCTGCGAACCCCAGGCCTGGCTGGCCCATTCCGCTTCTACGAGCCTAAAGCCGCTTCCGCGAGGCCGCTCCTGCGGACAAACGTCCGCTCCTGCAGGAACTCTCCGCTCCTACGATCAGCAGTCCGCTTCTGCAGACTCGCCTAAGTGGAGGCTTGTCCGCTTCTGCGAAATGCCCCAACTCGTCTCCTGACCGCTTCTGCGGTCCCCATCCTCGCACCCGCGATGCCGCTTATGCGGACAAGGACCGCCCATGTGCTCCAGTCCGCTTCCGCGCTCCAATTTCCGCTTCAGCGGACTCGCCTCTGCGGTTCCATTTCCGTAGGGGCGAAAACAACAGAGGCAGAATTCCTAAACCTGCAATTTCCTTTATTTTCTCCCGTTTAACCATCCGAAACCACCCCGAGGCCCCCGGGACCTCATACAAACACACCAACACATCCTAATACCTTATTCGAACTTGTTCCAGTCCTCAAAACACGTCTAACAACATCAAAACTCATAATTCACATCGAATTCAAGCCTAAATTTCTTAAAACTCTCCGAATTTCACATTCGATCTAAAACCTGACCAAATGACTTCCGAATGACCTGAAAATTTGCGGACAAACCCAAAATCACATGACGAAGCTACAGAAATTATCGGGATTCCATTCTGACCCCCGGATCAAAATCTCACGTAACCTTCGGATTCGCCAAAATTTCAAACTTCGGCATTTCAAGCCTAATTGAGCTACGGACCTCCAAAATACATTCCGAACGCGCTCCCAACCCCGAAATCACCTAACGGAGCTAATGGAACCATCGAATTTTCGTTCCGAGGTTGTGTTAATGCTATTCCGACTACAGACCATTTTCCAACTTTAAAGCTCCCATTTAGGGACTAAGTGTCCCAAAACGCTCCAAATTTCAGAACCGACTCTCCCGGTAAACCACAATAGCAGAAATGAACTTAGGGGAACAGTTAAATTAGGGATTAGGGTGTAATTTTCTAAAACGACCGGTCGGGTCGTTACAGCACACTTCATTCCAGTATCTGTCTCTTACTCATCGGAGAAGCTAGCAGATATTTACATTAGAGAGATTGTTCGCCTTTATGGGGTGCCGGTGTCTATTATCTCAGATCGGGGTATGCAGTTTACCTCGCGTTTCGGGAGAGTGGTCCAGCAGGAGTTAGGCACCCAGGTTCAGTTGAGCACAGTTTTTCATCCTCAGACGGACGGTCAGTCCGAGAGTACTATTTAGATCCTAGAGGACATAGTCTAAGCCTGTGTCATAGATTTTGGAGGCTCGTGGAACCAGTTTCTACCATTAGTAGAGTTCGCCTACAACAACAGCTATCAGTCTAGCATTCAGATGGCTCCATATGAGGCGTTGTATGGTAGGCGATGTCGGTCTCCAGTCGGATGGTTCCAGCCGGGAGAGGGAGGCCTTAGACAAGGTCAAGACTATCCAGGAAAGATTGCGTTCAGCTCAGTCCAGACAGAAGACTTATGCGGATCGTAAGGTCCGAGATGTGGATTTCATGGTTGGTGTGCGGGTAATGGTCCGAGTATCGCCTATGAAGAGCGTGATGAGGTTCGGAAAGAAGGGCAAGCTCAGCCCTAGGTATATCGGTCCATTTGAGATTCTGGACAGAGTGGGAGAGATGGCTTATAGACTAGCACTGCCACCTAGCTTATCGGCCGTACATCCAGTTTTTCATGTATCTATACTTCGGAGGTACCACGACGATCCTACACATGTGTTAGACTTCAGTACTTTCCAATTGGACAAGGATCTATGTTACGAGGATGAGCCGGTGGCCATTCTTGACTGGCAGGTTCGACAGTTGAGGTCGAAGAGTTTTCCTTCCGTGCATATTCAGTGGAGAGGTCAGCCTCCTGAGGCATCGACTTGGGAGTCCTAGTCGGATATGCGGAGCCGTTACCCACATTTGTTCCCCGACTCAGGTACTTCCTTCTCTTTTCCGTTCGAGTACGAACGGCTATTTTAGAGGTGGAGGATGTTACGACCCAAAGGGTCATCACCTGTTTTCCTCATCAGTTCCGCACTTCCGAGGCCTTGAAAACCTCATTTTATATTACCTCGATTTACGTGCATAGTCCGAGGACGTAGCCGAAAAATTTTGTGTTAGAATATGTGAATTCTATGGAGAATTTGAAGAAATTTGATATTAATATTGATATAGTTGACTTCGGTCAACATTTTTGGTAAACAGACCCGGACCTGAGATCGGACGGTCCCGGAAGGTCCGTTGGAAAATATGGGACTCGGGCATGTGTCCGGAGTCGAATTCTGAGGCCTAGAGCCCAAGATATGAATTTTTCTGTTAAATTATTTTGAGGAAATTATTAATAAAAATGGAAATGAAAATTGATTAAAAGACCATGGTAGCGGGCTCGTATTTTGGTTCCGACGCCCAGTACAAGTCTTATATATTATTTAAGTACTTCCTGCAAAGTTTGATGGAATTTGAACGTCGTTTGATGTGTTTTGAACCATGAGTTCCAAATTTGAAAGTTTATGAAGTTTAAAAGAAGAAATCATGAATTTGAGGCTTAATTCTATGAAAACGATGTTATATTGGCAATTTGATCGCGCGAGCAAGTTCGTGGTATGTTTTTGAGCTTGTGAGCATGTTTGGTTTGGGGCCCGAGGGCTCGGGTAAAGATTTGATAGGCCGTTAGAGCAGATTTTGAACAGAACACAGCTGGTATTTTTCCCCCATTTGATATCTTCGCAATTGCGAAGAAATACTCGTAATTGCGAGATGACTCAGATCTGGCCTTTGTTCGCAAATGTGAACCAATCTTCGCAAATGCGAAGTTGGCCAGGAAAGGCCTTGACTCGCAAATGCGAATAAATCTTCGCAAATGCGAAGCAACTCAGAAAAACCTTAAGTTCGCAAATGCGAAAGAAAAATCGCAAATGCGATGTAGCCAGGTAAGGCACAGGTTCGCAAATGCGAACATATTCTCGCAAATGCGAGTTCCGCAGCCCAGACCTATCATGTTCACAATTCCCATATCCGCGGCTGTGCAATCTGATACTTAAACGATTTTTAACCCCTTTTCACCATTCTTTAAAAACCCAAAACACCACACACGATTTTCCAAGAGCAATATCACTCCAAATCACTTGTAAGTCAATTTTTACTCAACTCTTTCAATTCCTAACATCATTAAACATGTTTTCCATGAGAAATCAAAGGTTTTTATGGTTGAAATTGTTGTTTTTGGGTAGAACCTAGGTTTTTCATAAATTGGGCAATCGGACCTCGATTTAAGGTCCGATTTCGAAACAAATCATATAATCAAACTCGTGAGGGAATGGGTAACCGGAATTTAGTCCGAACCCCGAGTTTCGACCACATGGGACCAGGGGCGTTTTGGGAAATTTTGGGTAAAACTTTGAGAAAACCATTTTTATGCATCCAAGCCAATTTATATAATATTTATTGAAGTAATTGAACTAATTGTGATTAGATTCGAGCGAGTTGAAGGTTGAATTTCGAGGTAAAGCGCTAGTTGAAGGCTAATTGGACTTCAAGGCTTTGAGGTAAGTGTTTGATCTATCCTAGCTTGAGGGAATAGGATTGAATGTGCTAATTGCTAATTGTTATGTGATCGAGTGCGGTGTATAGGCTGTAGTGAGGAGCATCTATACACTGGTATCTAGCATGACTGTGAGTCGTTTGTTGACATATGTTGTGAGTTAATGTGGGATGTTCTTAAGCCATGTTCTTGAGTCCTTGTCGGGTTGTGAAGGTTGATTATTGTTTCCCTTGCCGGGACTTTATTGTGTTGTTGTTGTTGTTCCCTTCCGGGATATTGTTATGATTCTTGTTTCCCTTGCCGAGACAGTTCATACTACTTGTTTCATTATTTTTGCCTTGACTATGATTGTTATTTGGGTGAGGAAGAGTGATAATGCACGAAGGGTGATGTCGTGCCATTTTTACTTATGTTCGCACGAAGTATTATTCTGTGCCTTGTTTTACTGTTCATGCACGAAGGAACATGTCGTGCCATTGTTACTTAATTTATGCACGAAGGGACATTCCGTGCTGTTGTTATTTAAACCATGCACAAAGGATCATGTCGTGCCATGGATGTGAGGATAAGAGTAAAATCACGAAGGGTGATGCCGTGCACTTTTATTTGCTATTTGGTGAGGATGAGAGTAATAGCACGAAGGGTGATGCCATGCACTTTTATTTGATTATTTGGTGAGGATGAGAGTAAAAGCACGAAGGGTGATGCCGTGCAACCATTTAAATTTCTTGTTTTGTGATAGTTGTTTTTAGTACACTCTGATTTTCCTTACTGATTTATTATGTGTTGCTGATTGTGTTCCCCCAGCATGTTACCTCATTTGTTAGTTGTGTTACTCAATATATCTGTTATTTTGTGGTACATACATATATAGAACTGTACAGGTTTATGTGGGTGCCTGGTCCTAGGATTGTAACTACTTCGCCGGGATAGGCCAGGTACTTACCAGCACATGGGGTCGAATTGTGCTGATACTACACTTCTGTGCATTTTTGCACAGGTCCAGGTTTTGAGCAGGAGCAGCAGCATTAGTATACTAGCGGTATTACTGTACTTCCGAGACCGAGTAGCTTGCAGGCGTCCGCAAGCCCGGTGTCTCCTCTATTTACTTTTGTTATTGCTGTGGTCTCATTGTTCCGGGATAGATAGTTATTATTTATTTTCTTTCAAACCATTATGTGTAGTTATTCCTTAGTAGTTCGTGAGTTTGTGACTCCACATCTTGGGTAGAGGATTTATGTCAGTTACTTTACATTATTATTCATCTTTTATTCGAAAGACTTCCGCATTTAAAAATATGAGTATTATTCTTGTTATTTAATATGAGAACAAAGTGGTTGTATAAACAGGAAATTAATGAGTGAATTGGCTTGCCTATCTACCACGAGTAGGCGTCATCACGATCCCGATAGTGGGGGAATCCGGGTCGTGACAATACCCTGGGGAAACATCATTAAAGCCTTGGTCACCTGCTGGGATCCCGCACACAATATGCTCCATTTCTCGGACTTCAAGCTTACTCCGACACTATAGGAGATTGCCAGTTATATATGGAAAGATGATGTTCCCCTGAAAGACAAATACCCGGTTACTCTAAGAGCTGTCACTGCTCATAGATTCCTGGATTCCTTGAAAATAGCTCGAAGCATTCATAATGAAGATTTGGCCCATGGGTTTTGCACTATTAATTTCATATACCATATATATGGTCATATCGGATGTTTTAATAACCTGGCAAACAAACTCTACAGCAAAGCAAACCGCGCAAAATGGGAGGAACATAGACGTTTTGCTTTCATGGTGGTCGTTTTTGGTTTAATAGTGTTTCCAAGGAAAGACGGGAACATCGATATAAGAATTACCAGAATTGTCAGTACTCTCCTTATGCAGGATAATAGTACTTTGGCGCCTATTATAGTAGCTGATATCTTACGTGCCCTTTCAGCTTATAAAGCCGGAGTATATTTATTCGAGGGATGCAATTTGATATTACAAATGTGGATGATCGAGCACTTGTACCATCGTCCTCAATTTATGAGTTATGGGTCTTCGGAAAAAACTTGCATAGAAGAATTCTACACGAGGATAAAAGGGGCCAAGTTGCCGGAAGGGTTAATGGGTTAGATCACATAGTTCCGATCTCTTACTGCTAGCCAGATAGAATGGACATTCGGTGGCTACCTGTTAATGAAATTATATACTTGCCGGCAGAAGGATCATTCTCTTAATGGGGATTTGAAGTATTCAACCCTACGCTCCATATCGAGTTTTACAGCAACTCGGAAGATATCAAATAGGGCCAAAAGATGGAGACCGCAGCACTCAAGTAATTGAGATTAGTACTGACGGGCAATTTCCTGAAGCAAAAGTCCGTCAAATTTGAAATGAGTACCATTGCTTGAAATCAGACACTTATGTAATGGATCGGGCCAAAGGTGAAGTGTCACCTGGTTATTCCGTGTTGTATAGAAGAGATTGTGAGCATGAAAGACCAGCAAAGAGACCTCACATACAAGAATTTGCCAAGTTGTCAAAAGAGTAATGCGATTGGTTGGCTAAGAAAACGAATACCGAGCAAAAATCAGTATGCTAGAAAAATAAGTTCAAGACCTCAAGTTCGAAAATAGCATATAGATAGCAGTTGATGAGGGTGAAAAGAAGCAACTGGTTAAAGAAAATGAGGCCCTAAGAGCTCAAATTCTGAAAATGAGAATAGCAACTGAAACCCCTATTCGAAATGCCCGGGATGAAAAATTGATTGATAATTTGCGGGGAAAGGTGAACGATTATAGTTTTGACCTGGATAAAGCTGAAAAATAATTAATCGGGGTTCAGAAGCAATTGACTATGAATGCAGAAGAAAGGGCCCGTATGATTCAATAATTGAAGGAGGAACATAATGTCGAAGTTGCTCGGTAAAAGATTATCACTGTTGAGTTCAAAATTAGCAAACAAGTGAAAGAGTTTAGTATGGAAAGAGAACATTGCTATACGGCCTTGGCACCTTAGAAATGGAACTATAACAACTTCAAGAGAAATGCCAACAGACTCTGGATGCTCGTGGTGAACAAATAGGGAGGTTAGTTCAAGAAAAGGGAATGATTAGAGAGAGGATTGTCAACAATGCTCATTATATCACTCAGAAATGCCAGATATGTGAAGATATGACCCAGACCACATTCTTCGCCTCAGCAATGATATTCATAAAGCAAATAATAGGTGATTTAGATAAATTCCAAAGGGGACATGCATATAGGCCCGCGAAAAGACCGAACGATGTCCCGCGGGCACTAGGGTCTTTGATGTATTCTTAGGTTAGGCATTTGAGTCTGTATTTTTTTTATTTCTGTATTATTCGAGGATTTTAGTACAAGTTATCCTTTTTCTTCTGCGACGGAATGGAAGAAAAGTAATGAAACCTGCGATGGGGCGCACAAACAAAGAATGTCTTTGTGCGGGGATGCGATTCGCCAAGCTGGGTCATCTTAGAGTTTATCTTTGTAATCAATGTTGGTTATTAATAAATTTGAAAATCCCAAAAAATATGTACTTGTGATCTTTGACTTTCTTTTACTTCAAACACATATGCGGTAGGAAAATTTATAGGCTCGACCAAAGAAAAGAAAAGAAAGGGGGAACGTTGGTGGTTATCAAAGTGAAAAAGAGAGAAGAAAGAAGAAAAAACCGAAACAAAAGAATTGGCAAAACGAGAAAAAAGGCAACATAAAAGATAATAAGGCCGGGATGACGCATATTGCCGAGCAAAATTGTGTGTGTGCTCCCAACATGTGATTATTTGATCCATTATATCCTAACCGCTAAAGAGTATTTTTGTTGTTGAGTCCAGACATGTGGTTTGTAGCTGGAATTCTAGCAACCCATCATTACAACACTCGTTCTAAATACATGACAAAAGCAATCACTCAGGAAATTAAGGCTACAGTTGTGGACCCCGCCCGGGAAGATGAGGTGGTAGATATGGGTATTATGAAAGAAGAGATGTACAAGCTCAAGCAGCAGATGGCCGAGATGTACTAGGCTTGGGCGAAGGGACAACCTTTACCCACATACCCAACCAATCCTACTTATATTCCCTCGTTATGCAGGTGGGCGCCTGATGCAAAAATGAAAATGTAGAAAAATATTCCCTCGTTATCCAGGTGGTCGCCTGATGCAGAAATAAATATGCAGAAAATATTGCCATCGTTATCCAGGTGGGTGCCTGATGCATAAATGAAAATGCAAAAAATATTCCCCCGTTATCCAGGTGGGCGCCTGATGCAGAAATGAAAATGCAGAAAAATATTCCCTCGTTATCAGGTGGGCGCCTGATGCAGAAATGAAAATGCAGAAAATATTCCCTCGTTATCCAGGTGGGCGCCTGATGCAGAAATGAAAATGCAGAAATATATTCCCTCGTTATCCAGGTGGGCGCCTGATGCAGAAAAATATTCCCACATTATCCAGGTGGGCGCCTGATGCAAAAATGAAGATGCAGAAAAATATTCCCTCGTTATCCACGTGGGCGCCTGATGCAGAAATTAAAATGCAGAAAAATATTCTCTCATTATCCAGGTGGGCGCCTGATGCAGAAATGAAAATGCAGAAAAATATTCCCTCGTTATCCAGGTGGGCGCCTGATGTAGAAATGAAAAATGCAAAAAAATATTCCCTCGGTTTGATAACTAGGTGAAATTCTGAAAATAAAAGATAATACCTCCCTTGTTGTTCGGGTAGGTTCCTGATTACTGAGTTCTCCGTTGTAGATTCTTTCCTCTATTGTTATTTCTTTTTTATGGTTTTTCTCCCACATTGGTCACATTCACTTTAAAGTGATTAGTGAGAATTTGAATCTTTTGTCCCTGTCTAAATCAGTGAACAATTTATTAGTTATAAAATGATGGTTAGCAACTAGCATTCTTGCTGGCCATGCTTCCATCGTCTGCCTCATCTTGCTTCATTGTGCTTTGCAACTTATTCCTGATTGTCTTCTCAATTTTTCTTGTAATCCCCTTTGCTTTTCTTTTTTTGTTTCTTTTCCTTTTATTCCCTTTGGCAATATGATCGCCCTGTGTTTTTATTTTTCTCTTTTCCTTTGAAGGACTCAGTGTTATTACGCCATCTAACATGAGAAGCTGGTAGCTAGCTTTCAATTGGCAACTGGTTTTGAACAAATAGAATGAAATGCAATGACCTGAATTTCGAGGGTAAAGGTATTTTGAAGTAAAGACATAACTTATATGGGTATGAAGGTTGATTCCTTTGACCATGCCATGCATTTGAATATCCGACACAGTCTATCCAATCGAATTGTTGCTGACTTAAAGTCTAACTTTCCATCAACCCAAACCTCTTTTATTTTGCCGTTTTCTTTTCATCAGATCATTCCTTACTTTCGCCTTATGTCACGACCCGGATTTTCCCTCAATATCGGGATCGTGATGGCGCCTACTCGTGGTAGCTAGGCAAGCCACTTTATTCACACTATCCTATTTTCTACAACATTTCATATTCAATTTAACAACCAAAACCATAACCTCAATTAAACAAGTGCGGAAGACTTTATAAAAATAGCAATAAGCAGTTTCAAGGTAAAATAATACTGAAATGCTCTACCCAAGACGTGGAGTCACCAACTCACGAACTACTACATGAATACTACACATAAAGGTCTGAAAGAAATATAACATAATCTATTTGTCTCGGAACAAGGAGACTACAGATAGTAACATAAGTAAAGGGAGAGACGCAGGGCCTGTGGACGTCTGCAAGCTACCTCGGTCTCAAATATGATCAACTCCCACGCAAAAGATCTACCGCTGCTGCTCCTGATCGAAACCTGGAACTGTGCAAAAACGCACAGAAGTGCAGTATCAGCATAACCGACCCCATGTGCTGGTAAGTGTCTGGCCTATCCCGGCGAAGTAGTGACAAGCCTAGAACCAGACACCCACATAAACCTGTGTAGTTCTATATATATGTACACCACAAGATAACGAGAAATAACCAAGTAACAACGCAACAAGGAATGTCACAAAAGAACTCAACAGTTAACAAGAGTCATTAAATCAACAAGGAAAACAAGTATAATGAGAAACAAGTAATGTCAAGTCAATGAAATAGCAAATAAAGTGCACGGCATTACCCTTCGTGCTTTTACTCTCATCCTCACCAAATAAGCAAATAAAGTACACGGCACCACCCTTCGTGCTTTTACTCTCATCCTCACATCCATGGTACGGCATGATCCTTCGTACATGGTTCAATAACAAGGCACGGCATGATCCTTTGTGCCTAATCAACAACATGGCACGGCATTAACCTTCGTTCATAATCAACAACAAGGCACGACATTAGCCTTCGTGCATAAACAATAAATCAAGGCACGACACCACCCTTTGTGCATTATCACTCTTCCTCGCCCAAATAACAATCACATTTAAGGGCAAAGAATGAAAACAATAAATCATGGACCATCCCGGCAAGGGACACAATAATCATCACAACAAAGTCCCGGCAAGGGCAATCAATATCTCACTTCACAACAAGTCCCGGAAAGGGAGAACAATAACAATTCTACAACCCGGCAAGGGTTCAACAATTTATCTTTAAATATGTCTCACAACAAGTATTAACAACGACTCACGGTCATGCAAGACGCTAGTGTATGGATGCTCGTCACCACAGCCCATACACCGCACTCGATCACATAGCCCATAGCACATAATCCTATTACCTCAAGTTAGGATAGAACAAACACTTACCTCTAGCCTTGAAGTCCAAACTACTCTTCAATTATAGCTTTTTCCCTGAAATTCCGCTTTCAACTAGCTCTAATCTAATCACAATTGATTCCATTATATTAATAAATACTAATTAACTTAGCTTGAATGCTTAAAAATGGTTTTCTCAAAGTTTACCCCAAAATTTCCCAAAATGCCCCTAGCCCCACGTGGTTGGAACTCGGGGTTCGGACCAAAATCCGGTTACCCATTCCCCCACGAGTTCAATTATATGATTTGTTTCAAAATCGGACCTCAATTCTAGGTCCAATTGCCCAATTCATGAAAAACCTAGGTTCTATCCAAAAACATGGATTTCTACCATGAAAACCTTTGATTCTTATTGAAAAACATGTTTAATATTGTTAGGAATTGAAAGAATTAAGTAAAAAGTGACTTATAATTGCTTTGGAGTGAATTTGGCCTTAAGAGCTCGTGTGTGAAAATTTCGTTTAAGTATAGAATTACACAGCTGCGGATATCGCAATTGCGAACATTTGTTCGCAATTGCGAACGTTACATGTCTGGGGTCTGCTGTTCTCACATTTGCGAGTCAGGCTTCGCATTTGCGCACCTGGCTGGGACAAGGGACTTTCGCATTTGCGACAGAAGCTTCGCATTTGCGAAGCCAGGCGATTTATTGAGGGCCTCGCAATTGCGAGGTTATGTTCGCAATTGCGAACCAAGCAATCCTGGACACCCCTTCGCATTTGCGATTAAGGGTTCGCATTTGCGAACCCAGCATTGACCTGTCACCTTCGCAATTGCGAGAAATGCTTCGCATTTGCGAAGCCAACAGTTGGGTGAAAAACCAGCAGTGCAAAAATTAAGAATTTGAACCAACGGCCTACCAAATCTTTGCCCGAGCCCCCCGGGCTCCAAACCAAACATGTACACATAATCAAAAACACATTACAAACTTGTTCGTGCAATCACATCGCCAATATAACATCGTTTTCATCAAATCAAGCCTCAAGTTCATGATTTTCATACTTTTGGTTTTCAAAACATTCAAACTTGGAACTCAAGGTCCAAAACATATCAAACGATATCCCAATGTCACCGAACTTTGCAGAAAGCACATATATAATATGTAAGACATGTACCGGGCGTCGGAACCAAAATACGAGCCCGATACCATGGTCATTTAATTCATTTTCCTTTAATAATCACAGCAAAAACAATTTCAGAGAAAAATTCATAACTTGGGCTCTAAGCCTCAGAATTCGACTCCGAACGCATGTCCAAGTCCCATATTTTCCTACGGACCTTTCGGGGCCGTCCGATCTCGGGTCCGGGTCCGTTTACCAAAAATGTTGACCGAAGTCAACTATATCAATATTAATATCATTTTTCTCCAAATGTTTCATAGAATTCATATTTTCTATCACAAAATCTTTCCGGCTACATTCCCGGCTCGTGCACGTAAATCGAGGCAACATAGAATGAGGTTTTTAAGGCCTCAGAAGTGTAGAACAAATGAGGAAAGCAGGTGATGACCCCTTTGGGTCGTCACATCCTCCACCTCTAAAACAACCGTTCGTCCTCGAACGGACAAGAGAAGGAAGTACCTGAGTCAGGGAACAAATGTGGGTAATGGCTTTGCATATCAGACTCGGACTCCCGGGTCGATGCCTCGGGAGGCTGACCTCTCCACTGAACTCGCGTGGAAGGAAAACTCTTCGACCTCAACTGTCGAACCTGCCGGTCTAGAATTGCCATCTGCTCCTCCTCGTAAGATAGGTCATTGTCCAATTGGACAGTACTGAAGTCTAACACATGTGTAGGATCGCCGTGGTATCTCCGAAACATCGATACATGAAAAACTGGATGCACGTCTAATAAGCTAGGCGGCAGAGCTAGTCTGGAAGCCACCCCTCCCACTCGGTCTAGAATCTCAAATAGGCCAATATACCTAGGGTTGAGCTTGCCCTTCTTCCCGAACCTCATCACGCCCTTCATAGGCGACACTCGGAGCGACACTTGTTCAGCAACAATTAAATCTACATCTCGAACCTTACGATTCGCGTAAGTCTTCTGTCTGGACTGAGCTGAACGCAATCTCTCCTGAATAGTCTTGACCTTATCCAAGGCCTCCCGAACTAAGTCTGTACCCAACAACCGAGCCTCTCCCAGCTCAAACCATCCGAATGGAGATCGATATCACCTACCATACAACGCCTCATACGGGGCCATCTGGATGCTGGACTGGTAGCTGTTATTGTAGGCAAACTCTGCTAATGGCAAAAACTGGTCCCATGATCCTCCGAAATCAATGACACAGGCTCGAAGCATGTCCTCTAGAATCTGAATAGTCCTCTCGGACTGACCATCCATCTGAGGATGAAATGCTATACTCAGCTAAACCTGGGTACCTAACTCCTACTGGACCGCTCTCCAGAACCGCGAGGCAAACTGTGTACCCCGATCGGAGATAATAGATACCGGCACCCCATGAAGTCGAACAATCTCTCTGATGTAAATATCTGCCAACCTCTCCGATGAGTAGGATACAGATACTGTAATAAGTGTGCTGACTTGGTCAGCCTATCAACAATGACCCAAATAGCATCAAATTTCCTCCGAGTCAAAGGAAGTCCAGTAACGAAGTCCATAGTGATCCGCTCCCATTTCCACTCTGGAATTTCAATCCTCTGGAATACACCACCAGGCCTCTGGTGCTCATATTTCACATGTTGACAATTTAGACACCGAGCGACATACGCAATGATATCTTTCTTCATTCAGCGCCACCAATAGTGCTGCCGTAAGTCCTGGTACATCTTCGCGGCGCCCGGGTGAATAGAATACCGCGAACTATGGGCCTCCGCTAAGATCAACTCTCGAATCCTTTCGACATTGGGCACACAAACTCGACCCTGCAACCTCAATACCCCATCATCATCTAGATTTACCTTTGTGGCATATCCCCACTGTACTGTATCTCTCAAATCACACAAATGAGGATCATCAAATTGCCTCTCACGGATACGCTCTAAATAGAGAAGAACGAGCGACCATGTAGGCTAATACCCTACTAGGCTCAAAAATGTCTAATCTCACGAACCGGTTGGCTAAGGCCTGGACATCTAGAGCAAATGGTCTCTGACTGACCGGGATGAATGCAAGACTACCCATGCTGGCAGACTTTCTACTTAATGCATCGGCCACCATATTGGCTTTACTTGGGTGGTATAGAATAGTAACATCATAGTCTTTCAGCAACTCTAAGCACCTCCGCTGTCATAGTTTCAACTCCTTTTGCTTTAACAGGTACTGTAGGCTCTTGTGATCAGTGTACACCTCACACGTCACACCATATAGATAATGCCTCCAGCCTTTTAAGGCATTAACCACTGCTACTAACTCAAGATCATGAACTGGATACTTCTTCTCATGTATTTTTAACTGCCTCGAAGCGTAAGCGATAACCTTACCATCCTGCATCAATACCGCTCCAAGCCCAACACGGGAATCATCACAATAAACTGTATAAGGCCCTGAACTTGTGGGCAAAACCAATACTGACATTGTAGTCAAAACTATCTTGAGCCTTTGGAAGCTCGCCTCACACTCATTCGACCATTTGAACCGGGCACCCTTCTAGGTCAACATGGTCATCGGGGCTATAATAAATGATAACCCCTCCACGAACCGACGATAATATCCTGCCAATCCCAAGAAACTCTAAATCTCCGTAGCTAATGCTGGTCGAGGCCAATTCTAGACTGCCTCAATCTTCTTTGGGTCCACCTGAATACCTTCCACTGATATGATGTGGCCTAGAAATGCCACCGAACTCAACCAGAACTCACATTTCGAAAACTTGGCATATAGATGATTATCCTTCAGAGTCTGAAGAACCACTCTGAGGTGTTGCTCGTGCTCTTTCTAGCTGCGTGAGTATACCAGGATGTCATCTATAAAGACTATCACGAACAGATCTAAGTAAGGCCTGAACACCTGATTCATCAACTCCATGAATGCTGCTGGGGCATTGGTCAACCCGAAAGACATGACCAAGAACTCATAATGCTCGTATCTAGTGCGAAAGGCTGTCTTAGGAATGTCAGCCGCCCTGATCTTCAGTTGATGGTAGCCTTAACTCAAGTCTATCTTTGAGAACACCCTTGCTCCCTGGAGCTGGTCAAACAAATCATCAATCCTCGGCAGTGGATACTTATTCTTTATTGTAACTTTGTTCAATTGCCGGTAATCAATACACATCCGCATCGAGCCATCTTTCTTCTTCAGAAACAATACTGGTGCCCTAGGGGGAAACACTGGGTCTGATAAAGCCCTTCTCAAGAAGGTCTTGCAACTGATCTTTTAACTCTTTTAACTCCGGCGGGGCCATACGATAGGGTGTAATAGAGATGGGCTGAGTGCCCGGTGCCAGATCAATACAAAAATCAGTATCCCTGTCGGGTGGCATGCCCGGCAGGTCCGAAGGAAAAACCTCAGGAAACTCCCGTACAATAGGGACTGACTCAATAGAAGGAACCTCTGCGCTGGAATCACGAACATAAGCCAGATAAGCTAGACACCCCTTCTCGACCATGCGTCGAGCCTTAACATAGGAAATAACAGTGCGAATGGAGTGGCTTGAGGTAGCTTTCCACTCTAGTCGGGGTGATTCTAGCAAGGCCAAGGTCACAGTCTTAGCATGACAATCCAGAATAGCATGGTATGGGGACAACCAGTCCATCCCCAATATGACATCAAAATCCCCCATGTCCAAAAAAAACATATCAACACGGGTCTCATGACCCCCAAAGATAACTACGCACGAGCGATGTACGCGGTAGAGTACAATGGAGTCGCCCACCGATGTAGACACATAAACTGGAATATCCAGAGCATAGCTAGGTACGGCCAAATACGGTGCAAAGTAGGAATACACATATGAATATGTAGACCTAGGGTCAAATAATACTGAAGCACCTCTGCCACAAACAATAATAATACCTGTAATCACAGCATCTGATGCCTCCACCTCTGGCCTGGCTAGCAAAGCATAGAATCGGGGATCAACACCTCCCCTCTGAGCTACATCCCTAGGACGGTCATCAACTGGCTGACCTCTGCCTCTGGCTGGACGGTCTCCACCTCTACGATCTCGACCTCCACCTCTATGATCTCTACCCCCACCTCTGGTTGGCTGGGCAGGCTGAGGGTCAGCTGGGGCCTAAATAATGGAACGAGGTCCCCGCTGCTGAGTGTTGCCCGTCGCTCGAGAGCAGAATCTGACAAGATGACCTGGGTCACCACAACCGTAGCAACTCTTAGGCTGCTGGGGCCGCTGGCCCTGACGACCTGAACGACATCCATGAACACTCTGAAGAGGCTGGGCACTAATAGGAGACTAATATGAATACTGCTCACGAAACCCACGATCACCTGGTCCACCCCGTGAAGTCTGAAGGGCGGAATGGAAAGGCCTGGAAGACTGGCCCCTATCAAAAGATTCCCTGCCGTCTGAAGAATAACCACCTCCCCAAGCAAGAGCCATCTCAACTCTACGTGCTGCATTAGCTGCCTCCCGAAATGATATATCACTCCCCACTCCCAGAGCCATCTAAAGTCTAATTGGCTGATTAAGCCCATCTATGAACCTGCGGGCCCTCTCCCACTCTGTGGGAAGTATCACCACTACATGACGTGCCAAATAAACAAATCTCGTCTCGTACTGAGTGACAGTCATAGTGCCCTGCTGGAGGCGCTCAAACTGCCTCCGAAGTGCATCCCGCTGAGTAACAGGGAGAAACTTCTCCAGAAATAACTCTGCAAACTGATCCCATGATAAAGCCGGGGACCCTGCTGGTCGAGTCAAACAATAATCCCTCCACCAAGTCTTGGCGGATCCTGAAAGCCTGAATGTACAGAAGTCAACTCCATTGGACTCCACTATCCCCATAGTCTTGAGAATCTCATGACAACAGAATAAGAAATCCTGAGGATCCTCTGATGTGGCACCGCTGAAGGTAGTGGTAAACTGCTTGGAGAACCGATCAAGTCTCCATAAAGAATCAGAAGTCACGACCGCTCCATCTCCGGCCTAAGCTGTGGTACCTGACTGATTGGCCACAGCTGGCTGAACCACTAGTGCCTGAGGTTGAGGAGCTACTGGCTCCGAAGTACGAGCAATAGGAGTCTAGGCCCCTCCTCCAGCCTGAGAAGCGGCTGGTGCAACTGGTAATAAGCCTGCTCTGGCAACGCTGTCAATAAATCCCGCTATCCTGACCAAAGCCTCCCAAAGATCCGGGGTAAATAAGGCCTCTCCTAGGACCTGAGCTGGGCCCACTGGAGCTGCTAGGACTAGAACCTCCTAGCCAGTCTCAATATGAGGCTCCACCTCTGGAATAGTTGCCGGGGGCTGAGCTCTGCCCCTACCACGGCCTCCGATACGGCCTCAGCCCCTAACCCCTCACGGGAGCTACCCGGGACTCGGGCTGCTGGTCAGCGGACGAAGAAGCGCGTGTCCTCACCATCTGCGAAAGGATAGAGTAGAAGTTCAATCGGTATTTGAAGGACAAATCGCACGACAAGAAGGAACAAATGAGAGAATCTTTCCTAACTCAATAGACTCTAGAGGACAAGTACAGACGTCTCCGTACCTGCCTCTCAAACTCTACTAAGCTTGTTCGTGAGTGGTGAGACCTATGTAACCTAGAGCTCGATACCAACTTGTCACGACCCGGATTTTCCCCTAATATCGGGATCGTGATGGCGCCTACTCGTGGTAGCTAGGCAAGCCACTTTATTCACACTATCCTGTTTTTTTACAACATTTCATATTCAATTTAACAACCAAAACCATAACCTCAATTAAACAAGTGCGGAAGACTTTATAAAAATAGCAATAAGCAGTTTCAAGGTAAAATAATACTGAAATCCTCTACCCAAGACATGGAGTCACCAACTCACGAACTACTACATGAATACTACACATAAAGGTCTGAAAGAAATATAACATAATCTGTTTGTCTCGGAACAAGGAGACTACGACTAATGACATAAATAAAAGAAAGAGACGTCGGGCCTGCGGACGCCTGCAAGCTACCTCGGTCTCAAATGTGATCAACTCCCACGTAAAAGAATCTACTACTGCTGCTCCTGATCGAAACCTGGACCTGTGCAAAAACGCACAGAAGTGCAGTATCAGCACAACCGACCCCATGTGCTGGTAAGTGCATGGCCTATCCCGGCGAAGTAGTGACAAGCCTAGGACCAGACACCCACATAAACCTGTGCAGTTCTATATATATGTACACCACAGGATAACGAGAAATAACCAAGTAACAACTCAACAAGGAATGTCACAGAAGAACTCAACAGTTAACAACAGTCATTAAATCAACAAGGAAAACAAATATAATGAGAAACAAGTAATGTCAAGTCAATGAAATAGCAAATAAAGTGCGCGGCATCACCCTTCGTGCTTTTACTCTCATCCTCACCAAATAAGCAAATAAAGTGCACGGCACCACCCTTCGTGCTTTTACTCTCATCCTCACATCCATGGTACGGCATGATCCTTCGTACATGGTTCAATAACAAGGCACTGCATGATCCTTCGTGCATAATCAACAACATGACACGGCATTAACCTTCGTGCATAATCAACAACAAGGCACGACATTAGCCTTCGTGCATAAACAATAAATCAGGGCACGACACCACCCTTCGTGCATTATCACTCTTCCTCACCCAAATAACAATCACAGTTAAAGGCAAAGAATGAAAACAATAAATCATGGACCATCCCGGCAAGGGACACAATAATCATCACAACAAAGTCCCGGCAAGGGAGAACAATAACAATTCTACAACCCGGCAAGGGTTCAACAATTTATCTTCAAATATGTCTCACAACAAGTATTAACAACGACTCACGGTCATGCAAGACGCCAGTGTATGGATGCTCGTCACCACAGCCCATACACCGCACTCGATCACGTAGCACATAGCACATAATCCTATTCCCTCAAGCTAGGATAGAACAAACACTTACCTCTACCATTGAAGTCCAAACTACTCTTCAATTATAGCTTTTTCCCCGAAATTCCGCTTTCAACTAGCTCGAATCTAATCACAATTGATTCCATTATATTAATAAATACTATTTAACTTAGTTTGAATGCTTAAAAATGGTTTTTTCAAAGTTTACCCAAAACGCCCCTGGCCCCACGTGGTCGGAACTCGGAGTTTGGACCAAAATCTGGTTACCCATTCCCCCACGAGTTTAATTATATGATTTGTTTCAAAATCAGAACTCAATTCGAGGTCCAATTGCCCAATTCATGAAAAACCTAGGTTCTACCCAAAAACATGGATTTTTACCTTGAAAACGTTTGATTCTTATTGAAAAACATGTTTGATGTTGTTAGGAATTGAAAGAATTAAGTAAAAAGTGACTTACAATTGCTTTGGAGTGAATTTAGCCTTGAGAGCTCGTGTGTGGTGTGTGGGTTTTTGAAAAAGTGAAGAATGAACTGAAAATTTCGTTTAAGTATAGAATTACACAACTGCGGATATCGCAATTGCGAACATTTGTTCGCAATTGCAAATGCTACATGTCTGGGGTCTGCTGTTCTCGTATTTGTGAGTCAGGCTTCGCATTTGCGCACCTGGCTAGGACAAGGGACTTTCGCATTTGCGACAGAAGCTTCGCATTTGCGAAGCCAGGCGATTTATTGAGGGCCTCGCAATTGCGAGGTTATGTTCGCAATTGCGAACCAAGCAGTCCTGGACACCCCTTCGCATTTGCGATTAAGGGTTCGCATTTGCGAACCCAGCATTGACCTGTCACCTTCGCAATTGCGAGAAATTCTTTGCATTTGCGAAGCCAACAGCTGGGTGAAAAACCTGCAGTGCAAAAATTCAGAATTTGAACCAACGGCCTACCAAATCTTTGCCCGAGCCCCCCGGGCTCCAAACCAAACATGTACACAACATCAAAAACACATTACAAACTTGTTCATGCGATCACATCGCCAATATAACGTCGTTTTCATCAAATCAAGCCTCAAGTTCATGATTTTCATACTTTTGGTTTTCAAAACTTTCAAACTTGGAACTCAAGGTCCAAAACATATCAAACGACATCCCAATATCACCAAACTTTGTAGAAAGCACATATATAATATTTAAGACATGTACCGGGCGTCGGAACCAAAATACGAGCCCGATACCATGTCATTTAATTCATTTTCCTTTAATAATCACAGCAAAAACAATTTCACAGAAAAATTCATAACATGGGCTCTAGGCCTCAAAATTCGACTCCGAACGCGTGTCCAAGTCCCATATTTTCCTACGGACCTTCCTGGACCGTCCGATCTTGGGTCCGGGTCCGTTTACCAAAAATGTTGACCGACGTCAACTATATCAATATTAATATCATTTTTCTCCAAATGTTTCATAGAATTCATATTTTCTATCACAAAATCGTTCCGACTACATGCTCGGATCGTGCACATAAATCGAGGCAACATAGAATGAGGTTTTCAAGGCCTCGAAAGTGTAGAACAAATGAGGAAAGCAAGTGATGACCCCTTTTGGTTCGTCACACCTTATGGTGCCTGTGAAGGTTTTCACCAATAAGACTCTCTCATTTTATTTTTCTCTCACCTCACATTCGTATTATGGTGCCCATAAGGGATTTCACCGATAAGACTCTCTCATTTATTTCTCTCTCACTTCACATTCGCTTTATGGTGCCCGTAATGGTTTTCACCAATAAGACTCTCTTATTTATGTTCTTTATTTTTTCCTATTTCCAAATTTCCGTGTATTGTCCATGATATGTCTCTCTTTATTCCTGTTGTATTGTCATTTTATTGAAATCAATTAGAAGTTCTTTCTTTGGACCATAATGTGGCTTTTGGATGGGTTTAGAAAGAAAGGTATAAAGGCTCAAAATTTAAAGTAGGGTTCAAAATAATTACAACTCTCGGAATCATAAAACATAACGTTTTTCCTAGTTTCAATTTTTTGGGGAATCTTGGATTTTATTTCTATCATGACTGAACCTCATTGAGGCTGCCTACGTACTCTTTCGGGATCAAGTCAAAACGTAGTTCGGATCATAAGAACGCTTCATTGTTGCGATTTGACTTCTCCCGATTTTCTTTTGTATGTTTCCATCGATTTGTTTTTAATCTACTCTTTTCTTTTCACTTCCATTGCTCATAATTGATTCCGAGATAAGGGTATGAAAGAATAATGCAACAAGGCTCAAAAGGGGTAACGATGGGTAAAATGTTTGGATAGAGAAATAAAATGCCTTCATCATTTCAATTTCAAAATCATGACAAATACAAATGTACATGTGAAAAGGAATCATACATAATATCTCTTGATTGCATCGGACTTGATAGCAGTCTCTACACATTTCCCTTCCACATCCATTAGATATAAAGCTCCGTTAGACAATACCCGGGATACCATGAATGGCCCTTCCCAATTTGGTGCGAACTTTCCTTTTGCTTCAGCCCAATGTGGTAAAATACATATTAGAACCAACCGTCCAACTTCAAATTTCCGTGGACGTACTTTCTTGTTATATGCTCTGGCCATCCTTCGTTGGTATAACTGTCCGTGACAGACTGCTGCTAACCTTTTTTCATCGATCAAGCTCAATTGCTCTAGCCAGGCTTTTACCCATTCATCATCGTCAATTTCAGCCTCAGCTATGATCCGGAGGGAAGGTATTTCGATCTCTGCAGGTATTATTGCCTCCGTTCCGTACACCAATGAGTAAGGGGTTGCACCAATTGAAGTACGTACAGTAGTACGATAACCCATGAGAGCAAATGGTAATATTTCATGCCACTGTCTTGACTCTTCCACCGTTTTCCTGAGAATCTTCTTAATGTTCTTATTCGCAGCCTCAACTGCTCCATTTGCTTTAGGCTGATAAGGTGTAGAGTTACGGTGCAAGATTTTGAACTTTTGACATGCTTCTGCCATGAGGTGACTGTTAAGATTTGCCCATTGTCCGTGCTAATCACTTTAGGAATTCCAAAGCGACAAATGATATTTGTATGTATGAAATCCACTATCGCCTTCTTTGTTACTGCTTTAAATGTCTTCGCTTCCACCCATTTAGTGAAACAATCAATTTCTACCAAGATAAACATGTGCCCATTAGATGTTGCGGGCTTTATTGGGCCGATGACATCCATGCCCCAGGCGACGAATGGCCACAGTGCTGACATTGTATGCAACTCATAGGGCGGGTAATGAATCAAATCTCCGTATATCTGGCATTGGTGGCATTTCCGCACATACCTAATGCAATCTCGCTCCATGGTGAGCCAATAGTATCCAGCTCTTAGTATTTTCTTGGCCAAAACATATCCACTCATATGAGGTCCGCAAGCTCCTGCATGTATTCCATCCATGATTGTAGCGGCCTACTGTACATCTATACATCTCAGTAGACCCTAATCTTGAGTTTTCTTGTATACAACTCCTCCGCTGAAGAAAAATCCATTTGCTAGTAGCCTTATAGCACTTTTCTGATCTCCCGTGGCTTGTGCTGGGTACACCCCCATCCTCAAATATTCTTTAATATCATGGTACCATGGCTCACCATCAAGTTCCTCTTCTACTGTGAAACAATAAGCATTTTGATCACGAACTTGTATCTGTAATGGATCTATATAGGCTTTGTCCGGATGGTGCAACATGGACGATAATTTGGCCAAAGCATCTGCTACTTCGTTGTGCATTCTTGGGATATGTTTGAAATCTATGGATTGAAACCTCTGAGATAGTTAATGTAGACACTGTCGATAGGGTATAAGTTTCAAATCCCTTGTATCCCATTCTCCTTGAATCTGATGTATCAAGAGATCCGAGTCACCCATGACCAAAATCTCTTGAACACCCATGTCTATTACCATTCTCAATCCTAATATACATGCTTCATACTCAGCCATATTATTAGTACAGAAAAACCGGAGCTGAGCGGTAACAGGATAATGCTGACCTATTTCTGAAATGTGCACTGCTCTAATTCCGACCCCTTTGCTATTGACGGCCCCATCGAAGTATAGTATCCAGCTTGGCTTGTCGTCTTGCTCCAATTCTTCAATATTCATTGTCTCCTCATCAGGAAAATATGTCTTTAATGGTTCATACTAATCATTGACCGGATTTTTTGCCAAATGGTCAGCGACTACTTGTGCCTTCATTGCAGTGTGGGTTACAAAAATGATATCAAACTATGTAAGTAGAATTTTCCATTTAGTGCGCCTCCCTGTGGGCATAGGCTTCTGGAAGATGTACTTCAGCGGGTGCAACCGAGATATCAGATAAGTGGTATAAGCCGACAAGTAATGTTTTAACTTCTGCGCAACCCATGTTAAAGCGCAACATGTTTTTTCCAGCTGAGTGTATTTTACCTCGTAAGATGTAAATTTCTTACTAAGATAATATATTGCTTTCTCTTTCTTTCCTCTTTCATCATGCTGCCCCAGTACACAGCCAAAAGAATCATCCAATACAGTCAAATAAAGGATCAAGGGTCTTCCAGGTTCTGGAGTAACCAACATAGGAGGATTGGCCAGATATTCCTTAATTTTGTCAAATGCATTTTCACATTCCTCAGTCCAATTCACTGCAGCATCTTTCTTCAATAATTGTAAAATGGGCTCACAAGTTGATGTCAACTGAGCAATAAATCTGCTTATATAATTCAACCTGCCCAACAAACTCATCACCTCTTTCTTTATCTTTGGCGGAGGCAGGTTCTGGAATGCTTTTATTTTTGACGGGTCAAATTCAATACCACGCCGGCTTACTATAAATCCCAATAGCTTTCCTGATGGCACTCCAAAAGCACATTTTGCTGGATTGAGCTTGAGATTATATCTTCGAAGCCTCTGGAAAAACTTTCTCAAGTCTTTGACATGATCACACTGCTTTTTGGACTTGATAATAACATCATCCACATACACCTCAATCACTCGATGTATCATGTCATGAAACATAGTGGCATTGCCCTCATATATGTAGCTCCGGCATTCTTCAACCCAAATGGCATTACTCTGTAGCAATATATCCCCCAAGGTGTGATAAAGGCTGTATTTTCTGCATCTTCTTCGTCCTTCAAAATCTGATGATAACCCGCATAACAATCCACAAATGAACCAATCTCATGTTTGGCACAATTTTCAATTAATGTATGGATATTTGGTAATGGAAAATCATCCTTCGGACTGGCTTTATTGAGGTCTCGATAATCAACACACACTCTGGTTTTTCCGTCTTTCTTTGGAACATGCACAACATTGGCTAACCAGGTGGGATATTTGGTGACCCGTATAACCTTTGCCTCAAATTGCTTATTGACCTCTTTTTTTATTTTCACACTGATATCCGTTTTAAACTTTCTTAACTTTTTCTTAACTGGCCAGCATTCTAGATAAATGGGCAACTTATGTACCACTAAATCAGTACTGAGCCCGGGCATGTCATCATAAGACCAAGCAAATATGTCTTTGTACTCATGTAACAACCTGATCAAATCTTCTCTGAGCGAAGTCTTTAAGTGTACACTAATCTTTGTTTCTCGAACATTCTCCTCATTTCCCAAATTAATTGACTCCGTCTCATTTAAGTTCGGTTTGGGTTTTTCTTCATAATGGCTCAAAGCTTTACTAATTTCCTCCAATACTTCCTCATCCTCATATTCCACTTCAAATTCATTTTCAATTTCCTGTATATCTATCCGATTATCAAGACTGGACCGGGGATCCTTCATGCATGACATATCATTAGAATCAACAAATATTGAACTCTACAAAAAGAAGAAGAAAAATAAAATAAGGCAAGAATAGAGGAAGAAAGAAATTGCATTTCATTGAATTTTTGAAAGGTAACAAGGTTTGGATACATTTGACTTGATGGAATATAGGATTACAATTTTAAAATAAGACAGTTTTGGGAATGGAATATTAAAAACTAACTACCACAACTCCCTCCTGATTGGAAGAGGAGTAGCTTCCCAGTTATTTAGCATAGTGTGGGGTCCAACAAATTGAACGTCCATCTTGCTTGTTCCTTCGGTTGTCTCTATCACATTAACGTATCCAAATAACCTTTAAAAACTTGCTAAAATGTCTTCATCCGGCCTTATCTCTACACGGTTCGGCATGAGAGTTTCCAGACGTTTCTGTATACCAGGCTTGACAAAGGAGTTGGACAATCTTGGGATAGGTTTGGGGATGGTCCACCTTTTCTTTTTCAATTTCTTGGCTCTCTGTATATCAGCGATGGTTGGCTTGAAACCCAGGCTGAAAGTGTCAGTGCTACCAGGAAGATGAATTGGTTGCGTTATACCCTGCAAGGCAGCTCCTAAACCCTTTCCCGGAGAGAACACATTCTTTATCATCTCTTTGGCAACCATGACCGTTGTAGGGGTCACTTTGGGTACTGGCATATTTTCTCCTTCAGATATTTTGTTCACAGTCACGGTGTCTATTACTTGGTACATGCACAGACCGTTATCTCCTTCAACTTCTTCAAATGGCGTAATGGTATTACAAACATTGTCTTCCCCGTGCACTATTATTTCTTGTTGATCCCACTCAAATTTTACCATTTGATGTAAAGAAGATGGTACTGCTTTTGTAGCGTGGATCCATGGACGTCCTAACAAAAGGTTGTAGGACACAGCGATGTCCAACACTTGAAACTCCATGATGAAATCCATTGGTCCGATGGCAAGTTCTAGAATGATATCTCCCACGGTGTTCTTTCCGCCTCCATCAAACCCCCTCACACATACATTGTTTCGGTGGATCCTCTCATGATTAACTTTCAGCTTCCCTAGAGTTGACAAAAGACAAATATTGGAGCTTGATCCGTTATCAACCAAAACACGAGTTACTACTGATTCTTCACATTTTACGGTGAGGTATAACGCCTTATTATGTTCTGTCCCTTCTAGTGGTAACTCACTGTCCGAAAATGTTATCCTATTCATCTCAAAGATCTTGTTTGTAATTTTCTCCAGATGACATACCGAAATTTTCTCTGGTACGTGAGCTTCATTTAAGATCTTCATTAATGCCTTCCTGTGTTCGTCAGAATGAATTAACAGGATAACAAATATATCTGAGTAGGCGTCTTCCTCAATTGCTCAACTATGGAGTAATCTTGAGCTTTCATTTTCTTTAGAAATTCCTCAGCTTCTTCATCGGTGACTACTTTCTTTACATAAGCTGGATTTTCTTTCACCACTTTCGTCTTTCTCAAATCATCAAGGTAAAAACATCGCCCAGACCGGGTCAAACCATGAGTTTCACAAATTTCCCCTTGACTTATTTCCCTTTATACATCACAGTTACCTTGTCATAATTCCAAGGTATAGTTTTGGTACTCACAATCGGCATCTGAACAACTGGCTTGATAATGACTAGTTCTATATAAGCCCCTTTCACAGTCAGTATGGGCTTCACCCCAGGCACTATCACTTTTACTAGCTTGGGCTCAATCATCACCGATGGCTATTTTGTTGGTGCCTCAATTGACACTTTATCACTCTCAACTTTCTCCTCAACCTTGCTGTTTGCTTTAATTATCATCGCAATCTGAGAAGGTTTTTGCAGCTTTCTCCCTATACTAGCTCTATCATATGTGTTTCATGATGCACCGGCAAAGGATTTTGGGAGTCTCGGGTGGTTGCACCTCAATTCTTCTGGAGTCAATGAGTTCTTGTATCACGGACTTTAAGTGCCAACATTTCTCCGTGTCATGTCTCGGTGCCCAGAGCAGTATTCATAATGGACGGACTGATCTAAGTTTCTTGGTGGAGGGTTGGGAAGTTTAGGCTCAATGGGATTCAACGTTCCTAATTCTCTCAATAGGTGAAAGAGACTAGTATATGATTCTCCCAGAGGAGTGAATGTTCTTTTCCTTTGAGCCCTGTCACCTTTCACTTCAGGGTCAAGACGGAAGTTGGTTCAGTTTGGATTTCTGTAGGTTTTTGATGGTGGGTAGGCATTTTGGGCATGGTAGACATTCTGAAGAACTGGGTCTCGCCATGAAGGTAGAGGCAGTGGGTAAGATTGAGCTGCTGGACAGAAAATTGAGGACCGGTCGGAGGATAATATTGTGGAGATGGGTTATATAGTGCTGGTGGATATCGTTGGTATGGGCGAGGTTGGTGATGATATGGGTTAGGGCCCCGGGACTAAGATCTACCCTCAATAACCGCCACTTCTTCCTTCTTCTTCTTCTTTCCAATCGATCCTCCTGTTCCTATCTAAATTGCTTGATTTGTAGCCTTGATGGCTGAGTAGCTCATAATCTTGTTCTTCTTCAGACCTTCTTCCACAAAACTCCCCATCTTCACTACCTCATTAAAGGTCTTTCCGATCGCAGACACCAAATTGTCGTAGTATGTCGGCTCCAAAACTTGTAGGAAACAATCTACCATTTCTCCTTCTTTCATTGGTGGATCCACATGGGCCGCCTGTTCCCTCCACCTGAAACCATACTCCCGAAAGCTTTCTCTAGGTTTCTTTTCCATTTTGGTCAATGACAATCTATCAGGGATGATTTCCATATTATATTGAAAATGGTTTACAAATGATTGAGCAAAATCATCCCAAATGAACCATCGGGTATGATCTTGACGGGTGTACCATTCCAATGCCGAGCCACTGAGGCTTTGACTGATGTAGGTCATAACTATTTCATCCCTTCCTCCAGCTCCACGCAAATTACTGCAATATCCTCTCAGATGAGCCACTGGATCACCAGGGCCATCAAACATGTCAAATTTTGGCAATTTAAACCCGGCAGGAAGCTATACCTCAGGAAACAAGCATAAGTCCTTGTATGCCACACTAACTTGGCCTCCAGACCCTGCATATTGCGAAACGACTGCTCAAGGCTTATCATTTTCCTGGCCATCTCCTCTTGTTCAGTGTTTCTAGTATGTTTCTCCTCCTCCGTCATATCGATAAGTGGGGTGTAAGAATCATGTTTCATGAAGGTGGGTTCTGGAGGGTAGTAATGATTATCCTGAACATGAAATACATGCTCACTAGAGGATTTACGTAAAGTGACTGGTGGTGGTGCCACATACACGGGAGCGGCCTGGGGTAGTGGTGGCGAAACTTGTTTAGGCATTGGTGGTGGTACTTGTGATGTAGTGGCGTAATAGTGCGGGTAAGCGGGATATGTAGAAGATGAGTTAATGGTAGGTGGTTCTTGGTATGGGTTTGAGGGAGGAATATATGTGGGGTTAGCCGGGTAAGAAGGTAAGGGTTTCCCCCTTGACCAAGCCTAATACATTTCTGACATCTGTTGTTTCAACTTATACATTTCTTCCTTTATGCTATTTACATCTATTACTTCCCCCTCTTGCACAGGATCCATGATTGTTGGCTCAATTTCATGGGTCACTGCCTTTGTCATGCTTTTGGAACGAGTGTTGTAGTTTTGATGTGCCAGAATGCCAGTAACCTATTTTATCTGATACTCATCAACAACAATAACTTGTTAATAGTTAGATCATAATAGATAAACATCGCAAGTTTTAAAATCACAACTTTTGCATAGCAATTATGCATCATCCCGGCATTATTATTCTTCTTTTGACCCGCCAATTTTTTTTCGGTTTTTCTTTTTCTTTCGTTTCCACTCATCATTTTCATTGCCTTTATTGTTTCTTTTTCTTGTTTTGTTTTTCTTTTTTACGTTTTTTGATCCTATATGTTTGCCTATTGCTCAAGCAATTTGCATATAAGAGAAAATAATGACAATTTCTTTTGGATTTTCATTGATATTCAAACAATGATTACAAAAGATAATGTTGTACTACAACCTTCTAAATGCGGAAAAATACAAATACAAAAATGCATGCCCTATGAATACATCAAAGCTCCTAGTGCCCGCGAGACATCGTTCGGTCTTACCGCGGGCCTATATTCTAATCCCTTTTGGAGTTTTTCCAGGTCGGTCATTACTTGTTTCACAAAGGTCATTGCTGTTGCGGTAAACGTTGACCGAGTCATATCCTCGCACAATTGGCATTTCCGCGTAATGTATTGAGAAATGTTGACAATTCTTTCCCTGATGACCCCTTTCTCTTGAAGCAACCTACCAATCTGTTCGGCACGAGCATCTAAGGTTTGCTGGTTCTTATTTTTAAGTTGTGGTAGCTCTAATTCTAACTGAGCCATGGCTATGTAGCAATGTTCTCTCTCTACATCAAATTCTTTAGTTTGTTTGCTACTTTTGACCTCGGCCGTGATGATCTTTTTCCTCATCGGGATACTTCAACATTATGTTCATCTTTCAGCTGTCGAACCATACGAGCTCTTTCTTTGGCGTTCTTGGCCAATTGTTTCTGAACCCCAACTAGTTCCTTCTCAGCTTTATCTAGATCAAAGCTATAATCGTTCAGCTTGCGCCTTAGATTTTCAATTAGCTTCTCATCCCGGGCAAGTCGAACTAGGGTTTCGGTTGTTGTTCTTATTTTTCACAATCTGAGCCTTCAAAGTTTCATTTTCTTTTCTCAGCTGTTTCTTTTCACCCTCATCGGTTGCTGCTTGTAGGCTGCTTTCGAATTTGAGGTCCTGAAATTTTTTTTCCAACATGCTAATTCTAGCTCGATATTCATTTTCATTGGCCATCCAATCTTTTTGTTCCTTAGACTGCTCGGCAAACTCTTGAATATGAGGCCTCTTTCTATCATGCTCAACATCTCTACGGTACCATGCAAAATATCCCGGTGATACTTCTCCTCTAGCCCGATCTCTCACATAGGTGTCTATTCTCAGACATTGGCATTCATTCCAGATTTGCAGAATTTTTGCTTACGGGAATTGCCCATCAGGACTAATTTCTATTGCTTGAAGGCTGAGGTCCCCATCTTTCGGCACAACCTGATATCTTCCGAGTTGCCTTAATACCCGATATAGTGCATAATACCGGATGCTCTTGAGGCTCATTAACAGAAAATATGATCCTTCTGCTGGCATATATATAACTTCGTTGAGGGGCAACAATCCATATGCCCATTCTATCTAGCTAGCTGTTAGTGATTGTAAATATGTGATCCAACCCTTCGACTCTTCTGGCAACTTGGCCTCTTTTGTCCTCACGTATAATTCTTCGATACATGTCTTTTCAGACGATCTATAGCTTGAAAACGGAGCGTGGCGGCATAAATGCTCTATCATCCACATTTGAAGAAGTAAATTACACCCCTCGAAGAAATCTTCTCCCGCTTTGCAGGCCGTGAGGGCACAAAAGATATCGGCCACTATCATTGGTGCCAATATACTATTGTCCTGTACAAGGAGAGTATTGGCAATTCCGGCAACTCTAATGTCGATATTCCCACCTTTTCTCAGAAATATGATCAACCCCTAAAAGGCTACCATTAAGGCGAAACGCATGTGTTCCTCCCACTTAGCCCAGTTCGCTTTGCTACAGAATTTGTTTGTTGGATCATTGAATCCTCCAACGTGGCCATATATGCAGTATATAAAATTCATAGTGCAGAACCCGTGGACCGAGTCTTCATTGTGAACATTTCTGGCAATCTTTAAGGAGTCGAGGAATCTATGCACAGTAATAGCCCTTGGAGCAACCGGATACTTGTCTTTTAAGGGAACCTCGCCTTTTCCAATGTAGTTATCAATTTCCTCCAATGTCGGAGTGAGCTCAAAATCCAAAAAGTGGAGCATGTTGTGTGCGGGATCCCAGCAAGCAACTAGAGCTCGGATAATATCACCCCGAGGTACTATGTTTTGCAGCCCAGTAAGATCTTTTAAATATTTGTTGACCCAATCATGTCCATCTTGACCTAAATCATTCCACCATAATCGCAACTCCAAAGGGATCTTGTTCATTAGTGCAAAGGGTTCATTTTGTATTGTGCTCGTCTTGCACATTTATTAAAGGCAATTTATTTAAAAGAAAACAAAATCTTTTCAAGGACAATTTTCATTATTTCAAAAGAGTCAACCTTTTCCATATTTCATTTGAAAATTTCAAGGCTATTATTTTTTTAAAAAAATGACTTCAACGCGGCTATTTTAGCACAAACAGCCTTCCGGCGTCCTTTCGGAACATTCGGCTATTTTCAAAAATGGCACACTTTGATTCTATTGACAAAACTAAACACACATTTGTTTTATTTTTTTGAAAAGGGTGGCTGGAGCCATCATGGGTTGCCTACGTATCTCGCCTAGTGGTGAGAATCAAACATGCGTAGTTCGCTCAAATAGTTTTACGACCAATTATTTCGACAAAAATTGTTCCAACTATTTTCAACTTTCTTTTCAAACTTTAGACAACATTTCGTCAATATTTCGATATTGATATTCTAAAAATTGCTATTTTTCTTTCTTTTGTTTTCAGGTATTTAGCCGGTCAGGATAATAATCTAGTACAAATAAATGCAACACATGATCATGCTCGGTCTTTGATATCCGGGTCACCTGTCCTAGACGGACCCAACCCCTGTGTTGAGTCCCCTAAGTGAGATATGATGCAAATAACCGTCCTAAATCTAGGCTCAATATTCCGATTTTTTCATGGTGCTAGACTGTGTACCCGAGTGGACAACTCGGATCGAGGAGGGGGCTACATACCAGGGACCCGCGGGATCGTCCGGCTTTGTAACTTATCAGGCCTCTATCTCTTATTGGGTATTGACTTAACAGAAAGGGGAGTCTCAACCAGTAAGCACATCCCCGGAGGTAAGAAGAGAAGGATTTTTGGCACAATTTTTATGTACAATTCATGTAATATCAAATAGGTAAACATATAGCACATTGATCAAAAACATATGGGGAAATCGGATATAAACAAATTAGCAATTTAACTAAGCTCGAATTCTTAAACCCTGAACCAAAGTTCTGGGTTTCTTATCCCTAGAAGAGTCGCCAGAGCTGTCACACCTCCATTTTTTTACGATGTCCCAACTATCTACTATTACACCCCGGAAAGGGATATAATAATAGTGGTAGGGAAGGAGTTTTTCCAATTAAAGGACATTCGGAACAGGATTTTATTTATTAATTTTTAGAGTCGTCACTTGGGAAAATAATGGTGTCCCAAGTCACCGGTTTAATACTGAACCGAGGAAATTATGACTCTGTTTAACAGTCTGCAAAACTAGAAATCCGGATAAGGAATTCTGTTAACCCGGGAGAAGGTGTTAGGCACTCTCGGATTCCGTGGTTCTAGCACGGTCGCTCAACTGTCGTATTTGTTTTTATCTGATTTCCTTATATGCTTCAGTTTCAAATATTATTATCCCGCTTTGGTTAATTTTAGGATTTGCAATGTTGCGAAAACTCATTTCAAGTTACACCGCAACCAGTACGCCTGTGACTTTAATGTATTTCAGCTTCGCCGGGATTTGGATTTGGGTCATATAAATGTGCACCCGTATTAGGAATGTATATTTATTATAAATCATGCCCTAAGGTATCTACGTCTTGTTAATTTGGGAGAGACCGTGGAATTCGCTAAACGGTCCTTCCGAATCTAGAATTTTATACTGAAACCTATTTGAGGGCCCCACAATTAAGTATTTGTGTTTTGGTGCGGCTCATCTCAATTCTGTTAAGTTCCAATCCTAAATAACTACATTTTCTATTTTTGGTTTTTTCGTCCTAATATATAACTGTTTCAGTTTTTATTTTTGTAATACTATTTGCAGGAGTCCAGGCCATCTTTATCATTGGGCCTAGACTTTGGACTGGCTTACCAGTCTGCGGTCGACTTTAGCTGGGTCACTAAGGCCCAGCACTTGTCTCTTCCTGGTTTTATAGGCTTAATCGCCATCATATACCGATCAGGGCCTAAATTTGTGACTGGGCCCAGATCTTTCACATTTAGGGCCAAACATGACATAATTATCATTTTAACAATATCAGATACAGCAATCCACAATCATAATTTGTATTACTGATTTTAATGCATATTAATAGAGCCAGGATAGTGAATTAGCTACTTAATTAATGAAATTCAATACTTAAGTCACTATTATGGAATTAATCATTTCTATTATTTTCGTTCAATCAAAGGAAACAATGATTCTAGTTGAAATAAAAAGTTCAAACTTATTATCAAATTGCAGGATTACAAAATGAATTTTATAGCTATATCAACTTGAAATAACAGTATACAATTCTGAAATTCAGAAGCTACTCATGCTTTTAGCATTAACCAATTCGAATTCAAAACTGGATCCCTAAAACGTCTAGGCATTTGTACTTAAAGTCCGATTCACAACAGTTTCAGATTCATGTGGTTTAACTGTGATCTTACTAGTTTTAGCCTTAATTTTAAGTGATCGCCTATTTAATCTACTATTTGTGTCACCGCCATTACTACTAATTTTGAGGTATATAATCTAATCTAATGATTATTACAACCCAATCCTAATAGAATTACAGCAATCTAGAATTACAACTACATAACTAAATTAGAAGTACAAAAATAATTGGCTAAAACATGATGATAATTTTTATTTCATCAACAGCCTTTCATATACAGCTCCAGGTCATAGTAATGTATTCCCGATTCAAACGATAAACCAAGGAGTCTAGAGTTGGAGAAGAAGAATAATCAGCAACAACAACAGTGATATAGCAACAGCAGTAAAATAAATCAACACAGCAACAGCTACCAAAACTTCAAAATATAGAACCCAGCAAATCACCCAAGCAAAATTGGAAAACCCAACAAAGTCGAAATAAACCAGTGAAGAAACGACCCAACAGAGATTCCCAGAATAACACTCGAGTTAATCAGCTTTCTTTTTTAACTTAAAAATCTGGACCTAATTATTCAAGTATTATATGAAAAACCGAGCAACAAAGTCATTTATATCCCCAGAGGCTCTATGTAATCTACAGAAATGTCATTTATTCTTCCCCTTTTTACCCCTTTCATTTATGTGTATTTACCCGACCTACATTAGGTCTGTCAAGACCGGGTATTTTGAATGTATTTAACATATATCACCCTAAGACTTGTTTTAACAAATAACCAATCTCAGACTATAGACTATTTCAATGTTAGCCCCTTTTACAAAGATAGCCACTAATCAAAACTCATGTTGTGTTAACAAACATAGCCACAAAAGCACTTACACATATAACCTAAATAACATAAGCACTCAGAAGTTCAGAAGAAACTAACACACGAATCAAGTTGCAAATATAGCCAATTTCATGTTATTTTGCACAAATAACCCTAATCACGAATTAATTTCCAATTAATCAGAACTCAGAGGAGAAATTTGATAATGGTTAAATTCCAATCAATTAAAACCCAATCGAGACAGAATAATGAGCAATCACATAAAGCTAGCATATTTAACATATGATTCATGAGCAGTTACTGTCAAAACCTAGGAATACTCAGATGACTTCAGGCATGCATAAGATTCAGGGCAAGTATGAATCAAGATACAAAGATAGAAATAGAAAGCATGCATAGAATAAGTTTCAAGTTCTGAGCATGATAGTCATGTGAAACAGTTAACAGAACAAGGTTCAAAAACAAAAAATAGAAAGAATCATGTTTCAGAGAAGATGAATCAACTAAGAAATGAGGGGTAGGGTACATAGCTTTAGGCTTTTTTCCTTTTCTTTTCTTTTTCTTTTTCTTTTCTTCTTTCTTTTCTTCTTTTTATTCTTATCTCTTCGATTTCTTCATTTTCTTGATCATCAGAGACCTTTAGAGACGGTTGGTCTCTGGAGTATAAGATTTCCATAATAGGTCGTTAGGGTTTGCTTTTGGGTGTAAGAAAAGGGATATGAGGCTATTAGGGTGGTGTTTTTGGGTGGGATCTATTTTTGGTACTCGTCGGAGTAAGGTTCCGGCGAGCATTTTTTGCTTATTCAAGAAGTTCGGGGTAGATTCGAAGAAAGCCACTTGGGTGGGGTGAAAGATTGCTTAAAGACGATCCTATGATGTTAATTTGGTGGCCTGACTCATACTTTGGGGTGGTCGCCGACAAGGGTTCCGTCGACCTGGATATCAAAAAAGGGGGTTTGTTGGTTTTTGATCGTGTTTAATGGGGTTCTAAGGTTGTTGAAGGTGGTTTAAGGGTGGGGGAAGGTATTTGGTGGCCTGGTGTTGGCCGGAGATGGAGACTGTAACAGTCTCCGGTGGTCTCCATGGGAGACTGGAGAGGAGAGGAAGAAGACGACCTAGGCAGCTAGGGTTAGAGGTGATACGAATATGTGTATGTAATGACGGCTAAATGGGGAGAGGGGAGTATATATATCGATCATGGGTTGATGAATCCTGGCCATTGGATCAACTGAAATGAATGGCCAGGATCATCTATGCCTAAACGGTGTCGTATAAATTAATGAGAGATCTTATAGAGTCTGTTAGATCAAGTTATTTGAACGGTCAAGATTAGTTATTTAAAACTACATCGTTTCACTTAGTGGCTCATTGGTCTCAGCCATTAGATCAATTGTATTCGACGGCTGTGTTATTTTTAAACACGGCGCCGTTTTATTCATGCAGGCACCGCTTTCTTTGGTCCGTTGATCATTTGTATCAACGGCCCAGATCTATTTGCTCAACGGTGTCGTTTTGATTTCAAGACTGGGCAGGTCGGCCACAATGACTGGGCCTGGTCTGTATGGGCTATGTATTCCTAGTGTATTTGGCCCAATTCTAATTATACAATGTATTGTTTTGTATTTTTATTGTTTTTTAACTTGTATTTTGGTAATTTTCTGTATTTTCTTTTTGTATTTTGTATTATATTTCTTTGTAACTGCTATATTTCCTTTGTGTTTCCATTTTTTGATTTTTCCCTTTAATTTTCAAGTATATTTGCATTTTCACTCTATTTCCCGGTATTATTGCATTTTTACTTAATTTTCTAATTTTTAACATTTTTTGTGATATTTTCCTAATTGATTTCTTTTGTATTTTCATTTAAATTTCATTTTCAAACAAATACCGGTATTTCAACTAAATCACACAATTGCAAAAAAAATATTTTTGTATTATTTTATATATTTTGGAATTTAATTGCTTAGGGCAAAAATCACGTGCTCACAAGAATAAGTCAATTTTGTAAAAATTAAAAATAGCTGGTCTAAAAATAATTTGACCAAACTACGCTGGTTTGATTCTCACCAATAGGCGAGATACGTAGGCAACCCTTGACGGGACCAACCATACCTTTTGCAAAAAATAGCCAAAAATGTCAATTTTGAATAAATCCAAAGTGATGCCATTTTGACAAAATAGTCGAATGTCCCGAAAGAGCGTCGGAAGGCTGTTTGTCCAAAAATGGCCAATTTTTAAGTCATTGTCCCTAAAATAATAGGTACAACCTTAAAATCTTCGGTTGAAGTGCTGAAAGGCCGTATTTGCAAAATTGGGACTTTTGTTTTTAAAAAGAAATTTTGAAAAAATATATTGTGTTTTTGGGTCAAAATAACATATGATTAAATCTCCTTTAATAAATGTGCAAGATGAGCACAATGCAAAATGAACCTTTCTCATTAATGAATAAAATCTCATTGGAGTTGCGTCTATGGTGGAATGATTTGGGTCAAGACGGACAAGACGAGGTCAAGAAATATTCGAAAGGTCTTACCGGGTTGTTTGATATTATACCCCAGGGAGACATCATTAGAGCCTTGGTCACCTGCTGGGATTCCGCACACAATGTGCTCCATTTCTCGGACTTCGAGCTTACTTAGACACTAGAGGAGATTGCCAGTTATATTGGGAAAGATGAGGTTCCCCAGAAAGATAAATACACGGTTACTCCAAGAGCTGTCACTGTTCATAGATTCATGGATTCCTTGAAAATATCCCGAAGCATTCATAATGAAGATTTGGCCCATGAGTTTTGCACTATGAATTTCATATACCATAGATATGGTCATATCGGAGGTTTTAATAACCCGGCAAACAAACACTGCAGCAAAGCAAACCGTGCAAAATGGGAGGAACATAGACGTTTTGCTTTCATGGTGGCCTTTTTTGGTTTAATAGTGTTTCCAAGGAAATACGGGAACATCGATATACGAATTGCCGGAATTGTCAGTACTCTCCGCATGCAGGATAATAGTACTTTGGCGCATATGATAGTAGCCGATATCTTGCGTGCCCTTACAGCTTGTAAAGCAGATTTCTTCGAGGGATGCAATTTGATATTACAAATGTGGATGATCGAGCACTTGTGCCATCATCCTCAATTTTCGAGTTATGGGTCTTCGGAAAAACCTTGCATAGAAGAATTCTACACGTGGATAAAAGGGGTTAACTTGCCGGAAGGTTTTAAGGGTTAGATCACATACTTCCGATCTCTTACCTTTAACCAGATAGAATGGATATTCGGGTGGCTACCTGTTAATGAAATTATATACATGCCGGCAGAAGGATCGCAATTTCTCTTAATGGGGCTTAAAAGTATTCAACCCTACGCTCCATATCAAGTTTTACGGCAACTCGGAAGATATCAAATAGTACCAAAATATGGAGACCTCAACACTCAAGTAATTGGTATTAGTCCTGACGGGCAATTTCTTGAAGCAAAAGTCCATCAAAGTTGTAATGAGTGCCAATGCTTGAAATCAGACACTTGTGTAAGGGGTCGGGCCTAAGGTGAAGTGTCACCTGGTTAGTCCGCGTGGTATATAAGAGACTGTGAGCATGAAAGACTAGCAAAGTGACCTCACATCCAAGAATTTGCCGAGTTGTCAAAAGAGCAATAGGATTGGTTGGCTAATGAAAACGAATACTGAGCAAAAATCAGTATGCTAGACAAACAAGTTCATGACCTCAAGTTCGAAAATAGTGTACAGATAGCAGGTGATGATGGTGAAAAGAAGCAACTGGTTAAAGAAAATGAGGCCCTAAGAGCTTAAATTCTGAAAATGAGAATAGCAACTGAAACCCCTATTTAAAATGCCCGGGATAAAAAATTGATTGATAATTTGCGACGAAAGGTGAACAATAATAGTATTAACTTGGATAAATCTGAATAAGAATTAATCGGGGTTCGGAAGCAATTGACTAGGAATGCATAAGAAAGGGCCCATATGATTCAACAATTGAATGAGGAACATAATGTCGAAGTTGCTTGGTTCAGGAAAAAGATTATCACTGTTGAGGTCAAAATTAGCAAACAAGTGAAAACGTTTAGTATGGAAAGATAACATTACTATACGGCCTTGGCATGCTTAGAAATGGAACTACAACAGCTTCAAGAGAAAAGCCAACAGACTCTGGATACTCGTGTTGAAAAAATAGGGAGGTTACTTCAAGAAAAAAGGGAATGATTAAAGAGAACATTGTCAACATTGCTCATTATATCACTCGAAAATGCCAGATATGTGAAGATATGACCAAGATCACATTCTTCACCTCGGCAATGATATTCATAAAGCAAATAATGGGTGATTTAGACAAACTCCAAAAGGGACTTACATATCGGACTGCGGCAAGACCGAACGATGTCCCGCGGGCACTAGGGTCTTTATTCTTAGGTTAGGCATTTGAGTCTGTATTTTTTTTTATTATTTCTACATTATTTGAGGATTGTAGTAAAATTATCATCTTAGAGTTTATCTTTGTAATCGATGTTGGTTATTAATAAATTTGGAAATCCCAAAAAATCTGTACTTGTGATTTTTGACTTTCTTTTACTTCAAAAAAATATGCGGTAGGCAAATTTATAAGATCGACCAAAGAAAAAAAAGGGGGAATGTTGGTGGTATTAAAAATGAAAAAGAGAGAATAAAGAAGAAAAAACCAAAACAAAAGAATTGGCAAAACGAGAAAAAAGGCAACATAAAACATAATAAGGCCGGGATGACGCATATTGCCAAGCATAATTTATGAATGTGCTCCCAACATGTGATTATTTGATCCATTATGGCCTAACCGCTAACGAGTATTGTTGTTGTTGAGTCCAGACAGGTGGTTTGTAGCTGTCATTCTTGCAACCCATCATTGCAACATTCGTTCTAAAGACATGACAAAAGCAATCACTCGGGAAATTGAGGCTACGATTGTGGACCCAGCCTGGGAAGATGAGGTGGTAGACGTGGGTATTATGAAAGAAGAGATGTACAAGCTCAAGCAGCAGATGGCCGAGATGTAACAGGCTTGGGCGAAGGGACAACCTTTACCCACATACCCAACCAATCCTGTTTTTATCCCTCCACCGGCCCAAGCATAGCACCCACCCACTGTGAACTCAGCCTCTGCTTACCACATATACATACCTTACTATGCAACTACCTCGCAAGCTGTGATGACCCGGCCCATCATCATGTGAGTTACCACCCCGTCTTCCCCGTTATATGCTTGTTCATGTTACAATATGTGTGTTTGCTGAGTTTGAGTCAATTCAGATCGAGTTTGGTTGGAAATGAGACAAATAGTCTCTTAGAAGAAGGCATAGTGGGGAAAAGTCAACCGGATGTTGACTTGAGAGTTAGAGAGTTGGGAATCAAATTCTCATGATTCGGTCATCTCTGGGAGGTCATTTGTGACCTAGGAGAGTGATCGGAATTGAATTTGGAGGTCCGGTGTAGTTTTAGGCTTGAATTGGCTAAGGTTGAATTTTGGCGAAATCCGAATGGTAGGTGAGATTTAGATCTAGGGCTCGGAATGAAATTCAAAGAGTTGCACTAGCTTCGTTAGGTGACTTTGGATATGTTTGCAAATTTTCAGGTCATTCGGACATTGTTTGGCTGGGTTTTTGATTGGATGTTGGTTTCGGAAGTTTTAGTTGAAACTTAGGCTTGAATCTGCCTTGATTTGATGATTTCCATGTTTAGGGTATGTTTTTATGATTAGAACAAGTTCGTATCGTGTTTTGGAGTAGGTTGGTGGTTTTCGTTGGGGTCCCGGGGGCCTCGGGGTAAATCCGGGGCTCCAATCTGACCATTTCTTGCATTTTTAAAGTGTTGTTGGTTGCTGGTATTTATTGCAGACGGATACCCTATGCGATCGCATAGGGGTGTTGCGATTGCATAGAAAGATGAAATTGAGCCTTTGAGTTGTACTATGCGATCGCATAGACGGGGCTGCGATCGCATAGGTTTGGAATCTTGTTCTCTGCGATCGCATGGTAAGGGTGCGATCGCATAGTGTATTGTGGCCCTGGGTCCCTGGATGTCGTTTGTTCTATGCGATCGCATAGCTAGTGTGCGATCGCGTAGTAGTAATTTTGGAGCCTGGAGAATTGTTCTATGCGATCGCAGTGCAGGTGTGCGATCGCATAGCATTAAATATGAAGAGTAAAAATTTTGTTCAATGCGATCGCAATAATGGGATGCGATCGCATAGTGTAATTACCTGGGCGGACAGACCTGTTAAGTAACATTTCATCCGCGAGGGTTTTCATAATTTCACCATTTGTGGGCAAGCTTTGAGAGCAAAGTGATGGGTTTTGAAGGGGATTTCATCGGGAAGTCATCGGAGGTAAGTTTTATGGTCTAAATACGTGATTTTCTCCTAGAATCTTCATCTATATCATGGAAAATTGAAGGATTTAATGGTGAATTAATGGAGGTTTTTCTCTAAGCCTAAAATATTGAAATATATCGATTTGAATGGGCAAAGGGAGTCCAATTTTGATAAACTTTATATGTATGGACTCGTGTTGAGATGAGGATTCCAAAAATGTAACTTTTGTAATTTTTTGAGAAGCGTAGCGAAAGTCGGATTTTGGCAACTTCGTAGGTTTTAGTGTAATTCGAGTTATTTCGATTGAGTTATGTCCATTTAGCCTATTTTGATGTATTCTTGTTGATTTTTATCAGATTTGGCACCCGAGGAGGTTGATTTGTGAGGCAAGCGCAAGGCGAGCTAGGACTTTTGCCGATTTGAGGTGAGTAGTGGTAACAAATGATGTACTGAGGGTTTGAAACCCCGTACTTGCCTGATACAGTGCTATGATGAGATGAATCACGCATCATATGACGAGCGTGGTGGTATTGGGACTGGTGATTTGGACTTGGTCCTTTCGGACTGATAGTGTATTGCGTATAATGAATGAGATTGAGAGTCCTATCTGTGTAATTGGGCTAGTAGCCCTATTTTGGCCCGTGTGCCGATCTGTTGAGTATTAGGGAAGGCTGTAGAGCTAAGTGACCCTTATATCTTGTTGGACAGATACACTCAGTCGTTTTCATAGCTGTATAGCTTATCATGAGCTAGTACTAGATGTGTACTCTAAGAGAGACTACCTGGGGTGGGATTCCATGTTCTAGCTGAGTGGGCCCGAGAGGCCAAGTCTAGATTGACTGAGATGGGGGCGAGGACCCGCTGAGAGGTATTATATATATATATATATATATATATATATATATATATATATATATATATATATAGGATCGGGCTGCAACTATATATATTGGATCGGGCTGCACGCCGCAGCACTATATATATTGAATCGAGCTGCACGCCGCAACACTATATATATTGGATCGGGTTGCACGCCGTAGCACTATATATATTGGATCGGGCTGCACGCCGCAGCGCTATATACATATATTGGATCGGGCTGCACGCCGCAGCATTTTATATATATATAAATATATATTGGATCGGGTTGTATGCCGCAGCAATATGAGTGAGGACTAGGTCCGTGTGGGATCATTGTGAGACAGTTGTCGACTAGAATTGGGCTTATCACTGGGGAGATGACTTACCTGTGAGGTTACCCTTAGAACTGTTTAGTGATAGTACAGGTGTTCTTATTTTCAGTTGTTATTTATTGTTATTACTCACTGAGTTGAAATATACTCACCCCACTCTCCTACACTTTCTGTGCAGATACAGGTGTTCTGGAGGGTAGTTGAGCCACGCGCAGCTGCTATATTATTGTTATTCCGAGGAGAATTCTAGGTAGCTGTCGGCGTCCGCAGGAACTGATCTCTCCCTCTCTATCTTTTTGTCATTTACTATTCTGCCTAGACTTGGATTGTGCAGGATATTTCCATCTGTTAGAGGCTTAGACTTGTGACACCACGACTGTTGGGCTATATTTCGTATATTTTGTTTCCGCACTTGTTGTTTTGTTATGAAAACAAGCTATTTACCTTAATTGACCAGTATTAATTAATAATTGGCTGGTAAATTGGATAACATGGTCGGGATTGCCTAGCAATGTGTTGGGCGCCATCATGACCGGGGTTTGGGTCGTGACAAGTTTGTATCAGAGCCTAGGTTAACAGGTCTCGCGAGTCATGAGCTGGTTTAGTAGAGTCTCGTGGATCGGTACGGGGATGCATGTTCTTATCCTTGGGAGGCTGTAAACCTTTTAGGAAAGCTTCAAATTCTTGAAATTCCTATCGTGCGATTTTGTTGATCCAAAACTGAACTTTGATATTCTATTCTCTCGCAGATGGCGAGAACTCGAGCTTTAGGACGAGGTGGACGACCACCATTGCCACCTGCTAGAGGCCATGGACGCAGCTGTGGTCGTGGTAGGGGTAGGGCAGGTGAGGTAGTGCCAGCTGACCCACAGCTTCCAGTTGTTGAGGTTCCAGCAGCACCAGTTCAGGCACCAGCTGTGCCCATTATAATTCCGAGTCTACAGGAGACCCTAGATCAGATATTAACGGTTTGCACTAGCCTGGCTCATGCAGCTTCAGCTTCTATCGCAGCGGCTACATCCGGGACCGGGGGTGGTCATCGGACCCCCATAACTTGCACTCCAGAGCCAGTAGTGCAGGGCCTGCAGGAACCTGAGGCTCCACCGGTCTAGCCAGTGGTACCAGTACAGCCAGCTGTTCAGGTTCAGGGGGATAGGGTCCCAGTTATGGCCGACGAAGAGCAGCTTCATCTTGAGAGGTTCAGTAGATTATCTCCTCCTATTTTTGGTGGTGCTCCGGTCGAGGATGCCTAAGGTTTTCTGGACAAGTGTCGTCGGATGCTCCGTACGGCAGGGATCTTGGAGTCCAGTGGTGTACCTTTACTACCTTCTAGTTTCAGGGAGTAGCCTTCGCTTGGTGGGAGGCTTACGAGCGCAGTAGACCGGCAGGGGCAGCACCATTATCATGGCGAGAGTTCTCCCCTATGTTCTTGGAGAAGTGTATGCCTCGATCCTAGAGAGAGGAGATGCGTAGACAGTTTGAGGGGCTGTGCCAGGGAGACATGTCTGTGTCGGAGTATGAGGTCAGGTTCACAGAGTTATCCAGATATGCATCGTGGTTGGTTCCTACTGACAGTGAGAGGATCGGACGTTTTGTTAATGGCCTTATCTATCCTATCTGTATTTTGATGACTCGAGAGAGGGTTCTTTTAAGGGTTCCTATCTGTATCTGTATCTGTATCCTATCACACTTTTGAGGATGTTGTGGATATCACTCGCCACATAGATACAGATCATCGTAGGGAGCGAGAGGATAGGGAGGCCAAGAGGCCTCGAGGATCAGCTAGTTCTAGTGGCACTCAGACTAGAGGCCAGGGTCAGCAAAGCCGAGGTCGCTCATTCAGATCTTCACAGTCAGCCCGCTCAGATCATCGTGGGTTGTCTTCTGGTCGTGGTTATGAGGGTTCGCACCAGAGCCAGCCATCTCTCAGCGCTATGCCAGCACAAAGTTCATCATAGGCCCCATCAGTTCAGGGTTCTTCTCGGCCTAGTTTATCTGCTGGACACTCTGGTGCGAGGGGTTATCATCAGTCCTAGCCCCCAGCACCTGGGAGTTGCTTCGAGTGCAGAGAGTTTGGGCACATCTGCAGAGAGTGTGCCCGTTTTGTTTCCAGGCCATATCAGCAGAGGGGGCAGCCCTCATCTTCTGGTCCTTCTACTTCAGCACCCGCCCCGCCAGCTAGGGGTGAGGGTTAGGCAGCCCGGGGTCGCCCTTGAGGGGGAGGCCGTATCGGGTGGTCCGTCTATATGCTATGCTCTTCAGGGCCGATCTGACGCAGTTGCTTCTGATGCTGTCATTACAAGTATTATTTCAGTCTGCCACAGATATGCCTCAGTTTTATTCGATCATTGTTCTACTTATTCTTATGTGTCTACATATTTTGCTCCTCATTTGGACACGACCCAAAGGTGTCTTGCATTGCCCGTGCATGTATCTACCCCGGTGGTTGATACCATTGTTGTGGACCATGTGTACCGGTCTTGTCTAGTCACTATTGGGGGTCTGGAGACCTGAGTAGACCTATTGCTTCTGAGCATGATTGATTTTGATGTTATCTTGGGCATGGATTGGCTATCTCCATGTCATGCTATTCTAGACTGTCATGCCAAGACAGTTTCTTTGGTTATGCCGGGCATTCAGAGGATCGAGTGCCGATGCACTACTGACTATTTACCCAGCAGGGTAATATCTTTCCTCAAGGCCCAACGGGTGGTTGGGAAGGGATATCTATCCTATTTTGCATTTATGCGGGATGCCGGAGCTGAGACTCCCAGTATTGATTCTGTTCCCATTGCGCGGGATTCTCCTGATGTTTTTTCCTTAGACCTGCCGGGCATGCCGCCGGACATGGACATTGATTTTGGGATTGATTTGGTGCCAGGCACTCAGATTATTTCTATTCCTCCATATCGTATGGCACCAGCTGAGCTGAAGGAATTGAAGGAGCAGCTCCAGGAACTCCTAGATAAGGGTTCATTCGGCCGAGTGTGTCACCGTAGGGTGCACCGGTCTTGTTTGTTAAGAAGAAAGATGGCTCGATGAGGATGTGTATTGACTAGAGGCAGCTGAACAGAGTAATAGTAAAGAATAAGTATCCTCTGCCTCGCATTGATGATTTATTTGATCAGCTCCAAGGAGCTAGGGTATTCTCGAAGATTGATCTTCGTTCAGGCTATCACCAGCTGAAGATTAGAGAGTATAATATTATGAAGACGGCCTTCAGGACGAGGTATGGGCACTATGAGTTTCTTGTGATGTCTTTTAGGCTGACTAACGCCCCAGCCGCGTTCATGCATCTGATTAATAGTGTATTTCAGCCATATCTGGAATCTTTCGTGATCGTGTTCATTGATGATATCATGGTGTACTCTCGTAGACGTGAGGATCATGCCTAGCATCTTAGAGTTGTATTACAGAGGTTGCGGGAGGAGAAGTTGCATGCCAATTTCTCCAATTGTGAGTTCTGGATCGAGTCCGTGGCATTCATGGGGCACGTGGTGTCCAGTGATGGTTTTCAGGTGGATCCGAAAAGGACAGAGGCGGTGCAGAATTAGCCTAGACTGACCTCAGCTACTGAGATTCGTAGTTTCCTGGGATTGACAGGGTATTATCGCCGATTTGTTCACGGATTCTCTTCCATTACTTCACCCTTGACTAGATTGACTCAGAAGGGTGCTCCTTTCGTGTGGTCCGAAGAGTGTGAGGAGAGCATTCAGAAGCTTAAGACAGCATTGACCACAGCACCAGTCTTGATATTGTCGTCAGCTACAGATCCTTATAATGTGTATTGTCATGCCTCGGGAGTTGGCATTGGTTGAGTATTGATGCAGGAGGGTAGGTTCATTGCTTATGCTTCTCGCCAGTTGAAGCCCCATGAGAAGAACTACCCTGTACATGATTTGGAGCTAGCATCCATAGTTCACGCTCTGAAGATATGGAGACACTACATGTATGGTGTCTTTTGTGAGGTGTATACCGATCATCGTAGCCTTCAACATCTGTTCAAACAGAAAGACCTTAATTTGAGACATCGGAGGTGGTTGGAGTTGCTTAAAGACTATGACATCACTATATTGTATCATCCGGGGAAGGCCAATGTTGTGGCCGATGCTTTGAGCCGAAAGGCGGTCACTACGGGCAGCTTAGCTTATATTCCAGTTGGGGAGAGGCCCTTTGCATATGATGTTCAGGCTTTGGCCAATCGGCTTGTGAGGTTGGATGTTTCTGAGCCGAGCCGAGTGTTAGCTTGTGTTGTTTCTCGGTCTTTCTTATATGATCGCATCAGAGAGCGTCAGTATGATGATCCACATTTGTTTTTCCTTAAGGATAGAGTTCTACACGATGATGCTAGAGATGTGACTATTGATTGTGATGGTGTTCTGAGGATGCAGGGCCGTATCTGTGTGCCTAATGTAGATGGCCTTCGAGAGTTGATATTAGAGGAGGCTCACAGCTCGGGGTACTCCATTCATCCGGGTGCTGCGAAGATGTACCAGGACTTGAAACAACATTACTGGTGGAGGAAGATGAAGATGTATATTGTTAGGCATGTAGCCAGATGTATCAACTGCCAGCAGGTCAAGTATGAGCATCAGAAACTGGGCGGTGTTCTTCAGTGTATGGTTATTCCTGAGTGGAAAAGGGAGCGGATTACCATGGATTTTGTGACTGGGCTCCCTGGACTTCGAGGAAGTTATTCAATGTGGGTGATTGTTGATCGGCTGACCAAATCCGCACATTTCATTCCAGTATGTACTACTTACTCATCGGAGCGGTTAGTGGTGATCTTTATTCAGGAGATTGTCAGATTGCATGGGGTCCCAATGTCTATTATATCTGACAGAGGCACTCAGTTCACTTCTCAGTTCTGGAGGGCATTTCAGTTGGAGCTGGGTACGCGGGTTGAGTTGAGCACCGCATTTCATCCCCAGACAGATGGATAGTCTGAGCGCACTATTTAGATCTTGGAGGATATGTTGCGTGCATGTGTGATTTATTTTGGAGGTTCATGGGATAAGTTTTTGCCACTTCCAGAGTTTGCCTACAACAACACTGATCAGTCGAGTATTCAGATGGCCCCGTATAAGGCGTTGTATGGTAGACGGTGTAGATCTCCCGTGGGATGGTTTGAGCCTGGTAAGGATATATTGATAGGGACCGAGTTAGTTCAGGATGCATTGGATAGAGTGAAGTTGATTCAGGAGAGGCTTCGCATAACACAGTCACGCCAGAAAAGTTATGCGGACCATAGAGTTCGGGAGTTGTCTTTCCTAGTTGGTGATAGAGTATTGTTGAAGGTTTCACCCATGAAGGGTGTTATGCGGTTTGGGAAGGGGGAAACTGTGTCCCAGGTTCATTGGTCCTTTTGAGATACTCAGGAGGATTGGTTAGGTGGCATATGAATTGGCCTTGCCACCCAGTTTGTCCAGTGTTCATCCAGTATTCCACGTGTCCATGCTCCGAAAGTATGTGGGGGATCCATCTCATGTGTTGGACTTCAGTACGATTCAGCTTGATGGTGATCTATCTTATGATGTAGAGCCAGTGGTTATTCGGGGTTGACATGTTCGAAAGTTGAGGTCCAAGGACATTGTTTCAGTCAAGGTGCAGTGGAGAGGCCGGCCCGTGGAGGAGGCTACTTGGGAGATCGAGCAGGAGATGCGGAGTAGATATCCTCACTTGTTTGAGTCTCCAGGTATGTTTCTTAACCCGCTCGAGGACGAGAGTTTGCTTAAGTTGGGGAGAATGTGATGACCCAGCCCGTCATCATGTGAGTTATCACTCCGTCTTCCCTGTTATATGCTTGTTCATGTTACAATATGTGTGTTTGGTGAGTTTGAGTCAATTCAGATCGAGTTTGGTTGGAAATGAGACAAAGAGTATCTTAGAAGAAGGCATAATGGGGAAAAGTCAATCTGATGTTGACTTGTGAGTTAGAGAGCTCGAAATCAAATTCTGATGATTCGGTCAGCTCCGGGAGGTCATTTGTGGCCTAGGAGAGTAGTTCAAATTGAATTTGGAGGTTCGGTGTAGTTTTAGGCTTGAATTGGCTAAGGTTGAATTTTGGCGAAATCCGAACGATAGTGAGATTTAGATCCGGGGCTTGGAATGAAATTCCGAGAGTTGAAGTAGCTCCGTTAGGTGATTTTGGATACGTCTGCAAATTTCAGGTCATTCGGACATCGTTTGGCTGGGGTTTTGATTGGATGTTGGTTTCGGAAGTTTTAGTTGAAACTTAGGCTTGAATCTGCCTTGATTTTATGATTTCTGTGTTTAATGGTGTGTTTTTATGATTGGAACAAGTTCGTATCGTATTTTGGAGTAGGTTGGTGGTTTTTGTTGGGGTCCCGGGGGCCTCGGGATGAATCCGGGGGTCCAATCGGACCATTTCTTGCATTTTTGAAGTGATGTTGGTTGCTGGTATTTATTGCAGATGGATACTCTATGCGATCGCATAAGGGTGTTGCGGTCGCATAGAAGGATGAAATTGAGCCTCTGAGTTGTTCTATTTGATCACATAGACGGGGCTGCGATCGCATAGGTTTGGAATCTTGTTCTCTGCAATCGCATGGTAAGGGAGCGATCGCATAGACTATTGTGGCCCTGGGTCCCTGGATGTCATTTGTTCTATGCGATCACAGGGCTGGTGTGCGATCGCATAGTAGTAATTTTGGAGCCTGGAGAATTGTTCTATGTGATCGCATAGCATTAAATATGGAGAGTAAAAATTTTGTTCAATGCGATCGCAGTAATGGGATGTGATCGCATAGGGTAATTACCTGGGCAGACACACCTGTTAAGTAACATTTCATCCGCGAAGGTTTTCATAATTTCACCATTTGTGGGCAAGATTTGAGAGCAAAGTGACGGGTTTTGAAGGCGAGTTCATCGGGAAGTCATCGGAGGTAAGTTTTATGGTCTAAATACGTGATTTTATCCTAGAATCTTCATCTATATCATGGAAAATTGAAAGATTTAATGGTGTATTAATGGAGGTTTTGCTCAAAGCCTGAAATATTGAAATTTATCGATTTGAATGGACAAACGGAGTCCGATTTTGATAAACTTTATATGTGTGGACTCGTGTTGAGATGATGATTCCAAAAATATAACTTTTGTAATTTTTCGAGAAGCATACCGAAAGTCGGATTTTGGCAACTTCGTGGGTTTTGGTGTAATTCGAGTTATTTTGATTGGGTTATGTCCATTTAGCCTATTTTGATGTATTCTTGTTGATTTTGATCAGATTTGGCACCCGAGGAGGTTGATTTGCAAATCAAGCGCAAGGCGAGCTAGGACTTTTGCCGATTCGAGGTGACTGGTGGTAATAAATGATGTACTGAGGGTTTGAAACCCCGTACTTGCACTATACAGTGCTATGCTGAGATGAATCACGCATCATATGACGAGCGTGGTGGTATTGTGACTGGGTATTTGGACTTGGACCTTCCCGGCTGATAGTTTACTGCGTATAATGAATGAGATTGAGCTTATATCTGTGTAATTGGGCTAGTAGCCGTGTTTGGGGCCTTGTGCCGATCTGTAGAGTATTAGGGAAGCATGTAGATCTAAGTTACCCTTATATCTTGTTGGACACATACACTCGGCCGTTTTCTTAGCTGTATAGCTTATCATGAGTCAGTACTAGATGTGTACTCTGAGAGAGACTACCTGGGGTAGGATTCCCTGTTCTAGCTGAGAGGGCCCTAGAGGCCAAGTCTAGATTGACTGGGATGGGGGCAAGGACCCGCTGAGAGGTATTATATATATATATATATATATATATATATATATATATATATATATTGGATCGGGCTGCACACTGCAGCACTATATATATTGGATCGGACTGCACGCCATAACACTATATATATTGGATCGGGCTGCACGCCGCAGCACTATATATATTGGATCGGGCTGCACGCCGCAGCACTATATATTGGATCGGTGATTCACATCCAAGCAAAGGTCGTAGTCAATATAACCTGGTCTAATAAGTCCAAGATCGATCCCACAGAGAATTAACCTACCAATTGCAAGTATCACAACCCCAAAAGTACTTCCGAATCAAGTTCCCAAAATTTAGAGTATATTTGTGTATGGATTTCGACTAACTACTTTGCAAGAATTAAGAATGCTTAAAAGAAAGAATTGAATGTTGAGTAAAAATAATATGGAGAAGGACTAAGGTATTGATTTCCCCTATTGATGGAATCCCTTATCGTTATGCTCATACAAATTGTTAATATATTCTATCAATCATGAACGCTATGTGTATCGTAAACCTCTCCCGAGCAATTACAATAATTTACTAGTGCACTCTCCCGAGCTACCCTAGCTAGCTTTAATTTGAATAGTTCACTTAAGATTGCACCCAAGACTTCGTTATTCCTAACCCCGTCTTTACGCCTAAAGTTATACATTCCTCCAATAACCTAGGTGTGGTGTTGTTCAACAATATACCTAAATATGCACTCTTATCCAGCTTATGCACACTAAATAGGCACAGCTAAGTGGGGATCCTACCAATTGACTACAACAAGAACGAAGTTAAACAAATAGAAATCTAGCTAACAATTTGTAATCACATAAACGATAAGTTTATCACTCAATAGGTTCTATCAAAACCTTAGAAAAGGATTTAGCTACTCATGCTTAAAGAAACAAGAATAATAATTGAAATCATAAAGAAATACTTGATATAAAATAAAGGAATGAGTTGAGAGGATTCTCTCTTACTAATAGTCTTGCAAAAGTAGTGAAAAATAGACAACATGCCTCTCTTGGGCAAACTAGGGGTTTATATAGAGGTTTTAGGGCTAAAAAATCTAAGTTTGAGTACAATTAGGACTACTGCTGCGGCGACTTTCGCGGTTCGTTCGCGGCCGCGGACGCACCGCGAACAGTAAACTTCAGAGAACCTGTTTTTTCGCGGTTCATCCGCCATCGCGGAGAAACAGCGGTTTTTCACCCTGTTCCGTTGGGCATTTGGGCAAACTCCAAACATAACAGTTGTAGCCCTTTGGGTTAGCTTTCCAACCATATATTATGGAACCCAAATGGAGTTCTGAGCGAAAAGTGATGTCCAATTTACTAGACAGTGCACAATATGCCTCATCCATTCTTCGCTTGTACTATACTTATCAAATTTGACCCCCGAACTCGATCCCGGCTTAATTCCTTGAGCTTTTACTCAGACTTCAAAGCTGCAAATCACTTAAATTCATTCCATAACATCCATATAGCTCGGAATCACACCTTCCCGGCTATTTTTAACATAAGTTCTTGACTTGTACCACACTTTGGCCTTTTTTACCATCTTTTGACTCCAAAACTTTCTCTTTTAGTCTTCATTAGCTCATGTGTACCTATAACACACTAATAACACTAATAAAAGCATTTTGTCATCATAAACAATATCAAAACAACAACAACAAAGCGTGATTATTTAGGGCATAAATTTAGTCAAATTCGCCTATTATCAATACCCCACACTTAAACACTTGCTCGTCCTCGAGCAACCTTAATCCCACTTTAGGCCAATTTTAAGAATGTCTTCCCCAAAATATGTCACAAAAGCTATTTTTTCATGATTAACCTAAGATATGCACAATCTTTACCTAACCGTAAACTCTCATGCCAGCACATTATTACTTACTTTACTTATTACCAAAAACTTGCAAATTTACCTTCTTCCTCTTGAGTTACACACCCTCACATAGTTTATTGAGAGAAGTTCCCACACATAAACAATTCAGAACATGGAACTTATAGATATCGGAAAAATTCACTCACTCTCAACAAAGAACATTTATATCAATACAGACACACCATAGGCTTGCCTCTAGTGTAATACTCCACTAATCGAGTTATTCAATCATAGATCAAGAGGTTTTTAAGGGTTGTAATGTAGGCTATGGGACGGGTAGGATACTTTTGGTTATAGTGACTAGCCTCCCTAAGCACTTTTCTTTTCTTTTTCACAACTTCCCCTTTTTGTTTACTTCCTCATGTCTCCCATAAACATTCCTTCACCTTTCTTCACTTTTAACCCCCACTTTTCTTTTATTGATGTTACTGGCCTTTCTAATTTTTTTTTTACATATTCATCAATATAGCTCTTTGTTTCATTGCTTTGCAACATTATTTTGGACCAGTCCACTATTTTCCATCATTAATTCTTGATTTTCCTTTTTTTCAATTTCCCTTCACCCCACACTTAAACTTTTGCATATTCATTACAATACAAGTGCTTCTAGGAGGTAAAGTAGAACATTATGCATATTTAATGAACATTCAAGGGTTATCAAAGAATAGTCTTAAGCTCAAAGGGGTCAACTAAGAAATAATGTACGGGTGAATTCATATCTATTGGTATATGGGTCTACACAAAGAAATGCCTCTATCCTTTCTACAACCGAACAACTTCTATTTCGCTTTGCAAACACACAGGGCAAGTTCTAGGCATCATGTACAACATACAATGTAAGTAAAAACCTCACACACACATGGCATGCAACTCATTTGGAATCCAGTTTATCTACAAAGTCCTATCGATGTTCAAGCAAGCATTATTGTGCAATTTAAGGCATATTGAGATACTACAGTCAAGCTTAGAAGATACATTCTCAAGTTCAATTTACGCTTTTGCTAATGTGCATATTCGGGGTTACATGTTGCCCTTTTTCCTCTAATCCTAAGAAAAGAAAAATCTACCTAACCCGGTTCAAATAAAAACCCTTGGAAAAGAACCGTGGTCAAAAGAAAAACCAAGGGGAGATGATACACTACATATAAAAAGAAAATAAAAGAAAGAAAAATTCCTACATGGACTACTTCCCTCAAGAGTACTTGTCCTAAATAGTCCGTCATAAGGAAGAGTCCTCTACTCATATTTTTGTATTTTTTCAAATTTTCTAATTTTTTGTGTGTTTTTATTCCGACATAGACCCTTAAGAAACCTGTCGCCAAGTGTTCATCATCGGGCCAAGCCAGCTAATATAATTTACAGCTACATCTACTATATACAATATACAATACAAAATAAGTCTCCCACACCACACTTAAAATCATGCCACGTCCTCATGGCATAATAATACATGTATAGCATAGAAGGGTGAGAAAACTTACCTGGGATCTACCCCGTGTCTAGCCACTTTATCACTTTCTTTTTCACCCTATCCTTTATATTCGGGTTCAGCCTTCTTTTGCATTTCATGGAAGGTTTGTGCTGCTCTTCCAGGAGAATTTTATGCATGCAATATGCGGGGCTGATCCCCTTTATATCTGCCATGGTCCACCCAATGGCAGTCTTGCATTCTTTTAGTACCTGTATAAGCTTTTGGGCCTGCACATCTAACAAACTAGATGAGATAATAACAGGTAACGTGGAGTTAGGACCTAGATATTCATACCTGAGATGTGATGGTAGTGGTTTAAGTTCGAGCTTTGGTGGCTCTTCTATGGATGGCTTTGCTGGCGAGATCTCTCTTTTCTCTAAGTGTAGAGGTTCGACCTCAAGCTCTCTCTGCCAAAATCCCTTGCCTTCCAGAGATAGTACCCATTCGGCTAAACTTTCACCATTTACCTCTTCCATGTTTACCAGGCATGCTTAAAGTGGATCTTCAATGGTCAACTCTGCATCGTCGGTCTCCACTATCACATCAACCGCATCAATGAGAGAGCAATTTGCGAACTCACTAGGGCGCCTCATGGATTCTTGCACATTAAAATGATCTCCTCATCATTCAACCTCATCTTGAGTTCCCCAGTTTCACAATCAATTATGGCTCTCCCGGTGGCTAGGAATGGTCTTCCTAGGATTATGGGAATTTCTTCGTCGACCTTGCAATCAAGAATAACAAAATCGGCGGAAAACACGAACTTCCCAACATGGATAAGCACATCATCTATAATGCCAAATGGACGCTTAACCGTCCTGTCAGCAAGCTGTAAAAACATAGAGGTGGGTCTGGCTCTCCCAATACCTAACCTCTTATAAATAACTAAGGGCAAGAGATTAATGCTTGCCCCCAAATCACATAAACCCTTAGTAAAGGCATAATTCCCTATAGTGCATGGGATGGTGAAGCTACCTGGATCAGATAGCTTCTCAGTAATGGCTCTGGAGACCACTGCACTACAAATCTGGGTAAGTGTTACGGTGGCCAAGTCTTGGAAATCAAATTTCCGCGACATCAAATCTTCCATCATCTTAGCATAATCAGGCATTTCTTTTAAAGCTTCAACTAAGGGAATGTTTACCTGGATTTGCTTGAGCATTTCAAAGAACGTTTTATATTGCTCTTCTTTCTAGTGTTTGGCCAACCTTTGGGGGAATGGTGGTGGAGGCCTCTTCTTCCCAGTGACTTGGGAATTTTCTTTTTCTATCACTTTCTCTTCAATCTGCTGCTCTACCTGTTCAGCTACTTTCTCTGTTCCCTGCTTTGCCTCTTTATTTTCAGCAACTGGCTGGACTGTAACTTCTGTCAACCCTGTGGACTCATCCAGTTCAATGGGCAATGGAGTAGGTGTCTCGGCCTGTCTGTCGATTTTCTCACTTTCATTCTCAGCATCAAGATCTCTACCGCTTCTCAAAGTCACTGCCATCATCTGCTTTGAGACTTGGTCCTTTTGGGTTTGTTTGTGTATCTGCAGGCAATGTCCCTTGAGGACGATTGTTGAGAGACATAGCAATCTGGCCCACCTGTACTTCAATATTCTTGATGGCTGCATCATGGGCATCTATCCTCTCATTGGTTTTGGCATTTGACCCGATTACCTTTTGCATCATAGCTTTCAACTCTGCGAAACCCGTCGTCATGTCTACCCCCATGCTGTGATGGAGGTGGATGATATCCCTACTGCTGATTGCCGAAATTCTAAGGTCTGGGATATGGAGCCATGTTGTGTGGTGGCCTCATACCTGCTGCATTATACTGTAGTTGTGGAGGCCTGTATTGATGTGGAGCCTGCTGGCCCCAACTCGGATTACCTTGTCTCTGCCCTCCATAATTTGCTACATAGTTCATATCCTCATGCTAATGATGATGTTCTTGGTCTGCAGCCCATGGATTACCTATGGGTTGGCTAATGCAAGATGTACATAAACCACCATTGGTAGTATCTACAATGTGAACCTGTTGCTTAACCCCTAATTCTTCCACCTTCTTTGTCAGGATGCTCATTTGTGTCAATAAAGTTGCCATGTTCTCCTCTAGAGTGTTGGATGGATCCAAAGGTACAGAGTGTACCACTGGTGTGATAGGAGCATTCCTGGACGTCCACCCGGAATTTTGAGCCATCTTGTCTAGCAAATTTTGGCCCTCTCTCCAAGTCTTGCTCAGAAAAGCCCCACCTGCTGAAGCATCTACGATATTCTTCATACTATCTGAAAGCCCCATGTAGAATCTTTGGCCCAACATCTACTCCGGAATCCCATGGTGAGGACACATAACAAGCATACCCTTGAATCTGCCCCAAGTTTCATGTAATGTCTCCATTGGTTTCAGCTTGAAGCTCACAATCTCATCAATTTGTTGAGATGTCTTGTTAGGTGGATGAAACTTGTGGAATTGCTTAAATAACTCATACCAAGTTGCAATGGAGTTTATGGGGAGTGAGTTTAGCCATATATGTGCTGCTCCTATAACTGAGATTGGAAAGAGCAATAGTCTGATGGCTTTCGGAGTCACATTCGGTTGCCTCCGTGTCTTGCATATTGAGAGAAAGTTCTTCAGGTGCTGCTGTGGATCTTCAACCTGAGACCCAGAGAATAATCCCTTATTTTGCAACAAGTGTAGAATGTTGTTAGTAATCTGGAAAGACTCAGCTTGAATTGCTGGCACAGCGATGGCAGTTGCCAAATTATCCGCTGTGGGTTGTGCCCAGTCAAACAGTGCACCTTCCTGTGCCTCCTGCGCCTCTTGCATATTTAACCCGGCTTGCTGGTTTTGTTCGTTTATGTCACCCATGTCGAAGTCTAGTTTGATTGGTTTTTGAGATTGTTGAATTTTTTTGATAGCTTTGTTACGTGCCCGAAAAGTTTGCTTGGGGTCTGAGAGTCCTTCAATTAGTTCTCTAGTCCTTGCAGATTTTCTAGGCATGCACCTGAGTACCCAAATCAACAACCGTCAAAATATTCAATGTAAAGTGTAGAAAGAACCTGACTACACAATAATCTTGAAGTTCTGTCAATGGCAATTGATAATTCCGTTAATTCCCCGGCAACGGCGCCAAAATTGATTCACGCCCAAGCAACTGTCGTAGTCAATATAACCTAGTCTAATAAGTCCAAGATCGATCCCACAGAGAATTAACCTACCAATTGCAACTATCACAACCCCAAAAGTACTTCCGAATCAAGTTCCCAAAATTTAGAGTATATTTGTGTATGGATTTCGACTAACTACTTTGCAAGAATTAAGAATGCTTAAAAGAAAGAATTGAATGTTGAGTAAAAATAATATGGAGAAGGACTAAGGTATTGGTTTCCCCTACTGATGGAATCCCTTATCGTTATTCTCATGCAAATTGTTAATATATTCTATCAATCATAAATACTATGTGTATCGTAACCCTCTCCCGAGCAATTACAATAATTTACTAGTGCACTCTCCCGAGCTACCCTAGCTAGCTTTAATTTGAATAGTTCACTTAAGATTGCACCCAAGACTTCGTTATTCCTAACCCCGCCTTTACGCCTAAAGTTATAGATTCCTCCAATAACCTAGGTGTGGTGTTGTTCAAAAATATACCTAAATATGCACTCGTTTCCAAGTTATGCACACTAAATAGGCACAGCTAATTGGGGATCCTACCAATTGACTACAACAAGAACGAAGTTAAACAAATAGAAATCTAGCTAACAATTTGTAATCACATAAACGATAAGTTCATCACTCAATAGGTTCCATCAAAACCTTAGAAAAGGATTTAGCTACTCATTCTTAAAGAAACAAGAATAATAATTGAAATCATAAAGAAATACTTGATATAAAATAAAGGAATGAGTTGAGAGGATTCTCTCTTACTAATAGTCTTGCAAAAGTAGTGAAAAATAGACAACATGCCTCTCTTGGGCAAACTAGGGGTTTATATAGAGGTTTTAGGGCTAAAACAATTAAGTTTGAGTACAATTAGGACTGCTGCTGCGGCAACTTCCGCGGTTCATTCGCGGCCGCGGACGGATCGCGAACAGTAAACTTCAGAGAGCCTGTTTTTTTGCGGTTCATCCGCGGTCGCGGAGAAACCGCGGTTTTTCACCCTGTTCCGGAATTTGGGAACACTCAAAACATGAAAGTTGTAGCCCTTTGAGTTAGCTTTCCAACCATATATTATGGAGCCAAAATGGAGTTCTAAGCGAAACGTTATTTCCAATTTACTAGACAGTGCAAAATATGCCTCATCCATTCTTCGCTTGTACTACACTTATCAAATTTGACCCCCGAACTTGATCCCGGCTTAATTCCTTGAGCTTTTACTCAGACTTAAAAGCTGCAAATCACTTAAATTCATTCCATAACATCCACATAGCTCGGAATCACACCTTCCCGGCTATTTTCAACATAAGTTCTTGACTTGTACCAGACTTTGGCCTTTTTCACCATCTTTTGACTCCAAAACTTGCTCTTTTAGTCTTCATTAGCTCATGTGTACCTATAACACACTAAGAACACTAATAAAAGCATTTTGTCATCATAAACAATATCAAAACAACAATAAAGCGTGATTATTTAGGGCATAAATTTAGTCAATTTCGCCTATTATCAATCGAGCTGCACACCGTAGCACTATATATATTGGATTGGGTTGCACGCCACAGCACTACATATGTTGGATCGGGTTGCACACCGCAGCACTATATATATTGGATCGGGCTGCACGCCGCAGCACTATATATATTGGATCGGGCTGCACGTCGCAGCGCTATATACATATATTGGATCAGGTTGCACGCCGCATCATTTTATATATATACATATATATTGGATTGGGCTGCACGTCGCAGCAGTATGAGTGAGGACTAGGTTAGTGTGGGATCATTGTGAGACAGTTGTGGAATGGAATTGGGCTTATCACTAGGGAGATGACTTACATGTGAGGTTACCCTTAGAATTGTTTAGTGATAGTACAGGTGTTCTTATTTTCAGTTGTTATTTATTATTATTACTCTCTGAGTTGAAATATACTCACCCCACTCCCCTGCACTTTCTGTGCAGATACAGGTGTTCAGGAAGGCAGTTGAGCCACCCGCAGCTGCTACATTATTGTTCTTCCGAGGAGACTTCGAGGTAGCTGCCGGTGTCCGCAGGACCTGATCTCTCCCTCTCTATCTTTTTGTCATTTACTATTCTACCTAGGCTTGGATTGTGTAGGATATTCCCATCTGTTTTAGGCTCAGACTTGTGACACCACGACTATTGGGCTATATTTCGTATATTTTGTTTCCGCACTTGTTGTTTTGTTATGAAAACAAGCTATTAACCTTAATTGATCAGTATTAACTAATAATTGGTTGGCAAATTGGATAACATGGTCGGGCTTGCCTAGCAATGTATTGTGCGCCATCATGATCGGGGTTTGGGTCATGACACAAGCACCACCTCCACCACCAAAACAAATTCCACCACCACCACCACCACCACCACCATATGTCACTCCCATATATGTGGCCCCTCCACCAGCCACATTACACAAATCATCCAGTGAACCATCGTTTCATGTCCAAGACAATCATTATTATCCTCCGAAGCCTACTTTCCGACAGCATGATTTTTATACTCCTCTCATCGATATGGCCGAAGAGGAACAATCGCACAAGAATCCTGAACAGGAAGAGATGATCCGAAAAATGAAAAGTCTTGAACAATCCTTTTGGAACATGCAAGGCCTTGGAGGCCAAGTTAGCGTAGCTTACAAAGATTTATGTCTATTCCCGGAAGTGCAGCTACCTGCAGGTTTCAAGCTACCAATATTTGTTCTATATGATAGTCACGGCGACCTAGTAGTATATTTGAGAGGCTTCTGCAGCAAAATGCAAGGTGCCGGTGGTAAAAATGAGTTGCTCATGGCTTATTTTAGCCAAAGTCTTAGCGGATCGGCCCTTGAGTGGTACACTAGGCAAGACCACGCTAGATGGTTTATTTGGGATGATCTAGCCCAAACATTCTCTAATTATTTCCAATACAAATTGGAGATTGTTCCTGATAGGCTTTCATTGACAAAGATAGAGAATAATCCAGGAGAAAGTTTTCGAGAATACGACTTCAGGTGGAGAGAACAAGCTGCTCGGGTATACCCACCTATGAAAGAAGGAGAGATGGTGGACTATTTTCTACAAGCTTTGGAGCCGACATACTATGGCCATTTAGTATCAGCCGTCAGGAAAAAATTTAATGAAGTCGTTAAGATGGGGAGCATGGTTGAGGAAGGTTTAAGATCGAAAAAGAGTATGATCTATTCATCCATAAAAGCTACAACCTAGGCAACCGGTGGAGCCCTTGGGAAAAAGAAGAAAGAAGAAGTGGCAGTTGTAGTGGGAAGATCGTGGTCTAGGAATCCTAATCCATATTACCATCAACCTCGCCCACATCATCAACCCTACTCACCAGCACCATGTGACCCACCACAACACTACTACCCTCCCCCTGTTCAACAATTTTGTATACACCATGCTCAAACCTATTCACCACTGCCTACCCCATGGCGAGCACCAGCACCTCATAATACATACCATACTCAAAACACATATCCACTACCTAAAACATATAAAAATCCTGGTGGAACAGGTTTCCGTCCTAATCCCAGTGTCAGGAATCATAGGACGCAAAAGAAGAAAACATTCACTCCCTTGGGTGAATCATACACTAGTCTTTTTCATAGACTGAGGCATTTCGGAATCCTGAACCCCATTGAATCCAAAATCCCTAACCCGCCACCGAGGAACTTGGACCAGTATGTTAGCTATAAGTATTGTTCGGGAGCTCTAGGAAATGACACTGAAAAGTGTTGGCATCTGAAAACCGCGATATAGGAGCTTATTGATTCAAGAAGAATTGAAGTTCAGGCTCCCGAGGCTCCCAATATCACACAAAACCCCATACATGTTCATCATGAGGCCCATATGATAGAGTTGATATAGGGGGGTTGCAAGAAACCTTCTCAAACTGTAATGATGATTAAGGCAAGTGGAGGCAAGGTTGAGGAGAAAGTAATGAGTGAGAAAGCGGTGATTGCGGTCAAACAAGTGGCGAATGAGCCAGTGGTGGTAACAGAGCCTGAGCCAGTGAAGGTGATAGTTCCCGGGGCAAGTGCAAAATCTGTGTTGACTGTGAAAGGGGAACAAATAGAGCCGGTCATTATCAAACCAGTTACTCAAATGCCCGTTGTGAATGTTAAAGCTATGCCATGGAATTACACAAAGGTGACTGTCATGTATCGAGGGAAGTAGATTGAAAATGAAATTTGTGAAACCCACGGGTTGACAAGGTCGGGGAGGTTCTTTATTTTGCTTATGGTTGGATAATTCTGTTTTTCTTTTTGTGGACTGCATTGTAAGAACTATTTGCTTATTAATGAATGCAGCTTATCTTGTTTTTGTTAAAGCTGATCTTTATAGTTATTTTCTCGGTTGAGTTAACTAAAGCATGTGTTCACTTGCAGTTGCCCCAGTGGCCATAAGTACTGATTATATGACTAATTTCACTTTAATTCTGCAACTTTTTGATGATGCCAAAAAAGGAAAGATATATGCTTAAAATGCCATATCTGAACAAGTGATGTTTATGACCTAACTTAAAATCTGGTTCTTTATGAAAATTGAATTCTCTAAAAATTCAAAGTGTTGATATTTCAGCAGGTTCTATGATTACTAAAAGCACGGAGTTTGTCATTATCAAAAAAGGGGATTTTATTGGCCAAGTTTTGAAGATTGACAAATGAACATCAGGAGAAGGACCTGGTCCATCACGAAAAACACAGTTTAGTCATAACCACTGCACATGGAAGGCACGTGAAGAAGATATGTACTGAGGCATATGCAATAATAATCTTCTGAAGATGATCGAAAAGGTTTCATTGAGTTCCAAGAGGAACAATCCTCTTAAGATAAGAGAACACAATCCAAAGTCAGGATAAGGATGAGAGTTTGTAGTAGTAAAGGACTGAGATCGACAAAGGGATAAGTGACAGAGTCTTGATCAAACTCTAACTGTTAATCTATTTAATTAACTAAGTTGTTCTCTTTTATAGGTAATGCACATAAGCAGAAGTAAGCATATTTGAGAGCAAAAAGAATCGAGTCTTTTTTGCAAGCAATATATGCGAGATACAAGTGTGCACATCTGAAGCTACATGAACTAAGATAGAAGAACCAGTTTTATCATTGTGTTTATTCAAAGTCTAGTTCAATTGTAGTAGGTTTTCATATTGTATCTTTCAGCTTTTATAAAAGAAATTGTATTAGTTGCATTGAGTATTCAAGTTAGACTAACTTTAAAGTGTCGCAACAGTTGAGGTTGTGTGCCACACTGGGATTAGAGTTAATCCTTAGGTTTACAAAGAGTCTTTATAAATGCAGTTTTTGGCTCAGTGATTTTAGTGGAGTTTGGGAAAATCCTACTGAGTAGTAGGTCATGGTTTTTTCACCTTTTGAGCCAGGTGTTTTTCACGTAAAGTATCTGTGTACTTTACATTTAGCATTTATTATTTCGCAAACTGTTGTAGTTAGAACACTTAAAAGAACCAGGTTCTTCTAGTGCGAAAATTAGGTACCACACAAATCACCCCCCTCTTGTGTGGTATTGACGTGTAGAACATCATTTCCGTTGTTACCATGTTATCATTTTATAATTGGTAAATAGAAATAATTTCTTAATGAAGTAATTGAACTAAAGGTTTGGTTTGCATAGCTCACATTAGTAGGCGCCATCACGACCCCCGAGGGTGGGAAATCCGCATCGTGACAAGTTGGTATCAGAGCTTTAGGTTACATGGGTCTCACAGTTCACAAACAAGGTTAGTATAGTCTTAGGGATCGGTATGGAGACATCTATATTTATCCCCCAGAGACTACAGAGTTAGCAAAAACTTCAAATTTGTTCTATTTTGTTGTCGGTTTTGTTTCTGAGTTCTAATTGAATTTCTACTCTATTCTTTCACATATAGTGAGAAAACGGGCTTCCTCATTTACTAATTAGTAATCCGAGCCCCAGGAAACTCCCTCTAGGGGTAGAGGGCGAGGTCAAGGTCATGCTAGAGGCCGAGGTAGGGGCAGAGCTCAGCCTCGAGTAAAAACTTTGAGGAGGAGGTTCTAGCTCGAGCTGTTCTGGTGGGCCTAGCTTAGGTCCCAGAGGAGTTCATTGTCTCACCATTTCTTAAGGATGCTCTGGTCCGACTGGTGGGCCTCATGGAGAGTGTCACTCAAGCGGGTTTGCTTCCAGTAGCACCAGCCACTTCTCAGGCTGGAGGAGGGGCCCAGACTCCTGCTACTCATACTCCGGAGTAGGTAGCTCCCTAGGTTCAGGTTTAGGTTCAAGTGGTTCAGCCAGCTATGGCAGTTTAGCCAGGTGTAGTGGCTCATACCAACGATGGAGCGGCTATGTCTGCCAGTGCTATGTGGAGGTTGGATGGGTTCACCAAGCTCTTCACTTCAACATTCAGCGGTGCATCTACCGAGGATCCCCAAAACTGTATTTACAGCTACCACGAGGTTCTTCAGAACAAGGGGATTGTTGAGACCAATGGGGTCGACTTTGCCACATTTCAGTTGTCTGGATCCGCCAAGACCTGGTGGAGGGATTATTGTTTAGCTAGACCAACAAGCTCTCTAGCCTTGACTTGGGAGCAATTTTTAGTGTTGTTTCTGGAGAAGTTTCTCCCCATTACCCATCGAAAAGCTATCGGAGGCAGTTCAAGCGTCTTTTATCAGGGATCCATAACTATCACCTAGTACGAGATTAGATTCATATATTTGGCTTGCCATGACCTTGTTATACTCCTCATTGAGAGGGAAAGATTGAGGCGATTTATTGATGGACTCATTCAACTGATTCGTCTCCAGATGGCTAGGGAGATTGGGAGAGAGGTATCCTTCCAGGAGGCGGCCAATGTGGCCCGGAGGATTGAGATGGTATTATCACAGAGAGGTGGTCATGGGGCAGACAAGAGGCCACGTCATTTAGGTAGATTCAATGGCACCTCATCTAGAGGTAGAGATTCATATGGTAGAGGCCATCCTCCTATGCTGTTTCAGTTAGCTCTTTAGGTTTCTCATAGTGCTTCAGATGGGCGTGGTCCCCAGATACTGTACTCTGACCTATAGTCTTTCAGTGCCCCACCAACACCCATCAGTGCACCACCACTTTAGAGTTTCCAAGGTCGTAAGCGCCAACAACCGAGAGCTTGTTATACTTGTGGTGACACGAGGCATATTGCCATGTATTGCCCTCATGCACTAGGAGGCCCTCAGCATCAGAGTTCTCGTGCCATGGTGCAGGCACCAGGTATTCGACAGCCCACCCAGCCAACTAGAGGTACAGGTAGAGGTGCTAGAAGTGGAGGTACATGTCCTAATGGTAGAGCTCAGGCCACCAGAGGTGGAGGCCAGCCAGCAACAGACCGACCTTGAGATATAGTTCAGAGTGGTAAAGCCTAGCCCCGATGTTATGTTTTTTAGGCTAGGCCCGAGGCTGAGGCTTCAAATGTAGTTATTACAGGCACAGTTCTTGTTTGTGATAGAGATGCTTCAGTGTTATTTGATCTGGGGTCTACGTATTCGTATGTATCATAATACTTTGCACCATGCCTGATCATGCCTTGAATGTGCATGTTTATGTGTCTACACCGGTAGGTGATTCTATCATGGTCGATCGAGTCCATCATTCTTGTATTGTAGTGATTGGAGATCTTGAGACTCGTGTAGGCTTGTTGCTTTTAGATATTGTTGAATTTGATATTATATTGGGGATAGACTGGTTATCACCTTACCATGCTATCTTGGACTGGCATGCCAAGACTATGACCTTAGCTTTACCGGGTATGCCTCGTTTAGAGTGGAGAGGTACCTTATATCATTCTACCCACAGCGTTATCTCATATTTGAAGGCTCGGTGTATGGTCGTGATTCTAGTGCTGAGGTCCCTTTTATTGATGATGTGCCCATTGTTTGGGTGTTCCCTAATGTTTTCCCTTCAAACTTGCTGGGTATGCCACCCGACAAGGATGTTGATTTTTGCATTGATTCATCTCTGGGCACTCATCCCATTTCTATCCCGCTACATCGTATGGCCCTGCCGGAGTTGAAAAAGTTAAAGGAACAGTTGTAAGATTTGATTGAGAAGGGTTTCATTAGACCTATTATTTCGCCTTAGGGTGTGCCGTTGTTATTTTTCAAGAAGAAGAGTGGAACAATGAGGATGTGTATTGATTACTGGCAATTAAACAAGGTAACAATCAAGAATAAGTATCCGTTGTCGAGGATTGATGATTTGTTCGATCAGCTTTGGGGTGCCAAGGTATTTTCAAAGATTGACTTGCGATCAGGCTACCATCAGTTCAGGATTAGGGCATTTGATGTCCCTAAGATTGCTTTTCACACTCGATACGAGCATTATAGTTTTTGTTCATGTCATTCGGGTTGACAAATGCCCCAACAGCTTTTATGGATTTGATGAACCAAGTGTTTAGGCCTTATTTGGACTCGTTCGTGATAGTCTTCATTGATGATATATTGATATACTCCCGTGGCTAGGAGGATCACGAGCAATACCTTAGAGTGGTTCTTCAAACTCTGAGGGGTAGTTAGTTATATGCAAAGTTCTCCAAGTGTGAGTTCTGGTTAAGTTCAGTTGCATTCCTGGGTCATTTTGTGTCATCAGAGGTTATTCAGGTTGACCTGAAGAAGATTGAGGCAGTCAAGAGCTGGCCTAGACCAACATCTGCTACAGAGATTTCCAGTTTCTTAGGGTTGGCAGGCTACTATCATTGGTTCGTGAAGGGGTTTTCATCTATTGCAGCCTGATGACCAGATTGACCCAAAAGGGTGCCTAGTTTAGGTGGTCGGATGAGTGTGAGGCGAGCTTTGAGAAGCTCATGACAGCCTTGACTACAACACCAATGTTGGGTTTACCCACGGGTTCAGCACCTTATACAGTTTATTGTGATGCTTCCCGTGTTGGGCTTGGAGAAGTGTTGATGCATGATGGCAAAGTTATTGCCTATGCTTCGAGGCGATTGAAGATTCATGAGAAGAACTATCCAGTTCATGATTTGGAGTTGGCAGCCATTGTTCATGCATTAAAGATTTGGAGGCACTATCTGTATGGCGTAGCGCGTGAGGTGTTCACAGATCACAAAAGTATTCAGTACTTGTTCAAGCAAAAGGAGTTGAATTTGATGCAGATGAGGTGGTTGGAGTTGTTGAGATATTATGATATTACTATCTTGTATCACCCGGGGAAGGCGTGGTGGCCGATTTGAGTAGAAAGTTAGCCAGTATGGGCAGTCTTGCTTGTTTTCCGATCAGTCAGAGGCCGCTTGCTTTGGATGTTCAGGATATGTCCAATTAGTTCATGAAACTGGATGTTTTTGAGCCTAGTTGTGTGTTGGGTTTCACGGTCGCTCATTCTTCATTATTGGAGTATATCCGTGATAGATAGTTTTATAATCCCCATTTGTGTGTCCTTAGAGACTCGGTGCAATGCGGAGGTGACAGGCATGTTACCTTAGATGATGATGGAGTTTTTAGATTGTAGGGTCGAGTACATGTGCCTAATGTGGATGCGCTACGAGAGTTGATTTTGGAGGAGGCCCATAGCTCCCGGTACCTTATTCATTCGGGCGCCGCAAAGATGTATTAGGATTTGTGGCAGGGTTACTGGTAGCATAGAATGAAGAATGATATCATAGCATATGGGGCTTGTTGTTTCAATTGTCAGCAAGTTAGTACGAGCATTAGAGGCCTGGTGTGTATTTTAGAGGATTGAGCTTCCCGAGTGGAAGTGGGAGCGGATTACTATGGACATTTTTACTGGACTTTCGCTGACTCGGAAAAAGTTCGTCGCAATTTGGGTCATTATTGATAGGTTGACCAAGTCAGCACATTTCATTCATATGGGCAGTCTCCTATTCTTATGAGAGGTTGTCTGAGATCAACATTTGGGAGATTGTTCGCCATCATGGTGTGACCATATCTATCATTTCGGACTGGGGTACACAGTTTACCTCGCGCTTCTAGGGAGCAATCCAATGAGATTTGGGCACACGGGTTGAGTTGAGGACAACATTCCATCCCCAGATGGACGGTTAGTCGGAGCGGACTTTGGAGGTTCGTGGGATCAGTTCTTGCCTTTAGCGAGTTTGCCTACAACAAAAGCTACTAGTCGAGCATCTAGATGGCTCCTTATGAGGCTTTATATGGTAGACACTGTCAATCTCCGATTGACTGGATTGAGTCGGGAGAGGCTTGGTTGTTGGGTACGGATCTGGTACAGGAGGCCTTGTACAAGGTTAGGATCATTCAGGATAGGACCCGTTCAGCTCAGTCCAGGCAAAAGATCTATGCATACAGCAAGGTTCGAGATGTGGCTTTCATGGTTGGATAGTGGGTATTGCTCCGAGTGTCGCCTATGAAAGGTGTGGTGAGATTTAGAAAGAATGGCAAGCTTATCCCTAGGTTCATTGGTCCGTTTGAGATTCTTGATCGAGTGGGAGATGTGGCTTATAGACTTTCATTGCTGCCGACCTTATCAGCCGTGCATCTAATGTTTCATGTGTCTATGTTTCGGAGGGTTCACGGAAATCCAGCCCACGTGTTAGAATTCAGCACTGTCCAGTTGGACAAGGACTTATCTTATGAGAAAGAGCCGGTAGTTATTCTAGACCGGCAGGTTCGTCAATTGAGATCTAAGAGTTTCCCTTCTATTCATGTTCAGTGGAGAAGTCAGCCTTCTGAGGCATCGACTTGGGAGTCCGAGTCTGATATGCGGAGCCGTTATATCCATCTTTTCCCCGACTCAGGTACTTCTTTCTTCTGTTTGTTCGAAGACGAACGGTTATTTTTTAGGTGGAGAATGTAATGACGTCACCTATTTTCTTATCAATTCTGTGCTTTCGAGGTCTTGAAAACTTTTTTTAGAGTCGCCTCAATTTGTGTGCATAGTCCGGGCGCGTAACCGAGAAACTTAAATATGAAATTTGGTGAAATATGCTAAATTTTGGTGTTAAATGAATAAATTTGATTTCGATCAATATTTTGGGTAAGCAGACCCGGACCTACGATTCGACTATCTCGAAAGGTCCGTAGGAAAATATAGGACTTGGGAATATGCCCGGAGTCGAATTATGAAGTCCCCAGGCCGAGAAAAATTTTAGGTAAAATTATTTTTTGAAATTATTTAAGGAAATTTGAAATAAATATTTATTAGAAAATGTCGGTATCGGGCACGTACTTTGGTTCCGATGTCCGGTACAGGTCTTATATATAATTTAAGATATTTCTGTGAAATTTGGTAAAAAAACGGACGTCGTTTGACGTGATTCGAAACTAAAATGGAAAATTTGAGATTTTATGAAGTTTGAAAGAATTTTTGGATTTTGGGGTTTAATTCGATGTCTGTGGTGTTATTTTAGCGATTTGATCGTGCGAATAAGCCTGTCGGATGTTTTTTAGGTTGTGTACATATTTTATTTGGAGCCCCGAGGGCTCGGGTGAGTTTTGGATAGGCCACGAGTACATTTTGGACTTTCAAAGATAGCTGTTGCATTTCTGAATTTGCAGGCTTTGCAATTGCGAAGCCATTCTCGCAAATGCGAGCCCTACATCGCAATTGCAAAGTGGAGACCTGGGCGAGCCTGATCGCAAATGCGACCACTGGGTTCGCAAATGCGACTTCAGGGATCGCAAATGCGAAGATTGGGAATTTAGGGAGGGGTTCGCAAATGTGAACAAAGCTTCGAAATTCTTGTATCAGGTCGAGGTTTGCAATTGGGAACCCCAGTTCGCAATTCCATATACGCAACCTGCATTTTTTTATACTTAGTCGATTTTAAGATATTTTCACCCCATTTTTAAAATACGACTCCTTTGGGCGATTTTTCAAGGACAAGCCTTCTTCCAAATCAATTGTAAGTTAGTTTTTACTCATTTCTTTCAATCATTTACATCTTATAACATGATTCAACCTAAAGTCATAGATTTTCATGAGTGAAATTGGGTGTTTTGGGTAGAACTTAGGTTTTCTAAAAATTAGGGATTTGAACCTCAATTTGAGGTGCGCTTTCAAAACAAATTATATATTTGGGTTCGTGGGAGAATGGGTAGCTGTGTTTTGGTTCGAACCTCTAGTTTTGATCATGTTGGCCCGAGGGAAATTTTGGACTTTTTGGGCAAAACTTTGGAAAATTTATTTTTATGCATTCAAATTGATTCATTTAACGTTTATTGATGTAATTAGGTAACTTGTGACTAATTCGAGCAGATTGGTGGTGGAATTGAGAGGTAAAGCTATAATTGAGACTTGAGTTGAATTCAAAGTATCGATGTAAGTGTCCAATCTAACCCTAGCTTGAGGGATTAAGAGTTGAGTCATATTTGCTATTTGCTTCTTGTGGGTACAACGTATAGGCATGATGACGAGTATCTATATGTTGGTGTCGAGCATGACCGTGAGTCCTAAATTGAGTATTGTTGTGTTCTTAGGTGACACTTCAGATGTTTAATTAATGATTCTTGATATTGATTAAAGAGTTAGTTTAATCCTATGGGCTTTATTTATACCTAAGGAATCGGTTATAGCTGCTTGTTGCCTTGCCAAGAAATTTCCATGTTGTTTAGTTTCCTTGCTAGGATTTTGGGGTGATATCGTGTTGGAATGAAAAAGGAGAGGGTGGTACGCCTACCACAAGTTATTAACGAAAAGGGAGCGGGTGGTACGCCTACCACAAATTATTAATGAAAAAGGGGTGGGTGATATGTCTACCACAAGTTTTTAATGAAAAAGGGAGCGGGTGGTACGCCTACCACAGAACTATGAGAGAAGGGATCGGGTTGCATGCCTGCAACGTGATGTGTTCTTACAGTGGAACCTGCTTTTATTTCCCTTATTTGTGTTAGAGTTAAATTGTTGATTTTTCAATATTATTCTTTGAAGTTCTGTATTATCTGCTATTGTAAGGCCCCAAAAGATTTCGCTAAGTAATATAGGATTTTGTGGTGCCACGTAGGTTAATTATAATATTTTTATATACTATTAATATGGTGGACATCAATTAGACTTAGTAAATATGAGTATAAGTCTTATGGTAAGTTATGTGAGGTCTAAATGGAAACCTAGGTGTATGCCAAATGGAAAAATATTCGAAATAGGCCAAAATTCCAAATGGATTCACACAAGGCTCCACTTTGAACGATCATATCTCCAGTTATATAAGGAGTTGTGTGAGGATCAACCTATCAAATTAAAGCCCTTTGAGTCTAGTTTCCAACGCAACACACCGTTCGTCATTTGGAGGTGTATACAGAACGTTATGATCATTTTACTAGTCAGGTGTCAGATGCGCGAAACGAACTTCGCGCATACTTAGCGCATCTGAGGCAGAATGCTTAGGAAAATGCGCGAAGTAATGCGTGAAGCTTGCACACTTCGCGCATCTGGGCAACACTTTGCGCACCGGGATAGTTTTAATACCCCAAAGAACGGCCTAGAATGTTCCAAACTCATTTTTGGGGTTTTGACTTGCTCTCTCAAGAGGGTTTCATCCCAAACTTTATCCCTATGATCTAAGGTACGGTTTTTATAGTTCTTTGAGTAATTTCTACCCCTTAAACACTTTTACTAACAAGGATTAATCTTCAAATTCTTTAGATTTTCCTTCTAATTCTTGAATTCTTCAAGAATACCTCAAGTGGGGATTCTTAAAATTCTTACTACAAGAGGTATGTCTATCATCTCCAACTACTCTATGGTGATTATTTATGTAAGATACATACATTAGAACTCATGGGAGAGTGATTGGGAGCCATGGGTTCCTAACCTAGGTTATGTTAGTATTGTAGAGGTTGTGAGATGTGTTATTGAGGTATGATTCTTGGTATGGTAGTGTTATGTATGCATGCTTGTGCAAATAGAGTTGTGGGAAGATTGATGAACATAAATAAGTAAAGATAGGGTTAGGGAATGAAGAAATTCTTGAAAAGGGGATTTGAAATCAAGATGCGCAACTAGTATTTGATAAAATGCTCAAATGAGCTAGTTTCATGAATATCTTTCTAATATATGTTTAATTTTGTTATGTCTCATAGTAGATTGGAATTGCTAGAGTTTTTGGAGTGTTATAGTAACTTAAGGAAAGCTCAATCGAGGTTTGTATGGCTAATTTTGATTCTTGTAAAATTGCCCATATGTGTGAAATTGTTTGGCGTGTGTTAATTTGAGAGATTGTATGTGATTCTTCAATATCATTGTTGGGTATTCAGTTGATGTTGAACTACATGTGATGTGGTATGAAATATGAATTGAAAGATAACAAGGGAATTGGAATTGGTAAAGAACTGAGAACAATTGTTGTGGTGGCATATATTGTTTCTTGTGGAAAGAGATGAAACACTTGAATTGTGGTAAATTGTTGAACATACTTGTGTGTGTACTCTTGAAGATGGTAACTTGGTTGCGATATCAGTTTGAAAAGTATTTGAGAATGTGAATCGAATTGTAAGTTGTTTATTTGAACTTGTTGTAATTTGGTGTAATGCCTTATTTGATGTCTGTAATTGTTGTGATTAAAACTGTACGGTGGGATCGGGTTGCGCACCGCAACATGAGGTAATAAGGTGTGGGTTGGGGTGATAAGGGTGGACGGGGTAATAAGGGTGGACGAGGTAATAAGGATGGAAAGCGATCGAAATTGCTATTAAAAATTTGATATAAAATCATTGATGTGAAATTGTGAAAGGAGACAGCAGGAGAGTTTGCAACCTGTGGGGCACCGATTGCCCCTTTGTTTGACTACTTGTGTTTTACGTGATTGATTTGTGGTTGTTCTACTTGTTGATCTTAAACGTGCTTTGTGTTGAGAATTATCCGAAATGAGGAAAAATGTGGATAACATGGTTGGCTGGCTTAATTGATTCTTGATGTAATTCATTGGCTGTATTATCATCGTGATTTCTTGTTAATGGCTTGAGTTTACTTGGGACAAAGTTTGCCCATACATACCAGTACAATTCCAGTGTACTGACGTCCCTTTGCCGGGGACGCTACATTCGTATTATGATTGTAGGTGAATCAGTAGCAGGTACTTCAGCTGATCGGCAATAGCATCCTTCATCTTCCACTGCCCGTTTTGGTGAGCCCCTTTCCTTTCGGGGCCCTACGTGGCTCACGCCACTCTTGTATAGACTTTATTTTGATTTTGTGTAAGGTATAGCTGGAGCCTTGTTACCGGAAAATATTGTATCCTCCTTTGTAATCCAAGAGGCTCTGAAGACAATAAGCTGTGGGGTTATGGCCTATGTATGTATATATGTCGGGCGTTGTAAAAATTGTAAACTTGGTAAGAAGTAATGTGTGTTGTTATATTGTTAAAGGTATAATTCTTTATTATAAAGTGGTAAAGTCCTTGGTTTCTGAGTAATAAACAACACAGGGGTAACGCATGGGATAGAAAGGTACCTAGGTCCGCTTGACTGGGGCTACATGGTCAGGCACCGGTCACGTCCCTCGAATTGGGGCGTGACAAACTTGGTATCAGAGCCTAAGGTTTTTAAAGTGACCTAGGATGTCTCGGAGCCGTTTTTAGTAGTGCCCTTCTTATCGGTGTGTTGTCGACCACATCATATAAGTTGGGGGCTGCACGGACATTTAGGAATGTACCCATTTCTTTGATATTCCAGATCGTGCGATATGGCTCAAGATAGGGACCTAATTTTCTCTCTAAGTATTACCCTCAAGATTGGTAATTTTGATACCATAATCTGTGAATTTGAAGCATGTAATATGGGATTTATCCCACCATTGAGTCTAAGTGGATCACCCAAGGACTTGTTAGAAGAATGTGTTGAGCCATGGAGTGATTGGTTGAACTTGTTATTAAGGAGAGTGCCCTTGTTCCAACTAATGTCACTGCCCCCCCAGATGATGTAGTATATCATCAGTATATACGGCTAAAACCCCGTCTCTTAGAAATTAAGCTTCAATGGTGCCCACATAAATGTTGTAGGTTCAAAATATAATTAATGCAGTACCCGTGTTGTTATGTTAAGCGAATTATTGTTGTGAAAATATATGTGGGAGGTACTTCTCCATTTGCTTAATATATTATACTTGGTAGATGAGGATATGTAAAGAATGTGAACTATGTGCTAAAATGCCTAGACTTCAAGTCAAGTTTGAATTGATATTTTGATGCCAAATTTTATGAGAAAACTTGTTATGGTTGATACTTCCAAAATGTTCTTACGTGTACCAAAGGTATTTGATTGATTGCGTCTATTTGTTGGTAATGTATAAAGATATTTGGAAATGAAGTAAGTGACTGTGTAATGAGGTAAGACTAAATGTTGGACTCTAGTTGTGATTGATACTTTACATGAATTGGTGTTGTGACTCGATATTTGTGAAAGATGCATTCCAATATGATCAATGTGCTATTATTGACAACTTAAAATGGGTGCAAGGGGTATGAATCATATATTAAAATGTGAAGGCCTTAAATTGAAATTGAAGGAGCATATATTAAATAAAACCGTGTGAAGTCCTCTATACACAGAGATGTTAAAAAAAGTCAAATGCTTTTGAGAAATAAAGTATAGACAATGTGTCGAGAACTCGAAAAGAAATTGTACCTGGTGATACTTGTGACATGAGGGAATATGAAACAAATTATGATGTTGATGTGAAATATACGAAAATGATGTGAAATGCGGGGAAGAAGAGATTGGGTTATGAAATGTGGCCTAGTGCCAAGTCTGATGTGATAATTATGGGCCCAAGAGCCGACGGACTAATATACGTAAAAATGGCATGATTCTTTTATTCGATAATGTGGTAAACGTTTAAAGTGTTTGATTTGTACTTGTGATTTCCTTATTATTGTATGAAGCGCATAGGTGAATAATTTTATATGTGAACCCTATAGAAGGACTATGAAATGCAACCTAGAGGTATCGAAATTATGTAAAAAAAAAACTATGTGATCCATTTTATTTGGTAATGTGTTGATTGTTTAAACTTTTTGTTAAACCCCTATGATTTCCTTGTCCTTGCATAGATATGTTCTTAAAAAGAATCGTAATTACAAAACAGTTCATGCACATGCATTCTCTTTGAATGAGACGTATTATTTACAAAGTCTCCCTATCATAGTTCTATTGTTTACAACCTCCTATGGAATTGAGCTCTATAATTATGTTCCAGAATTGAGTTAGAGCACTATTGATACTTCCTACTTGCTTTTCCTAAAATCTCAACAAAGGACTATTCCCGATGAATTTCTTACAGAAACCTTTTTATTTAAATGGACAACATCTGCTCACTTGTGCCTATACATGCACCATCGTAAAGTTTGTACATGTGGTGCCAAGTTCCATGCAAAGTATTTAAGATTTGTGATCCTTCTCGAGTCACTCTTTTTCTCAGTTGTGTATATGGCTTATATGGCTTGAACAGCCAATCCACTCTCTTGCAAGTAACATCATGAAAACCTTCTTACTATCAAGAAACGTGAAAACATGCATCTACACTTATCCTACAAGTACATGTCAATTGAAATGGTCACTGTGTGCATAAAGTTTTTCTAAAAATTGAGATCCTCACGTCCCATCATAGGAAGATCTTGTGTCGCCATAATTTTTGTTTCCACTTGAGATATCCCGTAGTAAGTAGCTCACTTGCTTTCTAGTAGTGAGGTTGTCCGTGATGTAGAATTGTATTGCAGTTTGGAAGATAGTATAGCATAGGCATGTCCAATTCATAACGAATGATTATTCTCTCTTTATGTCTCCACAATGTGTTAATTGTATTTCTTATTTAGTGAAGTCGTTGTGCTAGTTCCCTACACTTGTATGACAACCATAAAATAACATGCCCTTCTATATATCACTATGACATTTCCTTTTTCAAGTCAAAACCTATGGAGATCTCATCATGAACATTTGCAAACCTTCAGTGACTATTGTGCACTGTCTCATTGAGTTTGGTATTCTTTACACCCTCAACTTCTAGTATCATGGACTATGTCGTTGTCATGTGCGGAGTGTTTTACTACCCTTGGTATCTTACCTTCTTGGCTGGATATGAGTGTTATTTGCCTTCTCCGCAGAGCGTCGTGTTAACTATTAAAAGCATCTAACCAATTCATGAGTTTGTCCCAATATCAAGATTTCCTAGTTATTGAGTTTCACCCGCGAAAGGTTGAGATCATATGACTTTGGAATTTTGTACATATCATGAACATGTTGACTTGAATGAAAACAAAATGGTCGTAATTTTTAGTTTCCTCATATATGATCAATTACCAAGAAGTGTTAAGTTGTCTAGAGTATGGTAATCTCATAAGCATTCAATTCCTTTCATCCTTATAGGCTTGTGGCATAGATTCTATGCGCCGAGTAATGTTAAAAGTGTAATTCAACTTCGTGTATTTTGAATCCCATATCACATTCAAGGTGCTAGAGTATTCCTATTCGGGGTCAATGGATTTTCCCTACACTTTAGATAATGAGTGGTTCACGTACTTGAGTATTCCTCCTTAATGATTCATATTTCCCATGTACTACTTACTCCTATGCCTCATTTGTGTATTAATTGAGGTAGTCACAGTGATTAACCATGTCAGTATTGTTAGTAGTAATATTTTGTGTCTCTTAGTATACGACCTCATAAAGTACTCTACCCAGTGCATTAATGGATTCCTGAAGAACTCCAGCCTGATCAAGAACTCTGTTGTTCCTCGTTGTATTAGATCCATTGGGTATTGTAAGTTCTGACAAGTCAAAGATAAAGCTTCATCGTGTGATCACATATATATTGGATAGATAAAGTTGTGGTCAGTTTATGGTATCACATCTTAGGGTAACTATTAACGGTCATCAAGGGTTTAGTGTGGTGTACCCCTGAAAATGTTATGTGAGTTGATAATAAAGGTAACATGACTTTATTACATATTAGGTTGCAATAGGTGTATGATATTCCCCGTAACTGTTCCTCATGTACTTTGTGTTTCCATATGCTTATGTCTAAGAAGATAGTGATAAAACAAATGTGGGTACAAATTGACTTGATTGAACTATATGATCATGATGCACTACTAGCAAGACTCATGATGGCTTGACTTCATATGGACTATTGATTGAAATGAAATTATATTCTTGTTGATGAACACCTTTGCGATTATATTAATGGTTGGTAAGGACTATTATGAACACATGATTGTTTGTTTACTATGAACTGACATCCTTGATGGTATGATGCCAAGTTATGGAATTGTGGGTTATTGTTGTTATCATGAATTGCAATATCCAGTGTAGTGTAAATTGCACAGTGGAAGTTATCGAAAGGTAAAGTGAATGGATAGTTATCTCATGCACGATGTTTATCTGTCATCCTTGTTATGCATGTTTGGGAGTTGATATTATTTTTGAGAAGGTGTTATGACAATGCTTGTAAGTCGATAATGTCGTGTGGAAGGATAAATGTGTCGTGGAAGGAAAGTACTTTCGTTTGATTGAATACCAGTTAGTTTTACTTGGAATGTACCATATAGGTATTTTGATATGAAACTGTGCAGTCCATGTTCTCGTATCCATATGTTAATGTAGTGCTTGTAATACTGGGATTAGGATTGTGGATATATACATTGTGGTGCTACGTACATTTGTGGATGTGTGGTTAAGACGATTTTGGTGATTCTCTGGCAGGTGGATAGGCCTAGTTACAAAGGAAACTCTGCCGAAATTTTTGAAAAATTTATGAGTTAGTTAAAATTTTGAGACTGGAGATAGGTTAGAAAAGAGATGTGTGATGTTAAAGTGTTTGGGAAAGACTATACTCCTCATTCGAGGACGAATGATCCTAAGGGGGGAGAATGTAAGGCCCCATAAAATTTTGCTAAGTAATATAGGATTTTGTGGTGCCACGTAGGTTAATTATAATATTTTTATATACTATTAATATGGTGGACATCAATTAGACTTAGTAAATATGAGTATAAGTCTTATGGTAAGTTATGTGAGGTCTAAATGGAAGCCTAGGTGTACGCCAAATGGAAAAATATTCGAAATAGGCCAAAATTCCAAAGGGATTCACACAAGGCTCCACTTTGAACGATCATATCTCCAGTTATATAAGGAGTTGTGTGAGGATCAACATATTAAATTAAATCCCTTTGAGACTAGTTTCCAACGCAACAATCCGTTCGTCATTTGGAGGTGTATACAGAAAGTTATGATCATTTTTCTAGTCAGGTGTCAGATACGCAAAATTCTGCGCGAAATGAACTTCGCGCATACTTAGCGCATCTGAGGCAGAATGCTTAGGAAAATGCACGAAGTAATGCGCGAAGCTTGCATACTTCGCGCATCTGGGCAACATTTCACGCACCGGGATAGTTTTAATACCCCAAAGACCGGCCTAGAGTGTTCCAAACTCATTTTTGGGGTTTTGACTTGCTCTCTCAAGAGGGTTTCATCCCAAACTTCATCCCTATGATCTAAGGTACGGTTTTTATAGTTCTTTGAGTAATTTCTACCCTTAAACACTTTTACTAACAAGGATTAATCTTCAAATTCCTTAGATTTTCCTTCTAATTCTTGAATTCTTCAAGAACACCTCAAGTGGGGATTCTTAAAATTCTTACTACAAGAGGTATGTCTATCATCTCCAACTACTCTATGGTAATTATTTATGTAAGATACATACATTAGAACTCATAGGAGAGTGATTGGGAGCCATGGGTTCCTAACCTAGGTTATGTTAGTATTGTAGAGGTTGTAAGATGTGTTATTGAGGTATGATTCTTGGTATGGTAGTGTTATGTATGCATGCTTGTGCAAATAGAGTTGTGGGAAGATTGATGAACATAAATAAGTAAAGATAGGGTTAGGGAATGAAGAAATTCTTGAAAAAGGGATTTGAAATCAAGATGTGCAACTAGTATTTGATAAAATGCTCAAATGAGCTAGTTTCATGAATATCTTTCTAATATATGATTAATTTTGTTATGTCTCATAGTAGATTGGAATTGCTAGAGTTTTTGGAGTGTTGTAGTAACTTAAGGAAAGCTCAATCGAGGTTTGTATGGCTAATTTTGATTCTTGTAAAATCGCACATATGTGTGAAATTGTTTGGCGTGTGTTAATTTGAGAGATTGTATGTGATTCTTCAATATCATTGTTGGGTATTCAGTTGATGTTGAACTACATGTGATGTGGTATGAAAAATATGAATTGAAAGATAACAAGGGAATTGGAATTGGTAAAGAACTGAGAACAATTATTGTGGTGGCATATATGGTTTCTTGTGGAAAAAGATGAAACACTGGAATTGTGGTAAATTGTTGAACATACTTGTGTGTGTACTCTTGAAGATGGTAACTTGGTTGTGATATCAGTTTGAAAAGTATTTGAGAATGTGAATCGAATTGTATGTTGCTTATTTGAACTTGTTGTAATTTGGTGTAATGCCTTATTTGCTGTTTGTAATTGTTGTGATTGAAACTATACGGTGGGATCGGGTTGCGCGCCGCATCATGAGGTAATAAGGTGTGGGTTGGGGTGATAAGGGTGGCCGAGGTAATAAGGGTGGACGAGGTAATAAGGATGGAAAGCGATCGAAATCGCTATTGAAAATTTGATATAAAATCATTGATGTGAAATTGTGAAAGGAGACATTAGGAGAGTTTGCAACCTGTGGGGCACTAATTGCCCCTTTGTTTGACTACTTGTGTTTTACGTGATTGATTTGTGGTTGTTCTACTTGTTGATCTTAAACGTGCTTTGTGTTGAGAATTATCCGAAATGAGGAAAAATGTGGATAACATGGTTGGCTGGCTTAATTGATTCTTGATGTAATTCATTGGCTGTATTATCATCGTGATTTCTTGTTAATGGCTTGAGTTTACTTGGGACAAAGTTTTCCCATACATACCAGTACAATTCCAGTGTATTGACGTCCCTTTTGCCGGGGACGCTACATTCATATTATGATTGTAGGTGAATCAGTAGCAGGTACTTCAGCTCATCGACAGTAGCATCCTTCATCTTCCACTGCCCATTTTGGTGAGCCCCTTTCCTTTCGGGGCCCTACGTGGCTCACGCCACTCTTGTTTAGACTTTATTTTGATTTTGTGTAAGGTATAGCCGGAGCCTTATTATCGGCAAATATTGTATCCTCCTTTGTAATCCTAGAGGCTCTGAAGACAGTAAGCTGTGGGGTTATGGCCTATGTATGTATATATGTCGGGCGTTGTAAAAATTGTAAACTTGTTAAGAAGTAATGTGTGTTATTATGTTGTTAAAGGTATGATTCTTTATTATAAAGTGGTAAAGTCCTTGGTTTCTGAGTAATAAACAACACAGGGGTAACGCATGGGATAGAAAGGTACCCAGGTCCGCTTGACTGGGGCTACCTGGTCAGGCACCGGTCACGTCCCTCGAATTGGGGCATGACAGCTATCCCCGAAGCATGTCCCCTCCCCGTTAAAATATTTATTCTTGTTTATTTTCCGCGATATATGAATATAACTGCATAGTTTTATTTGAAATCTGGTCCTAGACTCGTCACTACCTCGTCAGGATTAGACCAGACACTTACAGGCACATGGGGTTGGTTGTGCTGATACTATACTATATGCTCTTTTGCACAGATCTCGATACCGGAGCAGCATACGGTGTGCAGTAGTAGTTTTGGAGCAGGCCTTCAGTCCACGAGATCCGAGGTAGTCCTGCTGACGTCCGCAGGCTCAGCGCTCTTCTATCTTTTATATTCCTATTTCATCTCCTCGTTCTGAGACAAAGTGTCTTTATTTTCAGACTTTGTATTTAGTATTCTTAGATCGTCTGTGATACTGTGACACCATGTTTTGGGTGGTTAAGGTTTAAGTTGATGTAATGGACATAGATTCTGGTTATTTCATCGTCGTCTTCCGCTTATTTATTAGTTTTCGTTGTTATCATGTTATCGTTTTATAATTGCTAAAGAGAAATAATTGGTTAATGAAGTAATTGAACTAAAGGTTTGGCTTGTCTAGCTCACATTAGAAGGCGTCATCACGACCTCCGAGGGTTATTTAAATTATTTATGAATACTTTTGAAAAATTATTTTTCTTAATTTGCGTACCAAACATCGAAAAATAAATAGTTGTTTTTCAAGAAATCATTTTCCACAAAATATATTTTCCGTTATACCAAATATATCCTACAATTCAAATACCATTTTTGCTTAATTCTTCACCATTTTTTTACAATTCTTATTCTTATGCCCAAACCGCCACTAAATCCTACCTCTAGTATTTGGCCTACAAAAATTCACAAGCACAAAACTCCAACATGTTAACAGAATAAAAAGTTGCAACAAGAATCAAGATTTGGATCTACCTACCTGTCCCTCCATGCCCTCTTCTTTGGTTTGACTTTGACATTTAATGTCCCCATCTTTTCTCTCTCACCAACCCCCTACAATCCACTTGAACTACCCACTGCCCTCTTTCTTTGATTGTTCCTATAGGTTCACCAAACTCATAAATAATTTTAAAAAAAACCCAGACTCCATCTTTAGTAGTCTTGAGACCCAATTCAAGATTCATTACATTTTTCATTTCTCCACTCCAATTGAGGGGTATTTTTTCGCTTTGTCCATAAATGGGTGGTGAAACTAAGGTTTATACTTTGGCTGAAGTTGCCCCTCACAACAATAGCAAAGATTGTTGGCTTGTTATTAGTGGCAAGGTACTTTAATCTTTGTCATCTCTTAAAATATATTTCTTCCTCAACCCCTTTTGTTGTAATTAACTGAATTTGATGGTTGTTGTGTTTTTTTTTTTTTGTTGCTACAAAGATATGTTAAAGATTCAATCTTTGGCTCTTTATGTTGCAATGTACAAGTCTTTGTGATCTCTGTATTTACCTTTATGCCTCCACCCCTTTTGATGTAATTAACTGGAGTTGATGTTTCTTGTGTTTTTTCTTGACAATATCTGTTAAAGATTTAATCTTTGGCTCTTTAGGTTGCAATGTATGAGTCTTTGTGATCTCTGTATTTACCTTTATGCCTCCACCCCTTTTGATGTAATTAACTAGAGTGATGTGTTTTGTGTTAATTTCTGTTAAAAGATTCAATCTTTGGCTCTTTATTAGTGGCAAGGTGTTAGTCTTGTGATCTCTGTAATTAACTTTCTGTCCCCACCTAAGTTGTGCGGATTCTTCGATTTTGGTGTGGTCCATGTCCCCAGACGGGAACGGGGGAGCAGGATATGTCCCGGATACGATCAACTAACTTTGACACTTTGACCAGAGTCCATTCACAAATTTGGGAGAAATCAAATAGATTTAGGAGAATAAAAGAATAATATCCATTTTGGAGAATGAAAGATTGAATTCTTCAATATTCATGTAAGTTTTTCACAGAATATCTCTCAAAATTTACAATATTTTTATAGCTCTATTTTTTATTAGCCGAATCTCCGCACCCGTATCCATATCCGGATCCGAACCCCCGAATCTAAATTTAGATTTTGCCGAATCCAATACTCGGATCCGTCCCTGTATCGGACACTGCACCCGAGTCCGAGCAACTTAGGCCCCCACCCCTTTTTTGTAATTAACAAGAGGGGTTGCTGTGATGGTAAGCAACCTCCACTTCCAACCGAGAGGTTGTGAGTTCGAGTCTCCCCAAGAGTAAGGTGGGAAGTTCTTGGAGGGAAGGATGCCGGGGGTCTATTTGGAAACAGCCTCTCTACCCCAGGGTAGGGGTAAGGTCTGCGTACACACTACCCTCCCCAGACCCCACTAAGTGGGATTATACTGGGTTGTTGTTGTTGTTGTAGAGCTGATGCTCGTTTTGTTTTTTGGTTACTAATATCTGTTAAAGGTTCAATCTTTGGCTTGTTATTAGTATTAATGCTAGTCTTCATAGTCTCTGTGTTTACCTTTCTGCCTCCACCACTTTTAATGTAATTAACTGGAGTTGATTTTTCTTGTGTTTCTTGTTAATAGTATCTGTTAAAGATTTAATCTTTGGCCTCTTATTAGTGCGATTTTCAGTCTTTATGATCTCTTTAATTCCTTTTTGCCTCCACCCTTGTTGTAATTAAATGAATTTGATGTTTGTTGTGATTGTTTTTACAAAGATATGTTAAAGATTCAATCTTTCGCTCTGTAATTACTTTCTGCCTCCACCCCATTTTATGTAATTAACTAAAGTTGACGTTTCTAGTGTTTTTCATTACCAGTGTCTGTTAAAGATTCAATCTTTGGCTAGCAATTAGTAACACGGTATAACCTTGGTGATCTCTTAATTACCTTTCTGCCTCCACCCCTTTTGATGTAATTAATTAGAGTTCATATTTCCTGTGTTTTTTCATAAACAATATTTGTCAAAGATTCAATCTTTGGATCTTCATTTGTGTCAATGTTTTGTCTTTGTATGTCTCTAATTATTGTAATGCCTCCACCCCTTTTTTAAGTAATCTTTGGCTCATTATTAGTGGCAATCTTTGTGATCTCTGTATTCACCTAAGGTTGATGTTTCTTGTGCTTTTTGTTACAAAGATATGTTAAAGATTTGTTTGGCTCTTTATTAGTGGCAAGGTATGATCTTGCCGACCTCTGTAATTACCTCTCCGCACCGCCTTTTGGGTAACTGGGGTTGATGTATTGTTTTTATGCTTGGTACCTGGATCTGTTAAAGTTTCAAAGTTTAACTGCTTTTCATACATTGTTGTTTTTGTAGTCTTTTATCTTTTGCAGCTTTTCTATTTGGTGGCTTTTGTCATCATCTTTCTGCACCCTTTTTCATATGTTATTAACTGGGGTTGATGTTTCTTGTTTTTGTCTTTGCTAATATGTGTTAAAGATTCAACTTTTGGCTGCTTCTGTTACATTGCTGTTTATACTTTTTCTTTCTCCCCATTCATTTTAGCCGCCGCACCCGTGTAACAAAATTTTTTAATTTGAGGAAAAGTAAAAACCATGGATTGTGCTACCTCATAAATTCAACTAATCTCAACTTTTTTCAGTACAAACTTGCATCTTCAGATATTTAATAGCATTGCCAGTTAGCAAAAGAAATTTGATGTGGTAAATGTTGAACCTATGACTTGGTTTTATTGTAAATGAAAATTTATCGGTTTATTGTTATGGTTATGTGGCTGAGAGTATAGAGGAATTTATTAATATGCAAAAATTGTCAGGAGCTACAACTTAGACAATGTGAATCAAATGGTTAAAAGCAATTATTCAGCGAAATCATGAGCCATTCTTTAGCACAATGATTAATTCCCAATATGCTAAAACCAATGTTTGTAATGTGCATTTCCCCTTCCTTTTTAAGGTTAGATGCTGCTCTAGTTTCAGAGACGCCATAATAGCTTACAAAAGGAAAGTAGACAAAATAGGCAGCTAGACTTATCGCTAAATAAGAGAATTCTAACAGTTACCTATTGTTACCCTGCCATCAAACTATGTTTTTTTCTGGATCGTTCTGTCAATTTTTAATGTGATATCTTTTATTTGAATACTCAGGTAGTTTGCGATTGAGGTTTAGTGGATTGATATTGAACCTTTTTATTACAGGTGTACGATGTAACAAAATTCTTGGACGACCACCCAGGTGGCGATGAGGTTTTATTGGCTGCTACTGGTAACATATATACTTTGATCAACTTTTTTCTACCCCAAAACCACACTTTGTAACATTCAAGTTTCTCAAGTCGTACACACGATCATATATGTTTCAATAGTATTCGTATTGCAAAATTGAGTAGAACATCGTTGACTCTGGATCGTGCCATCCAATGGCAGATTTAGACTAGATGTGACACTATCTAGCAATACCTGCTGTGTCTAGCTCGGACATTACACACACAAAAAAAAAAGGATTCTTCAGAAGATACTGATTCACGGGTTGCTTATGAAACTTTATGCAGGAAAGGATGCGACTGATGATTTTGAGGATGTTGGTCACAGCACCAGTGCTCGAGCAATGTTGGATGAGTATTACGTAGGTGATATTGATTCAGCAACCATCCCTACAAAAACCAAGTACACTCCTCCTAATCAGCCTCATTACAACCAGGACAAAACATCCGAGTTTGTAATTAAACTCCTCCAGTTCTTAGTTCCCCTGATTATTTTGGGTGTAGCTGTTGGCATCCGCTTCTACACCAAACAACAATCAGTTTGAAGATTGAGTACGCGATGAATTCATAATAAGAGTCCGAATTTGCAAAATGTGACCCTTACCCCACCCCCACCCTCACCAAAGATAAGCTAAAGAAGAAGAAAAAAATTGGTTTTTATTTTTCTATTTCTGTGACTTCATAGTTATATTGTTCTTGTTGTAATAGATATTTGATTTATGCAGTTCAGTCTTGTGAACTTGGATTATTGACATTCATTGTTGCTTATTATGATTTGTTCTAGTCTCTTGATATGAACTTGTGATGATATATTACATTCTTCTGACTCAAATTTCACTTCAATTCTAGTGTTCATTACTCATTACTTCCTCCGGTCCATAGTAAGTGACCAATTTATTTTTGGCACGCCCATTAATAAAATACTAAAATCTATACAAAAATTATCTAGTATAACTAAACTACCCTTAATTAAATATTTAATGTGAGGAGTAATAAAACTTTTTAGGGATATGCACAGAAGAGTAATTTTGTAAAAATGAATTGAATTCTTTCTTGATTATATAAATGGACAGTTATTTTGATCCAAAATAAAAAAAGCAAATTAGTTACTTATCGTGAACCGGTTTGAAGATATTGGACATGCACGCATTGGCAGAGCCACCCTTGCCAAGGAAATTACACTGTATAGATGAGTAAACTTAGTATCTTTTTTATGTATACATATGATATATGTTAATCCCCTCGACTTCTTCGTACACTTATTTATATTTTGACTTTTAGTGGAAATCCTAGTTCTGTCATGGCATGCACGTCTTTTTCACATTATTTTTAAGAAATTGCTAAGCAGCCTGAAAAGTTGTGTGGAGGATCACCAATATGCAATCTTCTGCCTCAATTGACTGGAAGCTGATTTAAAATTTTGAGTCAGTGAATACGAAGTACTACTGCACTCATTATTTGTCGTTGGTCAAAACTCAATATAAATATATTATTTTAAGAAGTATTTTAAATATGCATTTATAGTTTAAGCCGAAAGCACTGAGTGAGATAAGTCCATGATTATTTTTTGTTGTTTGTTTGTGCCTTTGAGCTAACATCAAATTGCACATAATTAATTTGCTCCACTTTCTTGAGAAAATCCTAGTTTTGTCACTGCATAAGCGTGTAAATATATTATATTCATTCTAATAAGGTGGATTCACGATTTAAACTCGAGGGGTTCAAAGTTTGAAGGTTCATAGCATTGAATTTAGTGTCCCTCCAAAATTGTGGGTCCAGAATATACTATGTGACGAAATTTTAGTGGCTTTTAACACACCACAACGAACACATTTCTGTATACCGTCGAAAGTACTAAGTTAAGTTGAACTCATCCTAAAGTTAGTTCATTCTGGTAGTCATGCGGAGATATTCATAGAGAGCATATCATTGCTGCAGAATTCCTAAAGAAGTCAGCAGAAGACACATTATACTGCATTTTTCGCCCTAATATCATCGAGTTCCGTGGATTGTTGTTAAGCCTCATGCAGTTCTGTATCCCCCCCCCCCCTCCGACACACACACACACACACAATTACGTCCCCATGTTCCCCTCGTGTGACGACATGGGGGCAAAAAAGGAAAGAGAGGGATGGATATTCTCTCGCTTTTGGCATATTGATCCCCCAGCGGGAGGCTAACATAAGTGGCTGCTATTATCAATATTGTCACTATCATCAATATCGATTTCATCAAGAAGAAAAATTTAGGCTTGTTATCCAAGAACTTGTATAATAATACTGTAATGAAAGGAACATATTTGAATTTTATAATAAGAATCCACATTTGCAACATGGCGACCCTTAGTCCATCCCTTCAGTTTGGAGGCGGATCTAGGACAGGTTCATGGGTAACTTGTTGCTTTTTGCTCGAACTATATACATATTAGTTAAGAATTGTTTTTTTAGAACATATGCATCTACTAAAATCACATCCTTTAGCAACTCATATTCATGAAAACTCTATATATTATGTCAATGAAAAGCATATCTCACTGCAACTCATATACAAACATTTGGGGAGACAATAAGGGGATGTAGAATGGAATAAAAAGAATACAACTGAAATACTTGCAGTTACTCAACAACAGAATCAGCCAAAACAACTCGAGTATTTGATGTACCTGGAAGATCGATTGTCACATTCTTTCAGTTATTTTAGACTCGGTTCTTTCTGACTGATTTGAGGGAGAACTACAATCCCTGGAAAAACTATGTCCGAAAAGATTAAACTTTTTGCCCATCCTTTTGGAGAAGGATTTCATGAATCGTCGCGAGCTTGATTTTTGCATATTCCTCTTCATACAAACATGGTCTTTTTCAAGGTCGTTTAATCTCATCCTCATCCGCGCTATTTCAAGTTTTAGCTCTCTATTTTCTCGTCTCAACGAAGCATAATTGTCCTTGGGAGACATTGCAGCACTAAGAGCGCCACTATTAATCCTCCAAGATTGGTGCATTGGCTTAATGTCATCATCAGAGTACGAACAAAACAAGGCGTTTCGAAGCCTTAATTGCTCGAAATAAAGAACTTGAACGATCGATTGGAGTGGAAGGCGCTCGTTTTGTGCAGCGTGTGCTCCAGCTTCATGTGAGAGCTTTTGGAAATCAATCAATTTGCATAGTCTCCTCTTGTCTGGATCTGATAAGGTTTGATGAACCTGGAATATGCATTCATGAACATTGTTATGGTTAGTTATATGAAAAATAGGAATTGAGATGACAAGCTCCATCAGCTTAACAAAAGGTGAAAAGGTCCAAATTTACGTCCTATATTGCTCAGGCTCTTCGAAAATATCACCGGATGCATTTTTGGAGGATCTGTTAATGCTGCGACAGCATTTTGGAGAGTCCACACAACATAGTTTACTTCTATACCATACATAATATCTAAATTTACCCTTTGTTGTTACCCTTTGACGTTATACATACCCTTGTGTTAGCAAATATCTTGTATTCATCCTTCACTTTAACAAAGCTCCATTGCGGATTGGATGGATTCCACGTGTCCAAACACTTCAGGGAAAAGGTCCAAATTTACCTCTCCAATTTTTACTATGGTTAATATTACCTTTAATAGTACTTTTGGTTGGTGCTTAGTTAGGGTCATCGGCGAATACAAGATAATTTGCTAACCACAAGAATATGAACAAAAGGGCAGTTTGGTGCACAAAGCATGCCATATTCACGAGGGATTTGGGGAAGGGCCGCGACCCAACGGGGGTGTAATATAGGGAACCCACCCTAATCCAAACATAAGTGGCTTATCCCACGGTCGTACCCATGACCTATAGATCACATAGGTCACATCGATATAAACCATGACCCAACGACAAGAATATGAATGACTCCAAAATATAACAGAGGGTAAAGTTAAGATATTTCGTATAATAGAAGGGTAATTTAACCATTTTCCCTAATCAGAGGAGTACATATTACTCTATAAAGGGAGTAATTATGATTATCTCAAGGTAAAGACCTTAATCCTCTTGAAGAACTATAATTTAAACAGCAAAACTTTCCTGAACATATTTTGAAGTAAGTTAGCAAGACATACCTTGAGGTAAACGTCGATTGCTCGATAAAGTCCATCGTGGACAGTACGCGCATGTGTTGGTAATGTTTCTGCAACAGCAATGAACTTGTTCAACTTTAGATTTGCATCTGGTGCAATTTCAGCTAGGTAATTGTCAACCAACTTTGATACTTTGAACAATGCAGTTTGTGATGGCGTCGTAGTAGGGCTATCGGATTCAAAAACCGATACATCTTCCATATCATCATCACTATCGCCCTCTTGCTGTGAAAAATTAACCAAGATTCTATGCACTGTGTCAACATCAAACAATGTATCACAAGCATGTCGAAAGGAAGGAATCAGAATATCGTCCAGAGTAGCCGTATCCAATTGAGATCCTATCCGCCTCTCGAGATCAAGCCTACAAGCAACCGTGCAATCTAACATCACTGCACTTCGCAACAATCCAAAAAGAAACGTCAAGGGCACGATGAATTTTTCAACAGGCATCAGTCTCACGATCGTCTCAACCACGAGTTTTTCTTGGACATTTGAATCAGAAAGGGATTTTTGTATCAATTCCTTCTGTGCATAGTTCACTAGTGATGCAGCAATACTCTCAGGCCTAACCCCACGAAACTTCATCGCAGTTATGACACGTTGGTACAAGTCGATACGAAGCATTGAAATATCCTCAATCCACCAGTCCAATTCACAATTGGCTTGTTTACTCATATGTAGTCTTCCACCTGAGCTACTATACTCCAACCGCGAGAAACTTGAGGCGATTTGCTCGACACAAGCTTTCGATGCTACAGCATCAATACACCGGCTAAAAATTTTCAACTCATCAGCAAGTGGAAGTAAGTTTTCACATTGTCTCAAGACTTCAACACACATTTCAAGATTCTTGCAAACAATGCTGTCAAGATATTCTTCAGCTCTTGAACCAAGATTGTTTTTCGAGTAGTCCTCTGACATCTCGAGATAATCGGATACGCAACAAAGCTGAGCAACATTTGCTGCTGTGATCTCAAAGTTGACACCATAACAGAATTTGGCTGCCAGCTCAAATGATTCTGCTCCACCTGGTAGACTAACAAGCTCAATTCTTGATATATCAGAATCCCTGTGCTCTGCTACTAGCCTCCGGATTCGTCCGCTTCTCGAAACAAGGGGAAACTACATCAAAATTCTCCTATGTCAGGAAATTTTCTATTACATTATAGTCTCTAAACTTACTCATAGACATGAAATTTAAAAAATTTCAAACACTTCAGTATAAAATGTGTGAAATCAAGACATAGTGAGCAATACGGCAAAGTAATCTATGTTGTTCAGACTCGTCAGAAATGCCGACACATCAATGTTGGATTCTTCAAAAGTAGTGCATTTTTTAAGGACCTCACACAGGTGCGTGTCAGATCCTTCAAAAGTAGTGCATTTTTGAAGGATCTAACACAGGTGCGGTAATATTTTTGGACAGTTTGAGCTACATAGACTAAGATAATGGAGAATAAAAAAGCATTACCTTGTGTAGAGAAAATATGCCACCATCCACTTCTATTGTTATATCACTAGGAACATCTCGAAATACCCTATAACGTATAATAAATTAGCCAATTAGCAGAAATACTAAAATTTTGATCTTTCTCTACTTGGGGAAGATTTAACATAGAGGTAGTGGTAGCACGTGCATTCACTGTGTTAGGGTCGGACTATGTGTCCTACAACAACAACAACAATGATAACATACCTAGTATAACTCCACAAATAGGTAGTATGTACGCAGTTCTTACCCCTACCTTATGAAGGTACACGGTAGTTTCCGATAGACCCTCGGGTCACGGAAAACCGCTCGGACTATATGTGTGTACAAAAAATCATCAAAACTTTTACTAAGATGCATGTAACTGATTTTGAAATGCATGTAAAAATATGACACAGGTTCAGCAACAACATACCTAGTATAGTCCCACAAGTGAGTTATAATGTGTACGCAAGGTCCTACCTTGTGAAGGTACGTAGGTTCACAAACAAGCCCCCAAAAAAATGCTTTAAAACTTTCAAACATTTTGGTTTAGCAGCGGCGCGCGGACTCAAAATTTAGAAACTGTGGATATATTCTGAGTTGAGAGAAGGAGTTATGACACGTATAACTAAGTACATTAAAATTTTAAGCAACTATAGCATATTAAATCGCATTGATGTTTTTTAACACTGTCGATGTATATAACTACGTACTGCAAAATACAAACCATTCGTTATAACGCTGCCGCGAAGTAGACTTGGTTAGTGGTAGTTGATGGTGGTGCTTGTCCATGGCCAATATGGTGAAAAGAAGAATGTGAAAGGTTTGTTAAAGAAGACAACAAAATAAGGGGACAGAGACACAATAGGAGAGATTTTAATTTGCTGTTTTTTGGCCATTTATTTTTGTCAAACCTTTTTGTATTCAAAATCATAGCTCGCACTTGTTCAAAACAATGGGGCCTCTCTTGTAGTCACGTTTTTTGTCTCAAATTTATTTTATGTTGACCCGAAATTTTAAAATAGAAGAATTAATTAAAATAATTATTTATTTAATTGCTTAAACTAAAAATAACCAATAGATATATAATAATATTGGTCAGTCACCAAACCAGAAATTTCAATAAGAATGTTCAAACAATGGACTATGCAAGGGTATTTAAAGTCTATATGTATAGTACCCGCGCGATGCGCGGATTAATTTTAAGAAAAGAAGAGTTTAAAGAGATAATAAAACTATGTTTATTGCAATTAGAATTAGCGATTCTAAAATTAATAGATAAATTTTGTGGAGAGTAATATAGGTTGGTACACAAGAATGAATTGCATTATATTAGCATTTGAAGAAAGGTCGGAAAACCTGTGAAGCTACTTAAGATGTATGATAATCTCAAAGAAATATATGTAGATGTTGTAGTAATCCTTTTTTTTGTTCTCATCCAAAAAAATACACTTTATTTTCCATTCTATCAGAAGTTACACTCTTATAATGAACACAAATAGGTGTTGCAGTTAATATCCTTTCATGAGAAAGAAAACTGTAAAATCAAAGATTTCAGAATGAGTGCTAAACAATAATCAAGTACCTATATTTGCGTCAAAGAGAAAGAAACGGAAATTCGAGGAGCAAATAATAAGCGAAACAAAATATATCAGATAACTTATTTTCAACAATAACTTGTATGATATAATGATATAACAATTTGGATGAGCAAAATAAATGAACCCGAATTAGTAAGGTAAAAAAATAATTAAAATACATTTTTATCTTGTAGAACCAATTCAATCGAGAAAATAGTGCCTGGATTAAAACGATCCGGTACTTCGCACAAACGGACAACACGAACTTTTAACTTCCATTGCATATTCGAAATAGTTATATCTTAGATGAAATCAATGTGAGTAGCCATCTTTTGCATAGGACGTAAGTTTTGAATAAATCTTTATATAAGAATGAACATTAGGATTGAAGGTTGTGTAGTTGTGGAAGATATATGTATTTTCACGTTTGTACAGTTGCAACACAGACGTGTAAATCACAGTTGAGGTAATGAAATTCGTGGGAAAGTGGGTTGAAGGTATGGTGTTTTTCCAACGTTAATTTAGGTTTACTTTAAGGGAAGATGGAAAGGCAGTTAAAAGTAACGATTAGGAAGGGTTTTGATTTTAATTTTATTTCACCTTTCAACAAATTAAATAATTAAATGGAAAAACTCAGTATAATACAGAAGTAATTCAAAGGTCACGGTTATGAAGGCTAATGAAGCATTTACATTTTTTTTTAAAATAAATATAATCTTCCTATCCTAATAATACTCAAAATAAAATTGTAATTCCTATTTTTTACTTCATATAAATTTGAAAAAAAGTGACGGTTGTAAGGCAACTTTAACCGTTTTTAATTACATTTAAAAAAAAATATTCTTCATATCCTAATCCTAATAAAAATAAATTTGTAACTCCTTTTTTTAACTTCCAATAAATTTGGAAGAAATTCCTATAAATTTGGAAGAAAACTGATGGTTTTGAAGGAATGGGTAATTTTTTGATTTAAAATAAATAAAATTACAGTTCCTATCATAATCCTAATCAAATATAATTTGGTTGTTTTTTAATTCGTAAAAATTAAGTAGAAAAGTAATGGTTTTGCAATGAATGCAATCAGTTTTCCTTTTTTTTTTAAAAAAAAAAATTTCGTCTTCCTCCTAATCCTAATTAAAATGAATTTGTAATTTATTTTTTTGTACTTCCTATAAATTAGGAACAATGTCCTAATGAGCCACTTGTTAATTCCTTGCTTTGACACTTGGCTTCATGAGAAGCTTTTGTCTTTGGCATTTAATATGTGATATACTTAAACTATCATTTAGTAACATTGTTCCGGCAAATTCAAACCCATATCAAAAGTTCAACAATTGAAACAATTGGCCTTTTAATCATACATGGAGTAGTAAATACCAAAGAGAAAATCAGTAAACAAATTTAATAGCTAAACATGGTGGCTCCGTAAATTCAAAACAAACCTATAACACGAATAAATTCAGATTTCAATTATGAATTCAATAAAGGGTCATATATGAGTATGGAGTACCTCAAAGGCTCAAACCAAAAATCGATAGAAAAATGACCAAATAAGGTCTGAAATAGCGTGGAAAATCTAGCAACAGAAACAACACGTCAACAATGAAAACTCAATGACTCAACTTCAAAGCGAGCACGCATACGCATATTCGAATCAGAAACACTTAAGATCTCAATTGAGTGACGCAAAGAAGAAGCTTAGAAGCTAATGTCGAAATGGAACTTCTGAGAACGGAACCGCCGAGAGAATCAAACTGGCCCCCCTCCTTTCGTCTTTGTGTGTGTCCTATATTTATAGAATACGTGGATGTGTTGGTTATTATGTATAGATGTCTGGAGGGAGTGGGAATTTTTTGTTAGGTGTGTTATGTAAGTGGGGGAAAGGCATGAGTGATGTGGGAAAGTGGGGAAGTTAGGTGTGAGAAAGTGAGGGTAAGGCATGAGTGAAATGGGGAAGTGGGGAAGATGAGTGATTTTATTTATTTAATTTTTATTTTTATTTTTTTAACTCTATATATATTTATTTATATATATATATATATATATATATATATATATATATATATATATATATATATATATATATATATATATATATATATATATATATATATATATATATATATATATATATATATATATATATATATATATATATATATATATATATATATATATATATATATATATATATATATATATATATATATATATATATATATATATATATATATATATATATATATATATATATATATATATATATATATATATATATATATATATATATATATATATATATATATATATATATATATATATATATATATATATATATATATATATATATATATATATATATATATATATATATATATATATATATATATATATATATATATATATATATATATATATATATATATATATATTCCTATCCTAATAATACTCAAAATAAAATTGTAATTCCTATTTTTTACTTCATATAAATTTAGAAAAAAATGACGGTTTTAAGGTAAATTTAACCGTTTTAAATACATTTAAAAAAATATTCTTCATATCCTAATCCTAATCAAAATAAATTTGTGACTCATTTTTTTAACTTCCTATAAATTTGGAAGAAAACTAATGGTTTTGAAGGAATGGGTAGTTTTTTCATTTAAAATAAATTAAATTACTGTTCCTATCATAATCCTAAACAAAATGTAATTGTATTGGGTTGTTTTTTAATTCGTAAAAATTAAAAAGAAAAGTGACGGTTTTGCAAGGAATGAAATCGGTTTTTCTTTTTTTTTTTTAAATAAAATTTAGTCTTCCTCCTAATCCTAATTAAAATAAATTTGTAATTACTTTTTTTGTACTTCCTATAAATTAGGAACAATGTCCTAATGAGCCACGTGTGAATTCATTGCTTTGACACGTGGCTTCATGAGAAGCTTTCGTCTTTGGCTTTTAACTATACTAGTATTCGTACCCGCGCGTTGCGCGAAAATGTATGAAAATAAAATATTAACAAAATTTACTTGAATAATACGGTAGTCAGAAAGAAGCATGATAAAAATCTAGTTTTATACTCCCTTCGTTTCAATTTAAGTGAAATTATTTTCTTTTTAATCCGTGCCAAAAAGAATGACCATTTTCCTTATTTGGAAACAATTTACTTTTATGTAATGATTTATAGCCACACAAAATATATTTCCTTCATTTTATACCACAAGTTCAAAAGTCTTTTCTTTTCCTAAACTCCGTGTCTGATCAAATGGATTCACATAAATAAAAACGGTGGGAGTAATATTTATTGGCTTGTTATATATTGTGAATTTTTTTGACTTTATAAAATACATAATTCACACATATTATATGTTTCAAACAAAGAGAAAATCAAGATATAGCATAAATAATATTTACTTAAAGCTATGCTGTAAAGCAAATTTTTGGGGCTTTACCATTCTTAGATAAGTCTTTGTCTACTTGCACGAAGAAATAAAAATGTTAATGGCACATAGACTATTAAAATACTTAAGAATAACTTATAGATTTGATGTTAATCAAATTTACTTTGGCATCTCTATTTCTTGCTCTTTATTAACGCGGTATTCTAGTTTGTGCTTGTCAAGATGAAAAAAATAAGTAAAATAAAAATATGTTGAGTTATGCAAATGTAATAGTTTTCACCTGTAAAAATTTTTAAAAGACATAATAAAAAATTGAAATCAATACAATTTTAATTTTACAGAAAGTAAATCAAAATACACACCAACTTTGCTCCAAGTGTACTGCATAATTTGCAAATTTTTGTCTCGCCCCAAAGTACTTGCATACTTTTTGAAACTTTACACCTACCTTATGTTTTGTGGTCCATAATTTCTGTTACAACCTGGCAATATAGTACATATCTAAAAAGTACTGCAGAAGAAAGTTTTAATGCCAAACAAAGAAAAAAAAGGGCAAAAGTTCATACCATTATTATCGGACGAAAAGAAAAAGCAGTTCAAACTTTCCGTATACTTTTTTTTCTTACGATTTTCTTCTGATCTTCTATGTCAAATTGCAAATTGAATTTAGTGTGAAGTTCTATTGTGCTTGAAAAAGAAAAGCAGTTGACTCAATTTTCCCTGAGAATTTATAAAGCCTGTGAAAAAGAAAAATAATTTTTTCCACCAAAAAGGTAAGCAATTGACGATGGGCAGTTTTTACATATTTAAAAAAAATTCAAAATAAAATTTTTGGAATTAGCAGAAATTAACTGCTAGGTTTGAAGTTTCATTCTATTTTAAAAGAAAAAATCTGAAATAACTGCCTTCTTCAAAATTTTTACTTTTAAATAAATTTGAAACTCCAACAAAGTTGGAGAATTGTCCAAAAGATGTACAATTGTCAATTTAATGTTATGCCACTTGTCATCATAATTTTTCTCTGCCTCTTTTATTATATATTAATATTAATAGACAAGAACAATAATATTTTTAGTTGCTGACTCTTTTTTTTTTCATCCGATCCCCTCTTTCTGATAAATACCCCCCCATTATATAGTGTGGTATACCAATTTTAAAGAGACCTATAGAGGGGGAATTGTGGGGTGAGTGCTCAGTGAACGTGGGGGTTGAGGGTGAGAGACGTGAGTGTGTGGGAAGTGTTGGGAATTTAGTTAGATTAGATATGAGGTTATTTATTTATTTATTGTATAACCTTTTTGAAACAGTATTCGTCATTATCCGAATACTGTTGTTGTATATATTTATGCTGATTGAAATCGTCAGTTTTCATTTTGAAATATAGGAATGGTTCTTTTTAGTTTCCTACAAATTAGGATTCCTGTCTGAATATGCCATGTGGATAGTTTTTATGAATCCAAGTGGCTTAATGAGTGGCCAATATCCTTGACTTTTAATAATATATAGATATAGATTTTTAATCAATAACAAGTAATATCTTACCTTATGGATAGTATCATTTTTCAGCGAAGGGCCCTTGGGCCAACATAGCTTCGCCCTTGATAGTTGACATTGGTTGTGAAAGTTTTTATTACATAACAGTATACTCACTCATTAATTTTTCAAGTTACTTATTTCACTTAATTTTTTTAAGTTATTAGTGTTACTTCCTCCGGTTCAAAATAAGTAATGTTTTGTTTTTTTTTTGTGGTACAAAATAAATAATTTTTCTAGATTTCAAGAATGAATTAATTATTTTTTTCTTATATTGTCTTTGGAGTAAATAATGTTGGAATATGTGTTTGGAGTGTTTATGTGAGACAATAAATATTAATGTGATCAATTTCATTGCTAATTAATGGTAAAAGGTAAATTTGTTAATATGTGTGAAAACATCTAAAAAATCACTTATTTTGGACTCGAGGGAGTAGTTTTACGAAAGTACATTAAATGTCTGAATGTCAAACTCTTAGACTTAATATTTTTATAATTTTTACAATAGATTTAATTTATATATATCAATAAAATATATAACATTATATATATTATCATTGTGTTGATAGACCAAAAGCAAAAGAGATAAAATCGCAAAAATTTGGCTTTTCGAATTCAATCACCTTTTCACTGTGACGATGTTATAAAAATGAGAAAAAAATTATAAGAAAATACAGTTGACATCACACCATAACAAAAAATAGTCCATATTTTTAAGCACTAGTAAACTCAAAATTTATAGAGATAATTGTATTCTAACAAACATTGCATTGAATCTCTTTTCTTCTCACTCCTTCTACATATGCTTCAAGGGGTCATCTGCTATTATTGATTCTCACACGTGTCATCCTGTGTCACGATCCCAAACCCGGTCGTGATGGCGCCCAGCACACTGCTAGGCCAGCCCGACCAATCAACAATAATTACGGAGCTATGAGCTCATTTATCCAATTTAAACATAACAATTATAAG